>JAYKKI010000030.1:20732500-21067500 GCA_039881145.1 Druceiella hillmani | reverse complement strand
GACATCAAAACTAAAAGACAAAAAAAATATATGTGTAAAACAAACAAAAATAAAAATATAAATAAACATACAAAAAATAAAAATAAGTGTGAGAGAGATGGAGAGACGAACATCTTTATACACGTAAACATGTTTTAGGTTAAATGATTCGTGTGTAGATCGATTTTTAATACGGAACTAAATTTTCGGGATAATGTTACCCAAGATGTCAGCTCGTAACATGGTCCATGTGCCGATATGGTCCAAACAATCACTCGAACAATTGCTATATTATTAGCTAATAAAGTAATTTTTACCTATAACGTCATAAAATATACAATTAAGAATACAATATTTAAAAAATTAGGTTTGCTAAACAAATCATATTAAATGTAACTAATCAATAATTTTAAAGACATTGTAAATGGCTTATTGAAAGTTCATGTTATCTTTTTACAATAAAATAATCGCTGAATTAGCTCCTTTTGTCTTATTAAATATTTTGTAAAGTTATTAGAATTTCATCGTAATCAAAAGAGAAAATGGACTAGATTTGACAAAATCATCTATATCTATTTTTATAAAATGAACTGAATAAGTTTTATCCGGTGTTTTAATAGACAAAAACAGCCTAAATTGTCGATTTGTCTTTTACGCAACTTAAGACAAAAAAACTAAATTAATTTTTTCAATAAATCGCGTTTAGCATTAAGGTTTACGTAGATTGTATTTCATTAATTTTTAAGCATATTATCGTACATTATTTAATATTATCTAAAATGTCTTTTTAATATTTAACAAGTTATGAAGGAACAAAATAAAAAAAATCGTTACATCTTACAGTGGGTGTGAAGATAAAACTTTCTAGTTATTTTCAAAACCACAAAAAATTTACATTTACCATATTAGCAAAGAAATCATAAACTAAATCACATCACAAAAGAGAAGGATAAGGAACCGTGAAACCACAAAATCGAATCCAACAACGGAATGAAAAGAATGAAAAATAGCGAAAGTCGGAACGTATAGCAAAAACATTTACACCCGTAATCTTTTTTCATCAATTATTTCAATGAAACAAGTGAATACAGACGTGGGATTAGGCGAATAGAATATAATTAAAAAAAACCTAAAATATTTAGTATACCAACAAATTTTAGCGCGTACAACTCAGTACACGTGACAGAATCCAAGATGTCAGCTCGTTAACCACGACCTAAATTATATTGAGTCTCCTTAAACTTTTGAGTTACAAAATAACTTTATTTTTCGTTTAGAAAAAAATACTATGTCTGATATATATGTAGAACATTTAGCTTCGAACTTTTGGTCTAATTGTTTCTTATTGCTTCCGGAAAACAATGCCACATTATTCTTTCTGCTGGTCTATAAAAGAACATAGAGCGGAAATTTCCAATTAAACGTGTTTTACACGTACTTTTGATATCGCTGATATAATGAAACGTGTTTTAAAATCGATTTATTTGATTTAAGTTTATTTTTTGAAGTATAGTGCATTGAAAAAAATTTGATTAAAAAAAATATAAAATTAAAGGAAGGTCACTTTAATTGAAAACTGTTTAAATAAGTACATTTTACTAAAAGTGAATTTTTCATTGTTTGGTTTCCATAGCTGAATGGCAAAAACCAGATCCATATATTTTGGTCATGTCTGTCTATCTGTTCATCCCTCCCTATTGCACCTGTTCATCCCTCCCTATTGCACCCTCGTAGTTTCTATATTTTTAGATCTATGCAAGTGACATTTGGCAGGTATATGCTTTGTACAAAGATGTTAATTAATATGTTAAATAATATTTAAAAAAACCTATTTTTAATGTATCTCATATTACCTAACCCGTCACATTTTTTTTTGTGACGGAAACAGCCGCATTGGACTCAAGTGGCCATGGCATAGTTTTAATGTAATCAATAATTAAATGATTTTAGGCGTTTTCCTAATTAATGATGAAAAAATGGAATGTGTTACATATATTATACTAATTATATTTAACCAAAATATTAAACGAAAATCAATTTATAACATGTCATATAACGAAACCTAGATTGTGGTTAATAATTTAAATAAAGTAGAAATAATACTACATCACGTAGATTCATTTATTTGTGAATAAAAGGGTAATGAATTTCTACAAAATTAACGCCAAATATATTCAATATTAATAACTAATTAATTGATTATCTATAAAAAATTAAGTGTTAAATATTTACTAATAACTAATTAATACCAACATACTATTACTGGCAGTACATCCCTTGGTGTGGGTGCAAATTAACATTTAAAAGTTAATATTGAGAATTTACTTCATCAGGCCATCGCTAATGTCTCAAAGTTCTACAAAGACAAAGATTTGAGAAAGTTACACATATCAACAAAATTACCAATTATTTAGTTTATATCAAAAATCTTCATCAGGATCTTGACCATCGGAATCGTCATTTAAATTAATAATTAAAGGCTGTGGAATGTGCGACTTTCCCAAGTCTTAATCTTATAGTTTCTGCATGTCGAACACATTTTTCCCAATTATCTATTGAAACATTCGCAATGACCTGATGGAGTAATTTCTCGACATCTGCAGTTTTAAATGTGTTGTTCTTCACTTGCCACTTCTCCCTCTACGTGCACCCACATCAATTCCATAGGGTTATATTCGTGGTGATAAGGTGACAAACCAACAACTTCCTGACGATGTTAGTTTGCTAATTGGTCTAAATAATAAACCTTTTCAGGCTTAAACCAATGTACCTTTTGCAAAAGTTCAGCTTTTAGATCAGCGTTCGAATATGCAATTATATTGCCCTGAAGCCATTTTTATATTTCGTCTCCCCTGGCACTGATGTAGGTGCTCGATTAATTTACTGCAAGTGGTAACTAACATTATCCATATTGATTACGGATGGCTCTTCTAGACTCTATACCAATTGCTGAACCCACTCAGTAAACCCTTAAGCGTTTATTTCCAAATGATAGTTGTTATTTGTAACAGTCGTTATTGTTTGATTTATGGTAAATAGTAGAAAGTGCAGTTCTTTTTATTGACAGTCATAACAGACGTGTAAATCACTATATAAAATGGATTTTATTGGCTCGCATGCATGGAGACAGCAGCCGTAGTGAAAGTTCATGTATGTTAATAATGATGAAAAAGTTATTAAAGTTATCAGAATAAAAATAAGTTTTCTAAACAGCTCACATTATAGTTCTGGAAATATGTAAAAATTTTTAATTGATTTTATGACAAAAAATATCTATAATCGTATTTTTCAACTTTTAAGATAATATTGCTTGTTAACCTAACATTAATCATACTTTATATTTTTTCAAATAATATTGTTAACCAAAATTAAGATAATTTTTCCTAGTGTCTAAAAAAATTATAGAAACATTATTAATATTTGTGCCTCTCCAAAAATTTAAGACAAAATAAAAAACTATTAATTACCTCATAACAATTGATCCTCATTTAATATTTTGGTTAAATATAATTAATATTACGTATGTAACACATTCTATTTTTTCATCATTAGGCAATTAATTAGGAAAATTTAATTATTGATATACATTAAAACTATTACACAATCGTTTGGGACCAGTGCAACTGTCCGTGCCACAAAATGAAATGTGACACAAGATATATAATATGAAATACATTAAAAATAAGTTTTTTTTAATATTATTTAAATATTAATTGACATCTTTATACAAAGATTACAATACTTGCAAAATGTCATTTACATAGGTCTAAAAATATAGAAACAAGGGTGCAATAGGAAGGGATGAACAGACAGACATGACCAAAATATATGGATCTAGTTTTTCCCATTCAGCTATGGAAACCAAACAATGAAAAATTAACTTTTAGTAAAATATATTTATTCAAATAGTTTTCAATTAAAGTGAATTTCCTTCAATTTAATTATCTTTTAATCAATTCATTAAATAGTTTTCAATTAAAATGAAGTTCCTTTCACTTAATCTTTTTTTAATCAATTCATTAAGTTATTTTCAATACACTATACTTAAAATAAAACTTAAATCAAATAATTCGATTTAAAAACACATTTCATTATATCTAAGCAACAATGTCAGAAGTACGCGTAAAACACGTTTATTTGGAAATTTCCGCTCTATGTTCTTTTATAGACCACCAGAAAGAATAATACGGTATTGTTTTCCAGAAATAATAAGAAACAATTGATCCAAAAGTTCGGAGACGTTATAGGAATAGAAATTACAAGCCGGTCAATATATTAAATACTAATACTATGTTAAAACATATGTTTTAAATTAAATTTCGACATGTAAAATTTTAGCAAGCATGTTGATAAGATAAAAATATAATTAGTCCGTTATGATCTATTTCCGTACACAAAGAACATTTTAACAAACAATTAAAACAATTTGCTGTTACGTTTAAACATAAAATAATAAAGTATGTTCACACAAAAATTATACGAAAAGTATTAATTACTTTAAAAGTTGAAAGTGTGACACAAGATTTTGACATTTCAATGTTACGAAAATAATAAGATGATGCGAAAATCAAAATATTATTACTATTTACCTAGTTAAAGTTGGTATTGGATCATAACTGGGTGTAGTGTGTTGCTCCTCCCATTGTTTCAGCAGCTCGGTTACCTCTTGTGAAGGCTGAGAGTCCATTTTTAATATCAAAATCGCAATGAAATTAGAAAATCTTGTTCACGGATAACCTCAAAGTTTACAGTCACTTTGCGCCATTAGTTACAAACCGTTAAAGGAAAACTTTGTATTTACAAATTTATAGGCGTATTTTCGGTTTTGCAATGATTGCGGAATAGATCAAAGAAATAATGTAAATTTAATTAATATATTATAGTGTAATAGAAAAAAATTAAAATTTCACGAGCACAATCAAGCCGCGTTCGCCATTAGATTATTTTTTGTGATTGTTGTCTATGTTTATAGATATTGACATAGACTATTAAAATATAATCATTTTACATACTTGCTACGAATTGTGCAATGCGCCTGATTCATAATAATTACAAAAAGCGATAGGACCAAAATAGATTATCTATTTTTCTATGATCAATAACCAATATATAATTAATATTTAACGAATTTGCAATAATCATATCATTTAGTAACACGGAAGTAAAGAAACATGAATATTTTGAAACGAAACAAACATGTACAAATTGTTTCGATGTTATTTCACAATTCATTTCTAGCTAATAATAATAATAAATTATTGATTAACACACAGACTTTGGTTATATAGTTTGTGGAATTAATAACTACTTAGTAAAGCTATAAAAAGTATCAAAGCTATGATTTAAGGAAAAATTTAAAAAATATGTGTAGAAAATAGTTAACCTAAATGCTTTACATATATATCAGATATAGTATTTTTTTCTAAAGGAAAAATAAAGTTATTTTTTAACTCAAAAGTTTAAGCACACTCAATATAATTTAAACTTAGTAATTAGGTTATAAAGTTTTTAGTTTCGAGAATTGTGAAATTTTGCTTGTTTTTAGGGCTCCATAACTAAAAAAAAAATGGAACTCTTAACTCATGAATCTGTCTGTCTGTCAAATCCGTTTTTCTGAGACATTGCTTGATGAAGAAATTTGGAATTTGACTTAATAATAAAACATATTAACCCACACATACAGGGTTAACTCCCACAAATATTCATGTGGAAATATAATGGAGGCGAATTAAATATGATTTTTGATGTGAAACATCTATAGGCGCAGGTATAAACCGGATCGTTGGCGTGGCGACGCTTGTCGTGATGACGGATCGCCACGCTATACTAAGGTATATATATAGTCTATATGTTACGGTATGGCGACGTGAGTGTACGGTATGGCGACGTGTCGCCATGCGCAACCGACTACGCGACCCCCTCCTCACTCAGTTCGACGCTGTTGTTTACTACGATACAAATAACCTGTGCTTTATTATTTTTGTATTAATTGTAAATAAATGTTTATGAAATAAAGTCACCATTTTCTGTAAGAAATTTGTAATATTTTATTTTTTCGTTATGCTATATTTAGTTCCTGTAATAATCTTGTCTTTTAGGCATATTACTTGTACGAACACGATGTTTCACATCTGCCAGGCGTCCCGTGACGGCTCAGTTTTTTTTTTAAATTTCCATATACAGTGTGGGTATCGTTTAAAACGGCTTGTTATGTGAGTCTTAAACAATTTTTTTTTCATAATCTTAGTAGTATATTTTCAGATACATACTTATAATATGCAAAATTATTAAAAAAATAAGTTTTTAAATGCTAAACGTAAAAGTTGTAAGAAAACCATAGCAAAGACTCTAAATGTCATAATTTTTAATATATGCGCCATGTTTTTACGCCAAGATAAAGTAAGCAATATATTAGGCTATGAAAAATTAAATGTCTGTAAGAGCCTAAATTTGTACGGAACCATCGTAGTGCGAGTTCTACACGTGCTTGAGAAGTTTTTTGTTAAATGTAATTGACTGCCGGTGATGCAACCTCTATATGAATTGCAGGTGATATCTAGGTTAAATATAGGTTGAATTAGTAGGTGATATCAGATTCCAATACGTGACTATATCATCAATACGATGGGGAAAATGTTGAAAGATGATATAACCACCATGTGTATTTAAATGTTCTATGCATATTTTTACGTAAAGATGACAATCAATGTAACTGACTTCACGATGTAAATCATAACAACTCTATGCTTAGATTAAAACTAATAGGGAGGATATGGTACGCTTTAACGGTGCGCGGTTCTCGTAAACTAGGTCCAATGTTTAACCAGGTTTACGCAGACCGCGCACCGTTAAAGCGTACCGTATCTTCCCTTTTTGTTGTGTTTCATTCAATTCAGCCGTACGTAGACCGTCGTTTCGAATAGATGTGGGGTTCTTGAAATTAAAACGGCCAATATTTTCAGTTAAATCGACCAAAAAATGCCTTCTAGTGTTTTTACCACATGCATTAACCATTCAAAAAAGAGTTGCTTTTCATGCGTAGTTATATAAAAATGTTATTATGTTATCAAAAAAATATTTTCTTTCTTACCGTCATGGTTGAATGACAGCAGCATGCGCAAGCGCCGCATTGTGAGAAGATATGGTACTAGCAGTGCGTTCAGTGCAAATTGTTAATTTGCTGTAATATTTTGATTCACTCGCGCTACAGTCACAATGCATCGCGTTGTCTGTTTCGGTTAATTTTATACGTAGGCAATTTGTGATTGCAGCTGGAGAGTTATTGTGCATGTAGTTGTACCTATGCCCGTTTTGTATTTATATAACGTAAGAGAGTATCGTATCTTCCCTTTTTGTTTTAATCTAAGGTTCTATACGCCTTTGTCAATGTCAGTATATCTTGAAAAAATCAGTTTATTACTCAAAAATG
Source organism: Druceiella hillmani (assembly GCA_039881145.1). Taxonomy (NCBI): domain Eukaryota; kingdom Metazoa; phylum Arthropoda; class Insecta; order Lepidoptera; family Hepialidae; genus Druceiella; species Druceiella hillmani. Next base: position 21,060,092 of record JAYKKI010000030.1, on the reverse strand, counting down.
CATCAGAGAGTAATTTCGGTCTCTAAAAAGAATTCATCACTTTTTTTCTGTTTTGAAAATATAAAAAATATTTATGTCTTTATAAACTTAAAATTAAATGAAACTTAAAATTTAATCAAACCCAAAAAAAATGCGAAGGCTTTGATAACAATGAGATGTCCTATGATAACAAAAATTACTAAAAGACGTTTCACAACTCGTTGTGTCATGTAAGTGCTGTAAACTGTACCTACAAAAGAATTGTAATGTCACTTTTAATATCAAAATGCAAATTTTCGTCATAGTAGGATGTTGAGTCAAAAAATATATATTTGTATTTGCCTATTCATTATTTATTATGCTGAGAATAAATTATAATAAATAGTTCTATGGAAAAACGAGCTTTTTATGGGAATTATCGGAAATCACTTTTGTTAAAAGCATTGTTTTTATGTATATTCTATCATTTAAGTATCAAACATTGATGAAATATTTTTTATTACATATCTTATGTTTTAAAAAAATGAAATTATTTTTGGTATTAAATTACGGTTAAGAATCGAGTCATATTTAATATAAAACATATCAGGAAATTTAAATAATAAAGTTAAAATGTTGGTATATTTGGAAAAGGAAAAAATATCTGCCATATTTCGTTTATTTCCAATAAATGTTAATATATAAAATTGATAAGTTTAGCACGCACGTTAATTTTATTTTTTTTCGTTTAAATGTATTCCTTATACAAGTAAAAAAAAGTATTTAATAAATAGAAATTTCGGTCGTAATTATTTTAATAAAAAAGTCGGCTGTCAAATGAATGTCAAGCATCAAATTTATAACATTTTCACGTGGTTATTTTTACTTATTTCTATGTTTGGATTCTTTTAAGAAAAAATGGTTGCATTTTGTATGCGCTACCTGGTGAATTGGCCATGCAGCCAATTTACCAGGTGGCGCGACGAGAATTACTATCATCCGGATAGATGGCGCTATCCGTGGAGAATCATTAATCCATAGATGGCGTTATAATAGAATATTGAATTAATATTTATTAAATAATTTAAAAACCTGTTAAAATAAATTTTTATTGGAATTATTAAATAAATCCAACATTTTACAACCATGGTATTGTCGAATGTAATAATTTAAAACATATATGTGGATCATTAAGTGCCTTCAAGCATGCTTCAAGGTTTGTTTGTTCAGGTGGATTGTAAATCCGGAAGATTGCAGTAACGGCTCGGCTCACAAATTATTTGTGAATGACATGTACAGCTAGAAATAAAAAAAAAATACATACACAATGACTACACAATGGCAGTATTTGCGTAATCTCTGGTATGTAGTTTTTAGGTATCAATGGAAGAAATTTATTTCCATAGTTTTGGTAAACATTTTCATTTAACTCTAATATTAATTTGGCAAAATTAACAATAAGCTTGCTGTATTTGCAACAAAATCGGTAGGTTGTCCCATATGAAATTTAAAAAAAAAATTGGGTGTGGCAGATGGACACGGCCGTGTGTTGTACGTGAATACGTCTATGTAACAGGTTATATTTAAAAAAAAATTAATTTATGTATTTAGGATAAAAGCAAGGAAACAAATAATTATTGTGTTACAATAGTGACATTATATATTTTTTTATTCTGACACCTTATTATATTCCCTGTTACTGCTTTAAACTAATGTTTTATATACAATCGATAGATTTTGACGACAGCTGACGATTAAAACTGAAACGAACATCGTAGGTTTTCCGAATCAAAAGTTATACTAATTGCAAATCTCGATACGCAGCAAAATAACCTCAAAATGGCGGCGCTTCCCCCTCCACCGCGCGCGATGCGTCACTGTTCTCGCTTATCGTAATGAATTCTTTGATCCTTTAGCTATCCAGTGGTATAATTTAATTTTTGATGTAGAGGATAGATTCGAAACTGCAACGCCAAACTGTATCCCCCGATTTTGTTATCATCAGGTTTTTTGGATTGCCGCCGTATAGTATAGCAAATTTAAAGATAACTTGAATAGTTAAAATTAAATGCCACATTTACCCAACCAACATACATTATTTCTTAATTGTGCCTAATTTATGCTATTGCTCGCTGGAAACCACGGAAAAGTGGTGGGACTCTCTTCCATCAGGAATGGGAAAGAAAAAGGATGGGAATAGCTTAAGGAGTTGGAAAAATATCTAATCTAAAAATGTAACAAATAGGTGTTCGCATGTATAAATCTATCATATAGCATTTAGTTCATTAGATGGTATTTGAAAAACAGCAAGCGCAGCAAATAGATTTATTACACCTGAAATATCATCCTAAGTAGCTACTTCCAATACTGACCGTGCACAGGTAAAGCAGTATGAGGCTATACTTTGTCACTCAATTAAAGCATTCAGATATGTCTCACAACATTTTATTAAATTCATGTAATTGATCCTGGTGAATCCAGAAAATATAAACTTACACTTTAAAAGATTAAACATCCTCTACACTATTAGCAAAGTTACCTCGATAATAATATTCTAAGTAGCTACTTGCAACACTGAGCATGCACAGGTAAAGCAGTATGAGGCTATACTTTGTCACTCAATTAAAGCATTCAGATATGTCTCACAACATTTTATTAAATTCACGTAATTGATCCTGGTGAATCCAGAAAATATAAACTTACACTTTAAAAGATTAAACATCCTCTACACTACTAGCAAAGTTACCTCGATAATAATATTCTAAGTAGCTACTTGCAACACTGAGCATGCAAAGGTAAAGCAGTATGAGGCTATACTTTGTCACTCAATTAAAGCATTCAGATATGTCTCACAACATTTTATTAAATTCATGTAATTGATCCTGGTGAATCCAGAAAATATAAACTTACACTTTAAAAGATTAAACATCCTCTACACTACTAGCAAAGTTACCTCGATAATAATATTCTAAGTAGCTACTTGCAACACTGAGCATGCACAGGTAAAGCAGTATGAGGCTATACTTTGTCACTCAATTAAAGCATTCAGATATGTCTCACACAATTTTATTAAATTCACGTAATTGATCCTGGTGAATCCAGAAAATATAAACTTACACTTTAAAAGATTAAACATCCTCTACACTACTAGCAAAGTTACCTCGATAATAATATTCTAAGTAGCTACTTCCAATACTGAGCGTGCACAGGTAAAGCAGTATGAGGCTTTACTTTGTCACTCAATTAAAGCATTCAGATATGTCTCACAACATTTTATTAAATTCATGTAATTGATCCTGGTGAATCCAGAAAATATAAACTTACACTTTAAAAGATTAAACATCCTCTACACTATTAGCAAAGTTACCTCGATAACAATATTCTAAGTAGCTACTTGCAACACTGAGCATGCACAGGTAAAGCAGTATGAGGCTATACTTTGTCACTCAATTAAAGCATTCAGATATGTCTCACACAATTTTATTAAATTCACGTAATTGATCCTGGTGAATCCAGAAAATATAAACTTACACTTTAAAAGATTAAACATCCTCTACACTACTAGCAAAGTTACCTCGATAATAATATTCTAAGTAGCTACTTCCAATACTGAGCGTGCACAGGTAAAGCAGTATGAGGCTTTACTTTGTCACTCAATTAAAGCATTCAGATATGTCTCACAAAATTTTATTAAATTCATGTAATTGATCCTGGTGAATCCAGAAAATATAAACTTACACTTTAAAAGATTAAACATCCTCTACACTACTAGCAAAGTTACCTCGATAACAATATTCTAAGTAGCTACTTGCAACACTGAGCATGCACAGGTAAAGCAGTATGAGGCTTTACTTTGTCACTCAATTAAAGCATTCAGATATGTCTCACACAATTTTATTAAATTCATGTAATTGATCCTGGTGAATCCAGAAAATATAAACTTACACTTTAAAAGAGTAAACATCCTCTACACTATTAGCAAAGTTACCTCGATAATAATATTCTAAGTAGCTACTTGCAACACTGAGCATGCACAGGTAAAGCAGTATGAGGCTATACTTTGTCACTCAATTAAAGCATTCAGATATGTCTCACAACATTTTATTAAATTCACGTAATTGATTCTGGTGAATCCAGAAAATATAAACTTACACTTTAAAAGATTAAACATCCTCTACACTACTAGCAAAGTTACCTCGATAACAATATTCTAAGTAGCTACTTGCAACACTGAGCATGCACAGGTAAAGCAGTATGAGGCTATACTTTGTCACTCAATTAAAGCATTCAGATATGTCTCACACAATTTTATTAAATTCACGTAATTGATCCTGGTGAATCCAGAAAATATAAACTTACACTTTAAAAGATTAAACATCCTCTACACTACTAGCAAAGTTACCTCGATAATAATATTCTAAGTAGCTACTTCCAATACTGAGCGTGCACAGGTAAAGCAGTATGAGGCTATACTTTGTCACTCAATTAAAGCATTCAGATATGTCTCACACAATTTTATTAAATTCACGTAATTGATTCTGGTGAATCCAGAAAATATAAACTTACACTTTAAAAGATTAAACATCCTCTACACTACTAGCAAAGTTACCTCGATAATAATATTCTAAGTAGCTACTTGCAACACTGACCGTGCACAGGTAAAGCAGTATGAGGCTATACTTTGTCACTCAATTAAAGCATTCAGGTATGTCTCACACAATTTTATTAAATTCATGTAATTGATCCTGGTGAATCCAGAAAATATAAACTTACACTTTAAAAGATCAAACTTCCTCTACACTACTCGCAAAGTTACCTTGACGAAGTGCTCATCGAAGTTGATTGCAGTCTGAAGTACGTGACCACACACTCGTGGAACCTAGCGAGGAGTTCAATCGACGTGAATCTCCCATATGCTAACCTCGTGAACTCCTTTGACTCAGGCTTAAAAAGCCAATAGCGATCGGAAGTCGTCCGAGGCGAGGTGAGGTTGCACATAGCTTATCGTAGTACCTCTCTACACTATTCTCTTCGCCTAACTTCGCGAGTGGTGTGTGCAGGTTTTAAAGTTAATAAGTTGGAAGGTTAATAGGTTAGGGCAGGTACAGACTTAAAAAGATCTGTTCTGATCAGGACCTCATCAAAGCAAAAGTTGAAAATAATTATAAATTACACTTGTTTTCCAAATTACTTATTTTCATATTTTCACCAGGTTTTTTTTTCATTTCAATGAATCCTCCTGTACTCTCTTTTATATTATAAATAAATATTATTTCATTTAAAATTAATGTCTTTCCATGTTTATATGATAAAAAGTATGCGATCTTTGACAAAAATTAAACCTTGTTCATCAGATAAATTGTCATACATACAGAATTTGAATCTTTGGCTTTTGCCAGATAAGCAACGTCATCAGTATAAGTTGCGATGGTTATATCTGTTGAGGTAGGGACTTTAAAAATGAAGATATTATACAAGACTGGTCCCAGGACTGAACTATGTGGGATTCCAGCTTCGATCTTGTATCCCCTTGCTTTACCTGAAACTTTCTCTGAGTTAGATAGGATGCCATAATTAGGTACAATGAGTGTGGAAGCTTTTCCTTGACTTTACAGAGTAGGCCTTTATGCTAGATGCGGTAGAAGGCTTGTTGGACATCTAGAAAAGCTGCAGATGTGTATCCAATTTTCTTGAAGTCCTGGCGAATAGTGTGGTATACATGGTGAGCCTGCTCAATTGTAGAATGAGATCAAAAATTTTATCAATCTTGCTCAATAAAGTAATAATTTCATGTTTTTACGTCTCATATATACCTAACGAGATATTTAGTAAAAATCAGTTTTTTACGATATTTGACGTGTTATTTCTCATAAACTAACAATTTAATAAAATTGGATTCGTCACAAAAATTTTAGAAAACACAGTCCTCTACAAGATAGCTGTTTGTCATTTTATGTATGATGAGTGGTTTGCAGAAATAATATGTCATACGCAAACAGTATGTCGTACGACAGAGGCTCCAACAAAGAAATTTTAGAAAATTTAATGCTCTTCAAAACACTTTTATTTATTTATTAACTTTTATATATAGTATATATGGCGGACTTATTGCTACATGAGCAATCTCTTCCAGTCAACCATAACAATTTGTACTGAAATTTAGTTGGTAGACTGTAAGAGATTTTACAATGAAAATTCTTTATACACAATAGATGAAAAAAATTAAAACAAAATACAAAAGTAAATTAAAAAAGAAAACAAAATAATGACATGATTTGGGATGGGAAAGACAGGAAAGGACAAGGACACAAAGGAAAATGTTTTAGGAGAGCCAGGACTTTTTCACTCGATCTTTAAAAACATTTAGAGACGTGATTTTCCTGGTGTCAGGATCCAGGTGATTCCAAATTTTTGCTGCTTGAACAGTGAAGGATTTTTCGTAAGTGGTAGAGGTATGTTTAGGAATAAGTAGGTTGAGTGAACTTTCAGATCGTAGCCCAAGGCCGTCAGCAGACAAATTTGGGCTATGAGGATTTTTTAATATGTTAAAAGAAGTGTAAATATTTGAAGTTGGCGTAGATCACGGATCTTCAGAAATTTGAGAAGTGACCTGTATTCAGAAATATGATCATATTTTCTGAGGCCAAAGATGTACCGGATGCATAAATTTTGAAGACGTTACAACTTGCACAAATACTCTTCATTAAGATCAGGATAGCACACATCTCCATAATCAATTAATGGTAATAAAAGTGTTTGACAAAGGTAGATTTTCGTTTTAGTCGGTAGAAAATTTTGAAGACGTTTCAAAGAGTGTATCCTGTTGAAAGCACAACGACTAACATCATTTACTTGAGGCCGCCAACTAAGATTTTGATCGATCAGTAGGCTCAGGTTTTTCAAGAGTTATTAATAAGAAGAGTTAATTCAAGAGGTATTAGCTTTAACTTTTTGCAGAAATACATTTAGCATAACCTCTTAAAACTGTGGTAACTAGACAAAATAATCAGGATCATACAAAATTTAAATTAATTGGATCAAGTAGGTCTTTAACAATTTGCAGTCTACTTTATGCGATTAAATCTCTTAATCCTTCTTCATCAGGACCAAAATGTGCAGAACCATATTGCCCTCCAGCCATCTTTGTCATCAACATAACCATTGTTGTTGTAACAAGTCTTTGAAATATACCCATACCTAATATGAAATTTTTCCATAGGAAGGTTTGTTATGTCCTCAGGTATTTTACTAAAAAAAGCGGACACCATTACCCGAAAAAGACTTATTAGTCATTTGTAATCTAAATGTAGGATTATTAATTTTATATTTAACGTGAAAGCGTCTATAGATTCTATTTGATAGCCACGTCAATATTTTTGATGCAATCAAATTATGCCGAAATATGTGAGGCGATAACCCTGTGAATGATGAACCGATAGGAAATTGGTGATTAAATTCAGAAAGCTTACTTTTAAGGTTCTAGGTGGTTAGGTTATTTAAATAATTGAAGTAATTTAAGAGCATAATGGCTACGTGGGAAAGAGATACAAATATTGATGTAGGCATATTTTACAGACAGTCTATCTCATAACCGCGTGAAGCTATGACGCCGGTTGAGGTGTCTATGGAAAGCACAAAAGTAGTTCTAATAAGACCTCCAGAGGTTCTACAGACAGTCTATCTCGTAACCGCGTGAAGTTATGACGCCGGTTGAGGTGTCTATGGAAAGCACAAAAGTAGTTCTAATAAGACCTCCAGAGGTTCTACAGACAGTCTATCTCGTAACCGCGTGAAGCTATGACGCCGGTTGAGGTGTCTATGGAAAGCACAAAAGTAGTTCTAATAAGACCTCCAGAGGTTTTACAGTCAGTCTATCTCGTGAACGTGTGAAGCTATGACGCCGGTTGAGGTGTCTATGGAAAGCCCATGAGTAGTTCTAATAAGACCTCCAGAGGTTTTACATACAGTCTATCTCGTGAACGTGTGAAGCTATGACGCCGGCTGAGGTGTCTATGGAAAGCACATAAGTAGTTCTAATAAGACCTCCAGACGTTCTACAGACAGTCTATCTCATAACCGCGTAAAGCTATGACGCCGGTTGAGGTGTCTATGGAAAACACATAAGTAGTTCTAATAAGACTTCCAGAGGTTCTACAGACAGTCTATCTCGTAACCGCGTGAAGCTATGACGCCGGTTGAGCTGTCTATGGAAAGCACATAAGTAGTTCTAATAAGACCTCCAGAGGTTTTACAGACAGTCTATCTCGTGAACGCGTGAAGCTATGACGCTGGTTGAGGTGTCTATGGAAAGCCCATAACTAGTTCTAATAAGATCTCCATAGGTTTTACAGACAGTCTATCTCGTGAATGCGTGAAGCTATGACGCCGGTTGAGGTGTTTGTAGAAAGCCCATAGGTAGGTCTAATAAGACCTCCAGAAGTTTTACAGAAAATCTATGACGTGAACGCGTGGAGCTATGATGCAGGTTGGCGTGTCTATGGAAATCCCATATGTAGTACAAAATAAGACCTCCAGAGATTCTACAGACAGTCTATCTCGTAACCGCGTGAAGCTATGACGCCGGTTGAGGTGTCTATGGACAGCACATAAGTAGTTCTAATAAGACCTCCAGAGGTACTACAGACAGTCTCTCTCGTAACCGCGTGAAGCTATGACGCCGGTTGAGGTGTCTATGGAAAGCACATAAGTAGTTCTAATAAGACCTCCAGAGGTTCTACAGATAGACTGTCTGTAAAACCTATGGAAATCTTATTAGAACTAGTTATGGGCTTTCCATAGACACCTCAACCGGCGTCATAGCTTCACACGTTCATGAGATAGACTGTCTGTAAAACCTCTGGAGGTCTTATTAGAACTACTCATGGGCTTTCCATAGACACCTCAACCGGTTCATAGCTTCACGCGTTCACAAGATAGACTGTCTGTAGAATCTCTGTAGGTCTTATTAGAACTACTTATGAGCTTTCCATAGACACCTCAACCGGCGTCATAGCTTCACACGTTCATGAGATAGACTGTCTGTAAAACCTCTGGAGGTCTTATTAGAACTACTCATGGGCTTTCCATAGACACCTCAACCGGTTCATAGCTTCACGCGTTCACAAGATAGACTGTCTGTAGAATCTCTGTAGGTCTTATTAGAACTACTTATGAGCTTTCCATAGACACCTCAACCGGCGTCATAGCGTCACACGTTTACGAGATAGACTGCCTATAAAATCTCTGGAGGTCTTATTTGAACTACATATGGGATTTCCATAGACACGCCAACCTGCGTCATAGCTTCACGCGTTCACGAGATAGACTATCTGTAAAACCTCTGGAGGTCTTATTAGAACTACTCATGGGCTTTCCATAGACACCTCAACCGGCGTCATAGCTTCACGCGTTCACAAGATAGACTGTCTGTAGAATATCTGGAGGTCTTATTAGAACTACTTATGAGCTTTCCATAGACACCTCAACCGGCGTCATAGCTTCACACGTTCACAAGATAGACTGTGTAGAATCTCTGGAGGTCTTATTAGAACTACTTATGAGCTTTCCATAGACACCTCAACCGGCGTCATAGCTTCACACGTTCACAAGATAGACTGTGTAGAATCTCTGGAGGTCTTATTAGAACTACTTATGAGCTTTCCATAGACACCTCAACCGGCGTCATAGCTTCACGCGTTCACAAGGTAGACTGTCTGTAGAATCTCTAGAGGTCTTATTAGAACTACTTATGAGCTTTCCATAGACACCTCAACCGGCGTCATAGCTTCACACGTTTACGAGATAGACTGCCTTTAAAATCTCTGGAGGTCTTATTTGAACTACATATGGGATTTCCATAGACACGCCAACCTGCGTCATAGCTCCACGCGTTCACGACATAGATTGTCTGTAAAACCTCTGGAGGTCTTATTAGACCTACCTATGGGCTTTCTATGAACACCTCAACCGGCGTGACAGCTTCGCACATTCACGAGATAGACTGTCTGTAAAACCTATGGAGATCTTATTAGAACTAGTTATGGGCTTTCCATAGACACCTCAACCGGCGTCATAGCTTCGCACGTTCACGAGATAGACTGTCTGTAAAACCTCTGCAGGTCTTATTAGAACTACTCATGGGCTTTCCATAGACACCTCAACCGGCGTCATAGCTTCACACGTTCACGAGATAGACTGACTGTAAAACCTCTGGAGGTCTTATTAGAACTACTCATGGGCTTTCCATAGACACCTCAACCGATATCATAGCTTCACGCATTCACGAGATACTGTCTGTAGGACTTCTGGAGGTCTTATTAGAACTACTGATGGGCTTTCCATAGACACCTCAACCGGCGTCATAGCTTCACACGTTCACGAGATAGACTGACTGTAAAACCTCTGGAGGTCTTATTAGAACTACTCATGGGCTTTCCATAGATACTTCAACCGGCCTGATAGCTTCACGCGTTCACGAGATAGACTATCTGTAAAACCTCTGGAGGTCTTATTAGAACTACTCATGGGCTTTCCATAGACACCTCAACCGGCGTCATAGCTTCACGCGTTCACAAGATAGACTGTCTGTAGAATCTCTGTAGGTCTTATTAGAACTACTTATGTGCTTTCCATAGACACCTCAACCGGCGTCATAGCTTCACGCGTTCACAAGATAGACTGTCTGTAGAATCTCTGGAGGTCTTATTAGAACTACTCATGGGCTTTAACATCAATAATCTCAATTTTATGACTAAAAAATTATATTTTTTCAGACAAAAATATAACCACAAGCAAAGTATAGGGCAATAAGAGGAATGAGCTGAACAAGGAGAACCAGAAAGCACCCAAGCATTGACTTTAATAAGAAAAAGTAAAATTTTATGACTGCAAAGTTCAAAAATTATATTTTTTCGGGGATATTGGCTAATATGAGTATACATGTGTATATATATATATATATATATATATACATATATATACATGTTTGTTCCAATACTGATGTAGAATGTAATATTGACAAACATTCTTGGTATTGATAAAGGTAAAACATTTTATGGAAATAAAAGACTTGTATTTCCTTTATTAAATTTCTACAAAGATGCAAAATCAGAGTACATAATATTTTCACGTAAAATCCTACGGTTCGTACAGATATTGAATTCTTTTTCACATAATATAGGTCTTCATGGATATATGATGACAATCAGAATGTTTGCCTCCTTGAAAAGATCTAATTATTTTCTCGTTATAAATGGCTTGTACTGCTCTCTTTTGCAGGATAAAAATAGTTTTAATACCAGCAGCACTGCCACAAAGCATACCATATGGCATGAGCAATGAGAATAAGCGAAATAAAATATCCAGGCTGTCGCTGCATCAGTCAGCTGTCCGGTTTTCCTAACTGCAGAGTAACTGAGTTTAACCTGCTAGTTAATCAGCCCCATGTTATATCATGTTACTATATGAATAACGTAAATGTTACGGAGGTATTAGCCTTTAAGCAGCCGTCTGCATGTTGTATCTTCGTGAAACCTTTATTTTGACAGCATGTATGTAACATTAAAATAGCACCTTATTTCGCTTAACGTAAAGGTTGCTAAAGTGCTAAAACAGTGGACGTAACAGCTCTATAGGTTATTTAAATATACCTTTATATAATTACGTAAATTTAGCCTTACTAGTACAATTAATTGAGCACACTAAAAGATAAGACAACTTATTTTTATAGTTATCTTATAAAAATTAGGTTGTGTATTAAATTAGATACCTGAAAACATTGTTACGTAGTTCAATTCATAAAAAGTAATTCGTATTTGCAGAAACATTCACGAGAATTGAGGAACCTCTCGAATTTATGTACGTTACCAAGCAATAATTTTATAAAATACTTTTAAACTGTCTACATATCTATAACAAAATATAATATACATTAAGTAAATGATACCCATAGGGCTGAATGTCTGGTTATTAGTTACCCACTGCAACTTTGGATCTAGTTATACCCAGGAAAACAGTAGTAATTGGTTACTAATTACTCTACTATTAACCGTAAATTAAAAGAGTTACGACGATGTTATGTATGAATGGGCAGACATGACGAAATTATAAGACTTTCATTCTACGCCATTCAACTACAGAACCCCGAAAAATAAAAAAATATTTGCACAAGAAAAAAAAGGGAATGTAACAAATTATATAAAAGCTGTCAAACTTTTTTCAGGCAGACAAAACTTGACGTTCAAACACCAATTTATATTAACCGTTTGAGTGCCGCCGAGCGCCACCACGCTCGTGCGCGTACTAACTAAATTAGCCACGAGCGCGATGGCGCTCGCAAAATCAGTTGCTGTTTAGTGCGCAGTAGGGGAGGTCGCTCACACGCATCGCTAATTTTTTATCTTTCTACGTGTTAGATAAAGTTCAAATTACAATATTATTAGTAATTACAATATAAAAAGGACGCAGGAAAAGAAATTTTTAACCCATAATGTCGGAATACGAAAATAATTCGAGTGAAAATGATCGTTTTTCAAGTTGTGAAGAAAGTGATAGTGGGAGTGACATTGTGGTGCGCTCACAATTTGGCGTAATGCAAATTTTGAGTGATAGTGATAATAGTTACGATGACAATTATTTTGCTGATACGGAGGATGTACCGGACTGCGAAAATGACGATATGACCTTGATTTCAGTTTTTGTTATAATTTTTGTTCACAATATATATTTCTATAATTTTCTTCGTATTTTATTATCCTTGTACAAGTTTTTATTAAGATAACGCCGAAAAAATTATTAAAATTGGATAGTTTTTTTTTGAGCCAAGGGTAAATGACATCAAAAACAAAAGATTTCTTTGGCATTTTTCAGTATATATGAATAAAAATCCATGGCACTAAAATGGTTGATTTATTACTCTCAATCAAACCCGACCTGCAAATCAGCACTTACAGAAACTTTGACAGAATCAGCAAAACTTATTAACAACCTTCTCAATACTTTATGCCGTCAGTTCTTTATATTCTTCAATATTCATTTTATTTTATACTAAACTTTAGTTTGACAAATACTTCGAATATAATTCTATTAACATGTTCGCAGCGGAATGACTCATTTAAGTAAGAACCAAGTCACAGAGTTGTGACGTGGCTCAATTGAGCCGAGAAACGATCACAAATAGACCTAAACTCATAAGGAGTAGACGGGGTCGATGCAATCAAGAATGGAGCACATTTTATTAATACACAAGACATGTTGTAAAATGAATGATAGAAAAACAATTAGATTGAAGTAGTTATGAAACGAAACATACGATGATCGCTTCTTGGCTTAATTAAGCCACTCCGCTCCTACACGAAGATGGTTAAATATAGCAATTCTGCTATGAACGTGTTAAGGAATACGTAGCCTAAGTATTCCTATGTATGCCACTTTGTCGTTGCATATTCTTGTTAGGGCGATCACATTGCCGACTTTGGATTATCTGCCACGTTGAATTACAAGTACCGTCATATATTCATTGGCACTTGTAGAGCAAAGACACAGTCGTATAATAAAATTAAGTTAAAAAAAAATTTTTTAAATTAAAATTATCTTAAACTCGTTCGTACACTTAGATTTAAAAGATCAGCCAGTAAACGACTTGCAAACGAACGATATATTTAAATAAAAACTTGTATAACTTTTACAGATTTTTATTAAAGTAAAACTTCTTAGCGTGTGTGTGTGTATTGAAAAATGTATAGAAGTAAACAGCAAGAGAGACACGGTCAAGTGTCCCAACATGCCATCAGTGGTCAGACATCTCCGTTTATCTTCGGTTGTTCCTGTCACTTTCTTGTTATGTGTGTTTTCTCAACCATTCTAAATGTTACGCAAAATATGCGTCGCTCGTATTTATCATTATCGGTTCATAATTCAACTTCATTACAGGCAATCCTCATAATTACGGCACGTTAGGTTCTAGAAATAAGCGACGTAAATCGAAACATAATTTTTCAAAAATTTCACATAAGATTCAGAATTTAGGGCTTTTATTAAAAATAAATCTATATTTAATATCAAAGATAAATGCTATATTACTGAACGTAAGTACGTAAAATATATATTTATTAAAATAATTATTATTTTCAGTAGAAAATGTTGGATTATTTCTTTTGATTGTGATTTTTTCATAATTGAAAAATATATACGCATAAGAAACACAATAAATTAGACATTTGGCTTGACGAAACTTGAAGAATGTATTAATTCTAGTTTGTTTTGCATATTTTTTCTTGTTATCGTAAAGGTCTCGATAACATTTAGAGTGCGTTCCACTAGGCGATCGCAACGCTCACTGCATAGTTCCATTTGGCGATCGCGGTCGTGATCAAAACGTCATTGTTCACGACCGCGACGACCCATGTATCGAAGTGGGTCGTTGTGATTGTTTATCTGTCAATTTGACTTTGATATATGAAATATACATGAAATTTACGTAAATAAATTTATATAATCGTTGAAGATTAAACATAGTGATGGAGAGAATCACTTTATGCACTTTTGAGATGGTAGGTACATCTCAAAACTGTATAAGCTATAGAAATAAAGGTGACACCAAAAGACGCAAGACGTACAATCGTCAAACTTTTATAGAAATAAAATTACACTTTTACAGTTACTGTAAGTCTAAATTATTGTCCAATTATGAATATATAATAATTAAATTGCACTTTTATAATTACTGCAAGTCTAAATGATTATCTAACGTAATAAATATAATCTCTAATATAGTAACAAATATAATCTCTTGATTTTCGTCCAATACTCGCCATTTATTCATAGTTACGAATACGCATTGTTTGTATGTCATTCCACTTGGACTGACAGTTACAACGTTTACAAGCTAGTGGAATAGGTACGATCGCGGTCATGGGTGCGAGTGTTGCGAGCGGCTAGTGGAACGTATAGAACTCTTAAAGGCATCACTGATGTTGTTGTTAACATTAAGACACTTTGTCGTTAACATTTTCCATCTCAGAAATTAAAGCGTTTCTTTTACGTATGACAGTGCTATTTAGATAAACGGAATGAAAAACTGTAAGAAGTTTATCCATTTATATATATATTTGTTATAAAGAATATATATATTATTCCAATATTTTCTGTACAGTTGTAGGCAATAAATTAAGTTCACGTCCAATTAAAAAACTGGATATAGTTGAGTTTGAAAATTTTTAGATTTAACCTCCATTTTTATTGTCTTTCTCACTTTTTTTTACTGTCTCGTTTAGCTGACCTAGTAGTAATCATATTTTAAACAAGTAACCAACAGAAACTCTCAAAGAAATAAAAAAACTTTAACACGTTTGTTTGCCCGTCGCATACTACAGTGATATGGTGCACTTTGACATAAGGGATCCCCCGTACGTTGAAACCTGACACCTGAACCAAAGGAGTTCATACTGTCTGAATCTGACACGACTACAGTATGACAAAGTTGAAACAATTGCCGCTATTTCGAGGAACGGTGTTAAAATATTGTTTGATGTAACTCGAAACGACTTGAGATGAAACGACTTAATTCGAGGACTGCCTGTATTTTATTTTCCATCTTCCATAATTTAGCTTCTTGTCTTGTAACACTTGTCATACATCTTCCAACACATCCCCATTTTTTAATTACGATTTCAATTAAAAGTTACGCCCACATTCGTAACCCCTGTCTGCGCATTACTCCCATCGACAATCTTATCTTCTTCCCGGCTTCCCTGCTCCACTTCTTTGCCATCTCCGTCCACATATGTTGAGTCGGCCACCACGATGTTGGTTTTCCGTCGACCAGCACGAGTCCGTGGCACTTTCACACCGTGCACTTTCAGCAGGTGCCGGATCCAATGTGAGCGGTCCACATACTGCATGCCACATATGCTGCAACTATGTCTGAAAATTATTTCTAAATTAAATCGATAGACTATTTGAATCAATTAAGCAAAATTATAAATAATTATGTATTTCCTACGTTTGTATATACCATACGGAAGTTCTCCTGTTACTGTTAAAGAACTAATAGCTGGGCCAATGTTCATGATTCAGATTTCAATAGATTCGTGTCCATATTGCGGGGTGTTTCTACCTGAACGTGTAAATTTAAGTTATTGAAGAAAATGAACAAATTGACCAAATATTGGTTCTTCATGCTGAAAAACACCTTTTTTCTATACATATTTATAAATACGTGTATTTGTACGTGTCTATATATAGAAGTATTTACGTTTATTTATTTTTAATATAGGTTCTTATTGACATGGCATATTGCAGTTTGCTGCATCACTATGAGTACGTTCCACTAGGCGATCGCAACGTTCACTGTATTGTTCCACTTGGCAACCACAGTCGTTGCGGTTGTGTTCAAAATGTCATTGATGGCGTCATTGTTCACGACCGCTTCGAGCCCATGCCGACTCACGTATCAACGTGGGTCGTCGTGGTTCTTTTATCTGTCAATATGACTGACACATTGATATATGAAATTTACATAAATAAATTTATATTGTCTTTTAAAATTAAACATGGTGACGAAGAGAATCACTTTATGCAGCTCCGAGAAATACATAATAAAAGTAAAGGTTACACAAAAAGACGCAATGAAACACGCAAACAATCATCAAATTTTTATAGAAATTAAATTACACTTTTGTAATTAATGTAAGTGTAAATTATTACCTAACGATTAATACGTAATAAAAAAATGCAATGCTATAATCTCTGCATTTTTGTCAAATACCTGCCCTTTCCTCATAGTTAGATTGTTCATAACCCATTCCACTTAAACTGACAGTTACATGATTGACAAGCTAGTGGGATGGGTTTGATCGCAGTCGTGGGCGCGAGCGTTGTGAGCGGCTAGTGGAATTTACTCTATGTTGTACAAAATGTTACTTAATAATCTGGTTAACTTTATGTAATTGCTTTTGAAGCAATAAGCTCACCTTGTGTATCTATATGCATTAAAGTTGTAAAAAAAATTGTGAACCTCATAGGACGCCTGGCAGATGTGAAACATCCAATTTTTTTTAAATTTTTATATTGAAATATATTCATTTGAACCCACTGAAAATTAAAAAAAACAAACACTCGGATAGTTGTTCGTAATAAAATATTAACTTAATTTTTTTATTTTATTTTTATGAAATAATTTTTATTTACAGAAAATATATTTTTAATTTTATAATACTGTTAGGCAACAAGACGCGAAACTGGCCGAATTAAGTTGGAAAGAGTCGACAAGACAGGAATCAGGCCGAATGGCGCGTCGCTACATGCCATCAGAATGTGTTAACTCCCATCTAAACGCGCCATTGGATGTTTCACATCAATAAAACAAATAAATGTATTTCGCATTTTATAACTGAAATTATTCGAGACACCTTTGCAGATATATTGTAAACATCTAGAACACATTTGCCACTAACCTCTTTATACCCTTGTGCCAATCCAGATGCTCCTGCAACGAAACCTTATCGTAATACGCCTTCGGGCATATGTGACAACGAAAGCTCTTCTCGTTGCTCTGATGCCTCTTCACATGCTTCACCATGTTGGATTGGAAGGTGAACGTTTGACTGCAGTACTCGCAGTGATACGGTTTGACACCAGTGTGTATGCGCATATGCTTCACGAGATCATTCTTGTGCACCGACGCGTAAGGGCACTGGTCGCAATGGTAGCGCGGCGGGAAGTGTGACTTGCGGTGCGAGTAGCGCGTCGTATTGCAAAGGAAGGCTGCACCACATATCTGTAAGAATTGATCACTTCGTTACCAATGTATGCTGTATGTCCGCTCGATAACACCAAGGTCCAAAAAATTAAGTTAATATATATTTAACCGTTTTAGTGCCAATGTTTTTTACTCATATATACTTAAAAATGCCAATGAAATCTTTTGTTTTTGATGTCATTTACCCTTGTCTCAAATTAAATTTTTTTACAGACGATTAGTAACATACAGCCTGACATTCTCCGAAAAGTACAACTTTAACTTTACAGTTTAAAATTTTTAATTGACAACTGAACATTTTTCCGTACGCTGAGCAAATTGCCGTCGCCACATTCTGACATATTAGCCGTATTCCATGTATGTTTGGGTTACTTTCCTCAAATAGAACTACATAAATCATTCTAAATTATTAAAAAGATTTCCTGGAATAAAAGTTTGCCTTGAATTTTAACATATATGAAATTGTTTAACATCTCAGACTATGAAGGTAAGATTTTTTATCTTTGTCTGATTCCTGAAACGAAACGGATGACACGAGATAAATCTATATAGTAATACGTGAAGAGAAAACTTTGTACTCCTTTTTAAGTGTATTACGCGTACGGAGCGGTGTGAGATTTGGCATAGTTAAGGTTTATATGGAGAAGGAGGGCAGGAAGACAAAATTTATATATAATATGTGTTACAAATACATTAAATTATATATATTATAAATACATTAAAAGATTCATTGTTTACGTTCATACTGTCAATGTCAAACACATATAGTTTGTGGTCAAACAGTCGCACAGAGTAAAGATTGTCATCAAAAAAACTGTCAGATTAATTGAATGAGTTTCGAGCTGTGAATTTTGTGTGATTTTAAATGTACTCTTTCAATAGTATATGGAGTGTATGTTAATGCAAAAATACAGCTAATACATTAATAATACAGCTTGCTATATATGTGTTGCAGAAGAAAAAATCTGTCGGCTTGCTAATACATACCTGTTACGAAAAGAAAAATCTGTCAGTTTGCTTAATATACACCCGTTGCAAAAGGAAAAGTCTGTCATTTTGCTTAATATACACCTGTTGCAAAAGGATAAATCTGTATACTTGGTTAATACCTGTTCCAAAAAGGGAAAATCTGTCATTTTGCTTAATATACACCTGTTGCAAAAGGAAAAATCGGTCAGCTTGGTTAATATACATCGGTTGCAAAAGGGAAAATCTGTCATTTTGCTTAATATACACCTGTTGCAAAAGGATAAATCTGTAAGCTTGGTTAATACCTGTTCCAAAAGGGAAAATCTGTCATTTTGCTTAATATACACCTGTTGCAAAAGGAAAAATCGGTCAGCTTGGTTAATATACATCGGTTGCAAAAGGGAAAATCTGTCATTTTGCTTAATATACACCTGTTGCAAAAAGAAAAATCTGTCAGCTTGCTTAATATACATCGGTTGCAAAAGGGAAAATCTGTCATTTTGCTTAATATACACCTGTTGCAAAAGGATAAATCTGTAAGCTTGGTTAATACCTGTTCCAAAAGGGAAAATCTGTCATTTTGCTTAATATACACCTGTTGCAAAATGATAAATCTGTAAGCTTGGTTATAACCTGTTCCAAAAGGGAAAATCTGTCAGTTTGCTTAATATACACCTGTTGCAAAAGGAAAAATCGGTCAGCTTGGTTAATACCTGTTGCAAAAGGAAAAATCTGTCATTCTGCTTAATATACACCTGTTGCAAAAGGAAAAAATCTGTCATTCTGCTTAATATACACCTGTTGCAAAAGGAAAAATCTGTCGGCTTGGTTAATATCTGTTGCAAAAGGAAAAATCTGTCAGCTTGCTTAATATACAACTGTTGCAAAAGGAAAAATCTGTCATTTTGCTTAATATACACCTGTTGCAAAAAGAAAAATCTGTCAGCTTGGTTAATACCTGTTGCATAAGGAAAAACCTGTCATTCTGCTTAATATACACCTATTGCAAAAGGAAAAAATCTGTCATTTTGCTTAATATACACCCGTTGCAAAAGGAAAAGTCTGTCATTTTGCTTAATATACACCTGTTGCAAAAGGATAAATCTGTATACTTGGTTAATACCTGTTCCAAAAAGGGAAAATCTGTCATTTTGCTTAATATACACCTGTTGCAAAAGGAAAAATCGGTCAGCTTGGTTAATATACATCGGTTGCAAAAGGGAAAATCTGTCATTTTGCTTAATATACACCTGTTGCAAAAGGATAAATCTGTAAGCTTGGTTAATACCTGTTCCAAAAGGGAAAATCTGTCATTTTGCTTAATATACACCTGTTGCAAAAGGAAAAATCGGTCAGCTTGGTTAATATACATCGGTTGCAAAAGGGAAAATCTGTCATTTTGCTTAATATACACCTGTTGCAAAAAGAAAAATCTGTCAGCTTGCTTAATATACATCGGTTGCAAAAGGGAAAATCTGTCATTTTGCTTAATATACACCTGTTGCAAAAGGATAAATCTGTAAGCTTGGTTAATACCTGTTCCAAAAGGGAAAATCTGTCATTTTGCTTAATATACACCTGTTGCAAAATGATAAATCTGTAAGCTTGGTTATAACCTGTTCCAAAAGGGAAAATCTGTCAGTTTGCTTAATATACACCTGTTGCAAAAGGAAAAATCGGTCAGCTTGGTTAATACCTGTTGCAAAAGGAAAAATCTGTCATTCTGCTTAATATACACCTGTTGCAAAAGGAAAAAATCTGTCATTCTGCTTAATATACACCTGTTGCAAAAGGAAAAATCTGTCGGCTTGGTTAATATCTGTTGCAAAAGGAAAAATCTGTCAGCTTGCTTAATATACAACTGTTGCAAAAGGAAAAATCTGTCATTTTGCTTAATATACACCTGTTGCAAAAAGAAAAATCTGTCAGCTTGGTTAATACCTGTTGCATAAGGAAAAACCTGTCATTCTGCTTAATATACACCTATTGCAAAAGGAAAAAATCTGTCATTTTGCTTAATATACACCTGTTGCAAAACGAAAAATCTGTCAGCTTGCTTAATATACACCTGTTGCAAAAGGAAAAATCTGTCATTTTGCTTAATATACACCTGTTGCAAAACGAAAAATCTGTCAGCTTGCTTAATATACCCCTGTTGCAAAAGGAAAAATCTGTCATTTTGCTTAATATACACCTGTTGCAAAACGAAAAATCTGTCAGCTTGCTTAATATACACCTGTTGCAAAAGGAAAAATCTGTCATTTTGCTTAATATACACCTGTTGCAAAACGAAAAATCTGTCAGCTTGCTTAATATACCCCTGTTGCAAAAGGAAAAAATCTGTCATTTTGCTTAATATACACCTGTTGTAAAAGGAAAAATCTGTTATTCTGCTTAATATACACCTGTTGCAAAAGGAAAAATCTGTCGGTTTGCTTAATATACAAAAGGAAAGTTTTTAGCAACAATCTGAATTGACTTATTCTCGCCTACCTATTAGCATTTTCAACAAAGTAAGTAGGTAAGTACATTACGGTCAATTTCGACCGCCTGGCGATCACTAGTTAATACTAAATATATGTCAGAAATGTCAAAACTCATCACTAATACTGATAGTATAATGTAGTAACAAACATGCATTACACGCCTGCACTTACAACCGAAAACAATTAGATTCGTAAAATGACCTATAGTACCTTGAAATTAGGTTTTTATTTAACAACTCTATGAGCTGACCATCCTTTCTTCCTGGATAATCGGAAAAATTGCATGAGGTCATGAAGAAGAATAAAGCTAAATGTAAAAATTAAAGTCGTGATCGTGGTGTGTGAATTGATCACAAAACAACAACCTTTGATGGCTCGGTGCGTTGCGGGAACCCGGGTTCAATTCTTGGCAGCTCATAGAGTGGGACTGGATTGGTGTTCTGACTGGCTGTAAGAGATTGCCCTTGTAGCAATAAGTCCACCGTATGAATTATTTGTGTATATTGAAGTACGTAAATAAATAAATTACGTTACATTAATAATACAGCTGGCTCAAAGTGGTGTCTTCATGTCGCACATACTTTTTCTATTTAGCTGTTGAATTGCTGAAGTCTATTTTATCTATGTCCCCTTTCTTGTCTAACAATATGAGAGGTTATCACAAACCCATATAAAATTAAAACACAAACTTCTGGATGGTCAGAAATTCAAAATAAATGTTGACATCTTCTCCTACAGCAGAATCAAAAAAATGATGTATTTAAATTTCGAGATTATCCAAAATCCAGGTAAAATTAAAACACAAACTTCTGGATGGTCAAAAATTCAAAATAAATGCTGACATCTCCTCTTACAGCTGAATCAAAAAATAATGTATTTAAATTTCGAGATTATCCAAAATCCAGGTAAAATTAAAACACAAACTTCTAGATGGTCAAAAATTCAAAATAAATGCTGACATCTCCTCTTGCAGCTGAATCAAAAATGATGTATTAAAATTTCGAGATTATCCAAAATCCAGGTAAAATTAAAACACAAACTTCTGGATGGTCAAAAATTCAAAATAAATGTTGACAACTCCTCCTACAGCAGAATCAAAAAATGATGTATTTAAATTTCGAGATTATCCAAAATCCAAGTAAAATTAAAATACAAACTTCTGGATGGTCAAAAACTCAAAATAAATGTAGACATCTCCTCTTACAGCTGAATCAAAAAATAATGTATTTAAATTTCGAGATTATCCAAAATCCAGATAAAATTAAAACACAAACTTCTGGATGGTCAGAAATTCAAAATAAATGTTGACAACTCCTCCTACAGCAGAATCAAAAAATTATGTATTTAAATTTCGAGATTATCCAAAATCCAGGTAAAATTAAAACACAAACTTCTGGATGGTCAGAAATTCAAAATAAATGTTGAAATCTCCTCCTACAGCAGAATCAAAAAATTATGTATTTAAATTTTGAGATTATCCAAAATCTAGGTAAAATTAAAACACAAACCTCTGGATGGTCAAAAACTCAAAATAAATGTTGACATTTCCTCCTACAGCAGGATTAAAAAATGATGTATTTAAATTTCGATCTATCTATAATACGGTAACAACTTTTGCTAACACTGGTAATGATGACACTAATCCTAAATTAAAGCTATTTTCGTTGGGTTTGAAAGAATAGAATAGCATCATATCATTTTACGAGCATAAAGCAAAAAAACGAAGGTATCTCATCAACAATGACATTTCTATAATTTATCTTTGGATTATTCATTCGTCGCATAATTTTCAATTTCGATCTCAAATTGTCAATTATAAATTTTGTTATTTCTTTAATCCTAAATTTCTAACAATAATAGAAAGAAGAACTTATATTGACAAATATGTAACAAAAATTTTTATTTCTATAACTTATCGCGTTTTAAGTTATAGAAATAAAAATTTATTTTAACCCATCTTTACCCAACATTGGGCTAGCGCAACATTTCAAATGTGATTTTTTTTGTTTTAAAATAAGTAATTAATTCTATGAAATGTAAGTCAGTCTCGAGAAGTAGAACTAAAAAATGGATTCAAATTTTTTTCAACGTTTTCTTAAATACAAATACATAGTAGTTTTATTTTTTAAAAACTACTAATTGAGTCATCTCAAGATCGACAGATTCATCCAATCATAAAAATATAAATTGAAATAAAGCTATACTTATTTACACTGTATAAAGCTTAAGCAATATCTTATTTATGATATAAACCCTTTTGCTGGACAAAACTAGTTACACTTGTTGTTTATCTTAGACTTCCAGGAAATGTTGCGTATGCCCAACATTGGGAGAAATAATAGTCAGTTGTTATTGTTTGTTATTGTTACACTGCCATTGAAGTTTGAAATTTATTGTAAACAAAGGGTTCTCGGTATTCAAAGAGTACAAGCACTTTTGTTTTATTAATTAGTCGGTTACAGAATGTGAAGCTAACAGTGTCGCATAGTAATTTTTAGAAAAAAATATTTTTAGTCCGTCAGTTAGATTACTAAAATATATTGTAGGTATACGTATTTTTCTTTTGACCGGCAAACAAAAAGTGACGTCAAAAAACGATAAGTGAGTGTATACAAACCAGTAAATAATAAGTTAAAACATTATGGCCTGGCAACAAGTAATATCTTCTCAAGAAATTATGAGTATATTAGAAGAAGAGGATTTAGAAGATGCCAATCAAATCGATGCCGTGTACATCCCCCCGACGGTTGACAATCTTACAGACGAGGAAAACCTAGATGATGACGCGCTAGGTGATTATGACAATACTGTGCCCACTGATATCACTGGAACGTATGAAGTCCACACCGATTTACCCACAGAGCCTGAAAATATGCAAGGTGAGCCCGATCCTTCAACTTCGAAAAAGCCAAGACTCCCGAAAAAGACACCAAAATGTGTTCCAGACTGGAAAAAAGAACATCCAACTTTTACACATTTTCCTACAAGTGACGAAACAGCAATGACACAGAATATTGAAGAATGTGTAGGTGGAAAAACACCTATTGAAGTATTTTCCCTATTTTTTAGTGATGAAGTTTGGGAATCTGTTCCCAAGGTAGGTTTTCAAAAAAATATGCTTGTGACTATAACCGTCATTTATTTACCCTCACGGTAGCAGAACTCAAAAGATTTTTTGGTATATTATTACTGACTGGCTATCATTCATTGCCTGCTGCGAAATTGTACTGGTCAAAAGATGAAGACAAAAATGTATTAATGCGTTACCTTCCAATATTCGCTTCGATAATATTGGTCATGTCATAGAAGAGCACGAAAGTAAACGTCGAAGAAGATGTCGACAGTGTAGAAGTACAACAATTTATATGTGTAAAAAATGTCAAGTACATCTTCATGCTGATTGTTTTAAAATATTTCACTCACGCTAATACTCTAGCGTTGTTAGACTTGCCTGTAAGATTGAAGTTCAGTAATCCCAATGTTCCTTAGACGCAACATTTTGTGGAATGTAAAGTAATTAATCAATATTTTTTTTTACTATAATTTGCTCTTTTTGGATGTATTTATAAACGTAATAAACAATTAAACCAATAAATAAGTCTTTATTTTTACCCTCGGGAATTAATGGGTTAACAAATATGTAACTAAAATTTCTTATTTCTATAACTTTTGGCATTGTGAATGTTATATCGTAAAACCTATGTTTTTTATACGGCCCCTATTATGCTATAGTAACAAGGTAGTTGACGGAATATTAAAATACGCTAGTAAACTGAATTATGTTTTTTTATAACTATAAGATAATGTACTTTTACAAATTATTTATGAAACTTATAAATAAAAAACACACTCATATAAAGATGTGGCCAATCAAACTCATGTTTATAACACGATAACAGCAAAAGAGTTTTTCAAGTTAAATTTTGTACGAACCAAACATATGTAGATTGTTTTGCGAACTGGAGGGGACAGTTGTGATCTGGAGAGGTCTGAAATTCACAACAACTTATGTCAGGTTGAAACTAGTATCATACTAGAGTTAGGTAAAATAAAAATGCGATTTGATGTTTAGGAATCGAGATATTGGAACAAATTTATTTAGCAAGACATGCCCTTTTACACTAGCAAAGTAGACAGGACAGACAAAGATAAGGAGAGAAATATTGAAAAAGGGAAAAAAACATTTATGGCCTGTTCCTCATGGCCCCCATGATCTTATAAATATACCCGACATGCATTCACTCTTTCAGCCGTCAATCGCTGTGCCGCGTGGATGTTCCAGAGCTCCATGCCTGTGTGCATTGAAAATTAATGACTGCATGCTGAAATTATATCAATTACGAATCCATAGATAAAAGAGAGCAAAACTGTCACGTTCGACCTACGCATAAAGTAAATTGGCGTTCATCACCTCGCATATGAAACTGCGTTCGCCCTTGTGCGTCTCCATGTGCTGGTCGTGCTCCACCTTGCTCTCGAACCTCATTAGGCACACCTTGCATTTGAGCTTGCGTAGCTCCGTTCTCTTGGGTCTGGATTTTGATTGCGTCACCGTGGATCGCTTGCTGGCAACAATGGAATCAGAAAACTTTATAGAGGATATTAAAGCAACCTTACAAAAGTGAAAATTCTCTTTTTTAGAGTTTCGTACTTACATAATATTTTAAGGGTACGTAGTATTTCCTAAACTATTAAAAAATTAATATTAATGTGCACCATGTAAATATATACGAGTACAATTTATCTTTTACAGGCGTTATATACTGTAACACTATAATATACATATATATATATATATATATATATATATATATATATATATATATATAATATATATATATGTAAAGAAAACCTATAGGTATCCTTTCATTAAAACTCTGCCGCATTATCTATGATAAGTTCCATAGAGGTCGCTGTTAGCTTTCGTATCAAACGTCAAAAGATTTTGAGAGGTTAGATTTGTTTTTGATTCAGTATTTTATTGTAAAAAGCTTACCTGTCGAATTCAGATGATAAACCCAAAATAAGGGCTTTAAATGTTATTTCTTTTATCCACAGGTGAGTAAATGTTTAGTTTATAAGATAATGTTACTAGCAAATTGTAGAAGGAACGTTTTACAAGTAAATAAACCTTTTATCCACAGAAACGCAATTACGTCTTTATTTCAACAAGTTCGAAACAGAATCCAATAAAAACATTACAAAACAACATTTTCTGCTTATATTTCGAGAGAATAATGGATAAGTTAAGATTTTATTTTGCTGTGAAGACAGCATCCGATGGAAAAACCAACATTTTATGCATAACCTCAATTACCACAACTAGTGGTCACATCTATGGAATACCACCGGAATATCAACCAGTGAATCAACACAACGCAATTATGAGTACTACAAACTATGCCAAAATAAAAAAAATCATTGCAAAGAAGACACCAAACAAGGAAAATTTGGATTACTTTGACAGATGAGATATCGGAAGCATATTTGGATGAGGCTCAAAACTTGCAGTTTAATGATGTTTATCTAGAAGAAATAATAGAAACTGAATATAATCCAGAGTCTAAATCTAGTGGCTCAAACAACTCTTTGGAAAAACTCTTAGAAAAATTACTCGAAGAAAAAGAACAAAAATCAGAAACTCAAAATCTAGGCAAGATAGCGAAGAATTTTATGATAGAAAAGTTCACAAGTAAAACCACTAATGCCTACCAGTGGATTAATAATTTTAATAAAGAATGTGAACGTTTCAAAATCAACGAAGACAAAAAGAAAATAGAGATTTTGAAAAATTTTATGGAGTCGTCAAGTGTACATTGGTACGACTGTATGCTAATAAAATACACAGTAGAATCAGAGTGGAACAAATGGGAGAAATGCTTTTGTGAGACATTAGCAAATAAAGGTTGGTCATCCATGAGATATGCTCTAGGTTTTAAATACCAAGCAGGTCCGTTACTCGAGTACGCTCTAAAGAAAGAGAAATTACTACTGGAAGTTAGGAAGAACATCGATACTGGGACTCTTATTGATCTCATAGCATTCGGCTTGCCTAATTTTGTTGCCGATAAAATCGACAGAGAAACTTTGCAACAAACAGAAGATTTGTATAATGAAATAGGAAAACTAGAACACCTCGTTGGGAAAACTAAGTATGAAAAAAAAGGATTTACAAATTCTGACCTTAAACAAAAAAAATTGAAGAAAGAAAACCATGCCAAATTTGTGCCAATGAAAAAAAAGGGAAACGCTATCACCCAGAGGAGAATTGCTGGTTTAAAGACAGAACTCAGAAATCAATAGTGAGAACAGTAAATAACTCCGAAATAGAAACAGAACTGAATAACAAAGATCCAAAAAACTAGAGGTGCCACCATTAATAAAAATAAATTTACTATTGAATGACACTGTGAAAGTAACTGGAATTTATGATTCAGGTTCAAATGTGTCATTAATTAATGCTAAATTATTAAATATACGGAATGAAGAAAAAAGTACAGATAATACACAAATAGTAAATTTAAAGACTATTAATGGTGAGAAAAAAACAAAAGGTATGGTTACATCAAAAAATTAAAATATATAATGTAGAACATTATATATTTTAATTTTTATATATATTTTTATATATATTTATAATTTTTTATATATATATATGTATATATATATATATATATATATATATACTATAACAGAAACATTGCTATCATTTTCTTATAACTTCAGGTAAACATCTAATAACACTGTTTTATTTTCATAATGTTGACATTAGCCGTCTCGGAAATTGGTACTGGGAACATTGTTTGATAGACATTTTTAACATGTGTCATTCACTTTACTTAAAGTATACGTTAATTAAAGCAGAACAATAACGGTTGTTTAACCATTCGCTTTAAAATTAGCATGCTGTATCGCACTATTTTCATCGTAATCCCTACTGTTCATTAAAGAACGCTATATTCATTGGGTTTGTAAGAAAAGAATAAAAAAGAAAACAGTAACAGTTCTATAATTTATCTACGGATGACAGAATTTTCTTTTTTGAGCATCAAGCAACATTTAATCGTCGCGTTAATTTTCAGTATCGATCTCAATTGTCAATTATAAATTTTGTTATTTCTTCAGATAGTCGAAAGTAACTAACGAACTTGTAATTCGGATTTTATTGGAGTTTTTCAAATCGTATGCTTAATTTCAATATTGTTGGTATCTAATTTTATGTACAACAGAATTTTTATAAGGTAATATAAAAATTAATCATTTCAAAATTAAACTACTAGTAAGGCTATATTTACTAAATTATCGAACGAAATATTTAAATAACCTATAATGTCAGCTGTAACGTCCACTGTTTTAATGTGCAATAACGTAATAACGTATACGTAGCTATCAAAATAAAGGGTTCACGATGATACAACATGTGAACGTCTGCTTAAAGGCTAATAACTACGTAACATTTACGTTATTCATAAAATAACACGATACAACATAGGATTGAACATCTCTAAAAATGTTTTATAAAAAATTATCAAAATATAATAATTTTTGAACCCTTATAACTTGCTCTTTTGTTTGATACCTTATACGACACGAATTTGGAAAAAAATGTCTTCATGTACTTCATTAGCCATCCTTAATATTTATATATAAATATTTTTGAATGTTAATTATTGAGATATATACCGGTTAATATTCTTATGACGAACGGTTTCACTGCCTGCGTAAAACAACGCTTAAGAGACGGATATCCTATACGAAAAGCAAGCCGCTGTACGAAAACCACTGCTGCTCCGAGAAAGACAAGAAGAAATTATTCAATTGAGCACTGAAACGTTATGACTGGACAACAGACATATTCAACAATGTTCTTTTTCTGATGAGTCCAAAGGAAACCAGCAAAAATAGGCCTCGTGTTACAGAAACAGAACATTTTTTTTAAAACAGTGACGTTTTTTAGAATGTAGTAAAGCAAGCGGTTCAGCTGTTGACCACCAGAACAGAACAAAAATTAAATAAAATTTGTAACCACCTTGTAAATAAAAAAAAGCTATATTAATAAATGTGTCTATATTTTTAATATATCAAGAATCGCTATTAAGAAATAAAATTGATAATAAAAATATATCAAAGTTTGTAATATTTTTTGCAAACCGTTATAACAAGTCAACAGCATAGATTACTTAGTAGCCATTGCCTAAATTAATTAAAAATAAACAGTTAACTGACATTGACATTTGTTTTATGGTTGTCAAAATGAATGTCTTTTTGCTCCTGTCAAGTTTCACAAGCCTTTTTTCAGCAATGTTATCAGGGATTAGTATGTAACATCTGCATATAGAAGATATAACGAGTCACAATCTGCGTTTAGCTTCATCTTGCTCGAAGAGTTCGGTATAAATAGCATTTACAAATGTTATAAAAAATAACCTGACGTTCCTGTGATTCCTCGTTTATCCAATTGATAATTAAAATAAAACTTTTAAGGAGCTCCCTTTCCTCATTTTCTTCATTTAAAAATGTTATTTTTACTCTTCTAAAGCCTGGGAACGACGCCGTATGAACTTTTGCTAACCTCGTTTGAATTGTTTGGTTTAAAATGAACAGTAAAATCGTAGTAACAAAGAAAAAAAGTTGCTTGAATACTTCTGTAAAGCAAGGTGAAGGTTCCATGATGGAGTGGGCTCGTTTCTCTATTGCTGAAGTGGATATTTGGTGAGAATCAACGGGATTATGAAAAAAGAACCATATAAAACCATTTTGGGAATTCATGTTATACCCTCAGCATCCATATGATTGATCCAGGATTCACGAAGCAGCAAGCTGAACATAATCCTAAAATATGCCGGCTTTATCGGAGATAAAGAAAAAGAAGGAGTTTTGAAAAATAAAGTGTGGCCACCGCAATGACCCGACTTTAATCCTGTCAAATGATAATGGGAATAATAGAACTGGAAAGTTTGGGGGAAGTACCCTATATGCAAAAAGGAAATATTTGGAGTCCTGCATAAGGAAAAAAACTGGCTAAAATGAAAAGTGAAAATAGTTTTGGAATGTCTAAACAAAACCCTTTCATATGATACCTCGTATTGTTCATTCCAATATTAAATTTCATCCTTCATTTCGTATCCCATTCTGGCTAAAATAGAACATTTCCCGTAATTCTTTCCCCTCGAGGAGATGGAGACAAGCAAATTTTACAACTGTGAAATATTTTGAGTTAACAAGCGTAGTGGTTGCTGAGAAAAACGGCTAGGACACACGAACATAAAGACAAGTGTTTCAACATAATAGACCTGATTTTTACCTTTTAAGTACAGAACCATAAAAATCGAAGATCCCCTTTGGAACACTGTGTGTATGTGTCTTCTGACTTGATGAACCTATATGAATTCCCTTGGATCACACAGGTTCGTGCGTTCAGAATATGTTTCAGGAAACTGTGTCTATGGCCGTACAAAGATAAGGTTCAAAAGTGGATCAAAAAGTCACAGAATGGAGAAGTGGGGGTTCCTTACTAACATAGTTGCTAACGAGGGACTCATCACAAGTATATGTAAAAAGTTTCTGCTTAATTGTCTCATTAACCTCTTAGCTATCATTGAATAATTAACTCATTCTGAAACAAATCATTGACTATGGACAAAATTGAATTTCGAACTGTTACCTAGTTTTTTGGAATGAGAGTCATCGGTTTATGGAGACTCTCGCCTTAGTAAAATCATGGTTTACAGGTGGCATAATCTCATCAAACAAGGCAGAGATTCAATCAAAGATGACCCCCGCTTAGAACGATTGATAGAGGCCACATCCTCAGACGTTGCTGAGAAAGATGTAATGGAAGATATCCAATTAAAGAAGAAGCAGTTGGGGGAAATGATAGGCGTATATTGTACAACGATTTTAAATATTCTTCATAATCATATTGGCAAGTCAGAAGCCAGTGCAAGATGGCACCGAAAATGCTCATGCTGCCTCAAAAGCAACAATGTGGTGAGTGTTTCCAAGACTTTTTGGATCTCCATAGAGAGGAAAAAGATGAAAGTTTGCACCGAATTGTTACAGGTGAAAAAATTGGGTTCATCATTACAAGCCTGAATCCAAGCAGAAGACTATAATGGCATAAAACGGGTACTCCATCACTAAGAAGTTCAAAGCATCGAATTGACTTCAAAAGTCATGGCAACGGTTCCCTAGGGTCCTCTTTGCCCCTGAAAACTGTTGTTGATTTATCCTGATTACTGACTCCAAAAATAAAGATATTTCTATAATGAGAGAATACTACGCTAGTCTACTGGAGCAACTTAAAGAAGCTTCAAAGGAGAAAAGACAAGAGAAATTAGCCAAACCTGTGCTGCTTTTTTGAACATTGCATCCGTACATAATGGTTTCTGAACATTGCATCCGTACATAAAGGTTTCTGAACATTACATCCGTACATAAGGGTTTCTGAACATTGCATCCGTATATAAGGGTTTCTGAACATTGCATCCGTACATAAGGGTTTCTGAACTTTGCATCCGTACATAAGGGTTTCTGAACATTGCATCCGTACATAAGGGTTGTGTTGCGATGGCTGCCCTTCACAAGTGCACCTTTCAAACATTGCAACACCCACCTTATAGCCCATACTTGGCCCCTGCGGCTATTATTTAGTTCCAAAAATTAAAAATGAGCTTTGTGGAAAAAAAATTAGCGATGAAGAAGTTTAGACTGCAGTTCCCGCTTAGTTTCAAGATAAAGAAAAAACATTGTTTTACGAGGGTATATTTATACCCTAATGGACAGATCTGAGAAATGTATTAGGGTTAGGGGAGAACATATTGAAAAGGAAAAATAGCACCACATTTTTTTGACCTTCCTTCCACCCCATCCTTTGAACTTTTTGGCCTCGCCTCGTAATCCACTCTAATACATAAAAATATATTCAAAGACTTCCAGCAAGTTGGCAGAAAATTAGAACTGAAAAGAGTTTGGGGTTGTTGAGAATTGGATCGTGAAGTACAAGTATACTGGGAGTTGGGTGTTATTTGATGCATATATCATAGTTAGGGTATAGTTACCGGTTTCAAAACCAGACTGAAGTGAACTTAGGGGGTTTGCAGTCTTGTGGTAACACTCAAGATATAAAAACTTAATATAAAAAATAATACTATTTTTTTATATCATTTGAAATCATTAAAATTTTTTGAAGTTATATTTCTTTAAGCGCATTATAAAAAAATTATGAGAGTCAAATATTACAATGCGTGTGCATGATGCAACAAAAATCGACAGAGTGAAGTTGTTCACTAAACATATATTTCATGTGTGTAGTGACTGATAAAATTAATTAGTAAATTTAAATATTTGATTGAATTTAGATTTTACCAACTGTATTTATAATCACGCTCCAGTTCTTTTATTATTTTATTTCCAATTAATTTGTGTGCTAAATAAAGTTATTCTTGGATTATTCCAAAGAAGTATAACTTCTAATGCATTTATAAAAGAACACGCACAATTTTTTTTTAAATTTAAAACAAGAGAAACCAACTTACCTTCCATTTTTGGCTGCTTTAACCCTCTCCTCATTCTTTTTAACCCTCGTCCTTTTTGTCCCCCTGTTCCACTTCTTGTCATCTTCACCGTCGCTCACAGGATCTGCGAAATCACTTTCCTCCTTACCGCAATCTCCCTTCCTCTTTTCTTTGCCGTAACCATCATTATTCGTCGACAAATCTTCCAAATAATCTGTACTATCGTCAAAATACATAGACGAATCTTCAGAACTGCCGTTGAAATCGAGTTTGCTTATTTCTAATCTCAAATCTTCTTTAAGCCAATCACCACTTGCATTATCTTTCCGCTTCTTGTCTCCATATTCCTCCATTTCAAGTGGTTTTTGGTCACGAGAATTCTCTGACTTTTCTACAGTTTTTATGCTAAATTGGAACTGGCCAGAATCATTTTTTTCATGTGTTTCTCCTAGGTCCTTACTCACATCAGTCTTTTCTTGCTCACATTTATTGTCTAGCTTCACATCTACGTTTGTTAAATAAGAAATTTCATCCACAATGTCATTTTTGTCCTCTGTCTCAGATTTGCTCGTCGTTCGATCTCGCTGCATTTTTCTGAACTCCGTATCGCTTTTGCGGCATTTTATTCTAAACTGATACGCTGCATTTAACGTGAACAGGCAAGATATACAGATTTTGTTGGGAAACTCATCGCTTTGCGTTACCTGTAAACAAAGATGGCAGTTTTAACACAGGAATCAAACGACATATAGGGAGGGAGACAATGCTCTCTTTTCAATTTTTATTTATTTAATTGGTAGAAAAAAAAAATTTATTATTTATTTAATTGGTAGTAAATTTTTTTGAAATAACAGAATTATGCTTTCCATACACTAACACTGTTACCAATAAAGGTGGAATAAAAAGTTATACCTTACGTAAACAGATAATTACAGATAAAAACGCTACCAATAAACTCAGTATACAACAAGCTCGACATAACTTCACCTGTCAAACGCTATTCTAAGTTTAACTTTGGTATAACCTAAAAAAGGTTGACATTTTGACAAGTACATTTAACAGCATTTCAGTTTTTGCAATTGTCTTGTGTTTAAAATTATATTGAAGAAACTGCTACATATTATTCAATTCGCTGAAATAGTCGAGGAGAAATACTTTTTAATTTATTGTATGTAGCTGACGCAATATTTGTTGATGACATTCAGCATTTTCAGCATTCCATACTCTTTCACAATGAGAAAACAAAGAGAAGAATTTGATAAGAACGGACACAAGTAAAAAAATTATATAAACTTTAATAACGCTCAACGACACCATCTGATGTTCTGATATAATTTCTATCCACAATCATATCACTAAACTTCATATTTTATGTGTTTGTCTATGAAACGCAATGTTACCAAAGTAGGATTTTTGAAGTAACTTCGGAATAATTATTCTATTGTTTTACTGAGTTTAGTAGTAGTAATTAATACCTTCATTATACCAAACTTATGAGGGGTGTAATTATTCTCGGAATAAAAGTAGTATAATTTAAATTTAAGCATTTTTTAATAGTAAGAGTGATTACGTTTTTGTAACTTCTTTGTTGTTTTTGTTCTTCTCACTTCATAATTTTTGATGAATCGTTTATGAATTTGCCCAAAAAATTGGTTCTTGGATAATTGTAACAGCTGTTTGAAATATGCAGAATTAGGCAAAGGCCAATGTTTGACTTTACTCTGCAAATTCGTAATTTTTGCATTCTTTCTCAAATCCACAAAATAATAATCCCCAGAACTTTCCATACCAACTTTGGCTACTTAACTTAAATTCTTTCACAGTACAGTAGAAACGCTTTAACCCATGAATAGTAAAGTTCACATAATGTTTGGATATCTCTTGAGCCTGAGTCAGAATAAACTTAATTTTCGCGCAGACGTACAAATATGGTACAAAATTTTTATGTTTTTGACTTTCGTTAAGGTAGTAACCATCTCATCATTAGGGATGAGAAATGAATGTGAATCATTTCCATAAATGTAAATGGTTGAGTCAAAAGGAATTAAGTAAACCAAAGGGATATTCATGGAATCATATGCTAGGAAGTATTTCCGTTACCATAACAGTAACACAATTATTATGGCACCGGTGTATTGCAATCTAGCTGCAAATTTTGGATATTTTAAAATTTTTGTGATTTGAAATATGTCGAAAAGTTCCACAACATAACTAAACATGCCAAAATATTATTGAAGAGATATTGATGGAATCATATGCTAGGAAGTATTTCAGTTACCATAACAGTAACAATTATTACGGCACCGGTGTTTTGCAATCTAGCTGCAAATTTTGATAATTTTATAATTTTTGGGGCTTGAAATATGTCGGAAACGTCCACAATATAACTAAACATGCCAAAATATTATTGAAGAGATATTGATGGAATCATATGCTAGGAAGTATTTCAGTTACCATAACAGTAACACAATTATTACGGCACCGGTGTATTGCAATCTAGCTGCAAATTTTGATAATTTTTGGGGCTTGAAATATGTCGGTAACGTCCACAATATAACTATACATGCCAAAATATTATTGAAGAGATATTGATGGAATCATATGCTAGGAAGTATTTCAGTTACCATAACAGTAACACAATTATTACGGCACCGGTGTATTGCAATCTAGCTGCAAATTTTGGATATTTTAAAATTTTTGTGACTTGAAATATGTCAAAACCACAACATAACAAACTTTTCTTTCTGCATTATAATCCCCACTTGCACATCGCAAGGTTTTCTCAATTTTTCTTTGAGAATTTATTCACCATACCTGCGTTCCTCCTCTTTTTGTCTATTTAGGTTATCAAGTAGCACTTTATGTTAAAAAAACCATCCCTGATAATAAATCAATTTTTAATTTCAAATTCTGCAAATTTTTTTTATGCTGTCCATTCTCTGCCATATATTATAAAATAAATGGAGATAGGTAGCTAACAATCATAGTGCATACGTCACTTATAATTAGTTACAATAAACTAAATTTCAAATTTTTCTTTTAAATTAAAAAAAATTTGATTTGCTTAAAACCTCAATGTAGAAGTGAAAACTCTGGCAACCAATGTAACCTAACTCTTATGTTAAAAATTGTTAATACGAAAATTAAAAAACAAAAATAATATACGCATAATACATTAAATTATACTCAAATAAAATAATATTAAAAAATAGAACGTAATTCTTAGAACGATGCACTACGTGTTAAGACAGTGTTAACTTGTTCGGCCGATGCCGAACCCGAACAACGCAGTGCACACTTAATTGATCACATTTCATCGTTTTTGAATTTGGAAGTTGCTTGGCCGATGCCAAAGGGAGTCGAGTTTACTCGATTCAGCATCGCCGACCCGAACCTGACGGCCAAGTTTTGTTCACTGCTCAGAAAAAGGGCACAGATGAACTTAAAGAAGTATTCACTTTAAAACCAGTCTATATATCAAGTGATTAGTTATGATGAGATTATAACACAGAACAATGTTGTCAGTATTTGATCGGTTTCAGAAAAATCAGAAGAGGGTCAACACAGCCTTCAATTTAATGAATAAGGTTTTACTAGATTTTTACTGCACTCATGCTCACGCTGAACAAATTGTAAAGTATCTAAATAGTATTTATAGATATAATCTAAATATTATATCATATGTTCACAAATAAATAAGTAGCACCGGGTGACCGAGCGTAGCTCGGTGCATTTTGAGTTTCCCATAGTAATGTGAAATTGCTTGTTTCATGGTGTTAGATTTAGTATTAGATTTTCTTCCGTTCGCCTTCCCCTTCCCCTTAGTCAACCCCTTCACCTTCCCTGCTCTTCCCCTCCCCCTTCCCCAATTAAATCGGATATCGGTCAATTATTTTGGATTTAATAATTGACCGATATGACTTATCTTCATAAAATTATTGAACATAATCACACAAGCAATAAATATACCAAATTTCATCGAAATCGTTAAAGCTATTTCCGAGAAACCATTTACATATACACGGTGTCCGGGAATAACTGTCGGACAAAGAAAGACGTTATTTGTTGACTAAAAAATAGTAATAAAATTGAAAAGATGACTTTTTTCAGAAAATTTAAAAAAATATTCATAATTATTTGTCATTTTTTCATGTACATGGTACTTGTGCACATTATTCAGCACCGCTCAGGGGAATAACCAGCAAAAAACAACAAAAACATCTAGCTGCCTGGGTAAGCGCAGCGCTTCAAGCGAGTATTAGGTGTGTTAAAAAGAGTTATGTGTTACTTTTTTTTCTGTACTCAATTAGAAAACGGCATGTTTTACATTTTATTTCAATGCCAATTTATTCCCATATAGCCAACGATATATACATATACATATATATATATATATATATATATATACACATATAAGAATTGCTTGTTTAATTGTAGAGGATATCTATTACATATTTATATAAACAAGATATATATATATATATATATATTCCCCTTCTTTTGTTTGAAATATTCGGAGGTACGTTTATATGCCATATTAATTCTGCCATTTTGATTTTTTATATTTCAAAAATAAATTCAAAATTAAGGGTCCAAAAAACATTTATGCAACAAAATTGTATCTTTACTTTTTGAATGAAAGACGATTACTCAGACCCAATATATTTCAGAAAATATATTTCATTCCATTCCAACACAGAACATTTGTAAACAAAACAAAATGGGACTTCAGGTATTGTAAACCTTTTTCTTGTATTCACGGGAGTTTTTTGGTATTTGTGATTATAAAATATTATTTTTTTAAAGGTATACAAATTTATGCTGTATAAATCATGTTTATTTTATTCAAAATTACTTTATTTACATTACATTGTATAATATATTTATATTATACAATGTAATGTAAATAAAGTAATATATTTTATTTAAATTACATTGTATAATATAATTGCAAAGTACATATAAATAATGCAGAATATTGATATTAAACTTTTTGGCGTGATTACGTCTTATAAATCGATTAACACCGGCTGCACGCATGAAAAAGTATCACGTTCCGCCTGAGCCTTAGCGTGCAAGCGAGAGCGTGGAACAAGTGATAGAGAGGCACGATCGGCCTAAGCGTCGGAATTTATTCAAGACACATTACACTTGGAACACTCCCGTTGATTTCGTACTTTTCCTATCATCGTCCTATCCTTAACAGAATAACGCAGAGTGGAAAATCTTAAATATAACACATGTACATAAGTTGTAAATAAATTGTTAATAGCACATTGTTATTTGTAATTAATCTGTATAATTTAAGTAAAAAAATATTTGAACTAACGAGTGTAAATAAATGTTAATTTATCGAAAAAATTGTAATTTTCAATTAACTCCTTCTTTGTATTATACAAAATAATAATAATTCAATTTAATTCATAAAAGTATGCAAGTTATCACGTGAAACTATAGTCCGTAAACCGACTTTAAAGACAACCAATTTTTTTATAATGATCATTTTTTTTAAATAAATTTTTCTATCATTAAAAATAGTAATTGAAAATAAACAGTCAAATACGAGCAAAAGCCTAACTATTGTAACTACCGGTACACTGCACACTGCTATATATTATATACAAAACATATATTCAACATTGCCTAATAATACTAGCATTTATTTGAAAATAAAATATCACAATGTTTTTTTTCATTGTGTATGTAAAGTATATTCCTGTGTATGTAAAGTATATTCCTGTGTATGTAAAGTATATTCCTGTGTACGTAAAGTATATTCATTATATACAATCAATTCTCTCTCATATTTACTCTTTCTGCCATGCTTAAGCATCATGCTAGAAAGACAATCGAACATCATACATATCAAATTAAAATTGATTTCCAGACAATTTACGACAGCACATTACTAAGTAAATGATATGTAATGAAGAGGTCTGCTTACAAACATTCTCTTTTGAAATGGAATGTAGTATATATGTATTCCCGGTACAAATTTTTTCTGTAATCTTCAATGAGATTTAATATTCGAGGGTCTGTGGATGGGCAAAAATTACTCCTTGGAACGTAATAAAACATATTAACTCACACACATATATATATACATATATATATATATATACATCTATATATATATATATATATACATCTATATATATATATATATATATACATCTATATATATATATATATATATATATATATATATATATTTATGTATTCATGTAACTCTATAATGACGACAATCTAAATTAAAAAAGTTATCATTTTATAAAATATCATTTTAGAGCAAGTATAATTTTAAATGTTACTTTGTAGTAGCAATGTGTAAGTAACTTTGTAATATAAGCTATAAATATATTTTAAAAAATCTTGGACTTATTTCACATAATTTCTTCAACAGTTTGAGATTTGCCTAAAAATCGAAATATATAAAAATTCAATTATTTTATATTTACTTAAAAATGGCTGAAAGTTGTTTAAAAAATTGAAGCTCGGCTAAACAACGTGTTATCTAATGAATTAGGGCTTTTAGTAATGTATATTTATAAGTTAGGACTTTAAATAACTTAACTTAAAGGTATGAATAAGCAATCAGACTGTGTAGTTAGCGCTAATAATTTTGAAACATATTGTTTTAAGCTGTATTCACACGAGCAAAGCCATGGTAAGTTTGTATTTATTACAAATAATTACCTCGATATCTGAACAACAGCGTAATTTTGTTATTATTGGTGGCTCGGCCGGTTTTTTGCATTTGTTTACATTAAACAAGTCAAACAATGCATCACTTTTCGCCATGCAAGTGCGACAAATTTTATCGTAATCCATTATCGTCTTTTCTGATTAACTTAATGATATATTCAATATAAAAAGGGAGTAATTAATTCTACCACACTAAGACAAAGTTATTCAATAGTTTATTTCATTTTGAGTTATTAAATGCGATTAATGCACGATAGTTTAAGAAATCTGGCCTCTGACATTTAGAATTTGTTGTTAGTTAATCTCTATTGTCTATGGTTGTCTCTGACAAAGTTATTCTCATAATTTTAATTTTTTTTTAATTAACGTTATCTTGATTAGCGAATATTTCACCAGGGTGAAGAATTAATGTACGTATTAAATTTATTTATTAAACAAATTTATTATTATTTATTAGAACATTATCATTTTTTCTTATTGTGAATTAAAATACCATTTAAAATGTTACAAAGAATTGAATAAATAAATATGCTTGGAAGAAAATTAAAATCATTAAAATTTTAATTAATTTCACATTACAACTACTCTCTGCTATTATAACAATTTATATACAGATTTTTATTTACACGGGCCATAGCTAAGAAAATATTTTTGCACGTCACAGTTGTTTAGGAATTTATATGAACATATAACGTATAACAAATGCCTTTAAAATACCTCTAATATTTTTCATAATTTATAATAAAACCTTATTTCAATGACAAGATAAATAGGTATGCAATGATTTGGATGTAACATAAACTCATAAGTGAGCATTAAAGTATTTTTTTATTTTTCTTCATTACTTATGTATAGGTATTTAAAAAAACGTTTTGTAAGTTGTATTGGTATGAAAAACGTGATTAATAAATATATCATTATCCCTTTATATACTTTGATCATTTAAAATTAATTTTTACATAAATTAATCTAAAAAAATATTGTTTATGGTTAAATGTGTTTCCGCGTTAATTTGTTATCAACAAAGTATTCGTCTCTATGGTTATCAATGCCGGCCATCTTGAAGCGGCGTTGTTGACCAAAAATTATCGACAAAACTTTTGAAGTGAAATAATGTGCACTATTGGTTTATGTGACGCAGTTTAAGTTTTCAAATTTAAATAAACTAAGTAAAAATGGATGAGGAGTTTAACGATTCACAAGATTCAATGAATGATAATAGAAATAATGACGCCAATGATGGCGGTGACCAAGATGGTCGTGATGATAATTTCGGCGACGGCGGTGCTGATTTTGACGATGGATATGAAGAAGACAATAATGCTTTTAGACAAAATAGGGGCGGAGGCCGCGGTAATTACAGGTAAGCTTACGTTTAAATATTCCACTATTGTTATTCCGTTCCTTATTTAGGTACAACACGTGTATTTATTTTCAAAACAATGTATTTTCTGAGTTAATTTTATGTTGTTATTATATAATAGTTATTAATTTTGTTCTGAGATTATACTATCGTTTTTTTACAAATTGTTTTCTTATGTCAACATTTCAACATTGCATATTTTCGAATAGGAAAAGGCGAATCTTCTTTCAAGGCCAACAGAATAATTGTTTCATACATTAATATTTTTATGAATAATTTTGTTTGCTTGTCAGCTTATATATATTACGGGTTTGGTTTTTTTGGAAACGTAAAGTAACGTCTTAAAACATTACATTCTGAATAATAGCCGTCTTGTCAGTTGTTGACATGCATGAAGTAGAATATTTTGCAATGTTTAGTCAATGAAACATTGGTAAACTTGTCGTCAAGTCTGTTTAATATGGAGATTTATATATTACGATATTTGTAAGTTGTTAATTTTATACGCGAGAATGATTGTGATGAAACATTAAGTTGTGTGATATGATTTATAAGATAACTTTACTGATGCAAATTTACAATATATTTGTTTTTCGTGTATCTTTAGCATTTAGATTCAAAGTTTAGCGATGTAAGAAGTTAAATATAATACAATAAGAAATTAAATTTCAAACAAATGCAGTGTCGTGTTAAGGCGGGTCTCCTGCACCAAAAATCTAACAAAACATGTTTAGTGAACATGTTAGCAAAACATAACCGTCTCCTGCGTTATAAATGAAAAGTCAGCGCTTTATGCTAGATAGTTTTTAATTTGAGACAAAATAACCTAACATAACGTAATCATCTTCTGCGTTATAAAAGTCAGCTCTTTATGTTACATAATTTTTAATTTGAGCTAAAATTTAGGGGGCGCTCGTATATTAGATGAATAAATAACTATGTATTGACTTTATTCCAATTCATATTAACTTCAAAACATCATACGCAAATCTGAATATCAAAATTTCTCTGACCGACGATCTAAACAACAGGAGTGAAGTGTGCGATGTTTGAAGCAACGGCGATATAGAAATTTCCCTTCCCCCCGCAGGTGAACGGGTTATGTTATCCATTCGTCTCTGGTAACATGTATCCATGTTCTTGTTCGACAAAACATTTTGGCCACATCCCTTTTTTGTTGTAAAAACATGATAGGGCTCATTTCTAACAAAAATATGCTCACAGAAGACCCGGCTTTAGTTGAGCTGTAATCGTTGGACTGTTAACATTGGATGCAAAGCAGATTATCTATTTTAACAACAGATTATCTATTTTAGCAAGATTATTGTAACACAATTTTAAATTTCGATTCAGATAAAGAAATATGTTAAATTTTATTTAGTTTATTTAGTATATTAATCCAATTGTAATGACTGAAATAAATAATTTCTCTTTCAAGGTCAGTACGCATCAGTCCCCATGGTATAGTTTTCATATGTTAAAGAAGGTTGCTTTTTATTAATTTTTAAATGAATTTATTTCCCGAATCGTCGTTCATCAGTGTTTTAGCAACAGCATAAGTTAATATATACGAGAAGTTTTCTACTGTGAGACCTGTGAACGTAAATTTAATTTGTACATTTTAATTAAATTTTAAACCCTTTGAGTGCCTAAGGTCAAATTATGTGAGCATTTACGTTAAAATATTGTGATGTGCGTACTCTATGAGTTAAATAAGACAGTCAAGTATGAGTAGAACTTGCATTGCGAGCGGTCCCTACCGTTACATAAAATTATTGTAAAGTTTATTATGTAGGTATTTTACAAATATAACAAAAAACCTTAAAATCAAAGACTTAAGTTTGTTACATAATTATAGAATTAATCTGGTTGATAATGATTCATTTTTAATTTAGACTGAGTTAGAAATTAATTATTTTTGGATGGATTTTCATAGTTTTTCATTTTGCTCAGGTATCTTTCTTCGTGCTAAGGAGTGGCTGTGGAAATGGCCTGTTTGGGGGACTGAATATTTTTAATTCAATTTTGGTCATTCATCTAGTATATGGGGTTTAGTGTAGGAACCGTATCAGAGATATGGAGGGTCCAAATAATAGAAATAGACTCATTCATTGTCTTCGCAACTTTTTATTTTTAAAATTCTCACCAATTTATCAAAATTTTGAAATTGAGCTTTCAATTATGTTTTTATTTTTGAAAAAATATACTATTATAACATTCTATGGACACCTACTATTGGTGTAGATAATGATAATTGTAAAGATGACGATACAATCTTTTGATGGCTATATTAGATCAGTTTTAGTTATAAACTTTGTAGAATGATATCCAATTATCCTATTCGGTACCTTCTTGGTCCTGCTGCTTTCCTTCAAAAGGTATTTTAACCGTTTTAGTGCCATGGTTTTTTACTCATATATACTTAAAAATGCCAAAGAAATCTTTTGGTTTTGATGTCATTACCCTTGTCCCGAGAGAAAACTGTATCTCTTCCAAAAATTATACAATTTGAATAATTTTTTCCGTGTTTTCTTAATAAAAACTTTTACAAGGATAATAAAATACAAAGAAAATTATGGAAATATATATTGTAAACAAAAATATATATTGTAAAAAAAAGATCACAGCGTATTTTTGCAGTCTGGTACATCCTTCGTATCAGCAAAATAATTGTCATCGTCACTATTATCACTATCACTCAAAATTTGCATTACGTCAAATTGTGAGCGCACCACAATGTCACTCCCATTATCCCTTTCTTCACAACTTGAAAAACAATCATTTTCACTTGGATTATTTTCATTATCTGTTAATGCTTTTTACATTATAATTGCTAATAATATTATAATTTGAACTTTATGTAACACGTAGAAAGATAAAAAATTAGCGATGCATGTGAGCGACCTCCCCTACCGTGCGCAAAACCGGAACTGATTTCGCGAGCGCCATCGCGCTCATGGCAAATTTAGTCGGTACGTGCACGAGCGCGATGGCGCTCGTCGGCACTCTAACAGTTAATCAATAACATAAGAAATTGGTATATTCGTATACCATATTAATATCCTACTTATACTCAAATATGGAACAAATA
The DNA here is from genome assembly GCA_039881145.1 of Druceiella hillmani. NCBI lineage: Eukaryota > Metazoa > Arthropoda > Insecta > Lepidoptera > Hepialidae > Druceiella > Druceiella hillmani. The sequence continues at coordinate 21,016,246 of JAYKKI010000030.1, read as the reverse complement.
AATAAAACCAAAATGTCATCGATCAGATTGGCAGACAAAGGAGTGTTTAGGATAGTAGTCGAAGGCGGTAGATTATATGACAGGGAGTTACGTGTGTGGTATTGGGTGAGGTATGCGGTGAGGTATTCGCTGTCCAAATTATAAGATGTGGAAATCGACTGAAAGCAAATACAAGGAACTCTCCCTCTATAAATGCGTTCAAAGCCGACTGAAAATGTCTTTCGTTCATCATCCCTTTGCCCTAGTCTCCTTAATTTCATTTTATTCCCCTTTCCTTGACCCAACAATGTCTAGATTATTCTTTCTTTGGTCCCAACAAGGTCTAGATCATTCTTTTTTAGTTTTTTTTGTTGTTTTATGTTTAGTTACGTATTTTCTATTTATCTATTGTGATATTTTTCTTGTTGTTATATCATAATTAGTTTTGTTTTTATTAGTGTAACAGTAATATTACTAAATGTTCCAATTTAATAAGTGTGCTTGACTGGAATTGATTGTCCTTATAGCAATAAGTCTGCCAAATGTAATGTATACATTGTACATGTGTACTTTTGAAGTTTGAAATAAATAAAATATGCATATGAGTTATTGATCACATTTGGATGCAGGATGACACGTTCCTCTACACACTAAGGTTCCGTCTTGGTTTATTACTGCATCATCGCTATTAAAAAGTATCTCGGATCACGTGATAGAAAAGATAACGTTGATCTCTTAACCTCTTCGTTTATTTTTGATACAACTTTAGAGTGTCAGAAAAAAATTATATGTAATTTACGCAACGTATCATTCTAGAAATTTTGTTAGTCAGTTTGAATTTTGTAAATTGGGGAGAATAAAAAAAACCAAAAATACCCAGAACTTTTATTTATTGTTGTATTAACCAATTTAGAAATGCGTAGGATAGCCTTGTTTTCATTGTGGTCCTTCATATCTCAGAAACAATTTTTATGCTCATCTTAAAATGTTTTTGTGAAAAATGTCTCACCAGAATGTATTATTTAGACGAAAATTTAAAATTGTGACCAAAAATCGCTATTTTTACACTTGTATTCGTAAACAACACATTATGCGTTTATTTACGCAGTGCGAAGTAGTTACAAATGCAGAGCAAATGAAGTCTCCATGAACTGCTATTCATAAACGTCCCAAACCTTACTTCGTTATGAGTTTACTTATGCGAGAATACACACGTCTGATTGGTCAATTAGTGACTCTAGTTGTTCGCGACGACTTTATTGCATTCAATTTTGTCAGTATTTTTATGTTCATGGTGGATATATGCAAAAAATTGTGGTGGACTTATGTTTATGAAGAATATTATGTAATTTGACAAATGTTTTTAGTTTAGATGGAAAGAATGATCCGTTCTTAAATTTTAGCAGTGTTTGCTAAAATTTAATAATGGATAATTATGAAATCATATTTTAAAAATTATAGATGCAGGAGAAAAAAACGATTAAATCATTTAATCTTGTTTATTAAAATTGTTGGATATCAAAAGCATGTTCAATGCCGCAAATGTTTTTATAAAACTGTATCTTTTCTAAGTCTGTCACGTGTCGTAAATTCTTTATGACGCTGTATTTTGAATTCATTAAAAAAATCTCAAATAATACGATGAAATCATTAGTGATCATTTTTGAATCATTGCATTATATCCGTCAATATAATTATCGAAAGTTTTGCAATTAAAATATACCCTTTTATATAGAAATTGATAGGAAAATTAACAATTAATTTAACTGTCTACTGCGGTAATACTGTGCGTTGCATAATACAGCTCCTTCTTAAACATGCACTACACTATTCGTGAAGTTGACACTATTCGTGAGTTCGAAGTTAGGCGAAGAGAATATTGTAGAGAGGTACTTCGATTTGCGTTGTGCAACCTCGCTTCGGGCGACCTCCGATCGCTGCCAGTTTTTTGCACCCAAGTCAAAGGACTTCGCGAAGTTACACAAAGCTCACTTCACTACTCAGCGTTCTATAGTTTGCAGATTAACGTTGTACTGTTTACAAGTAGGTGCGTGCGGGTGACTCACGACTACTGACTCCTTCCGAGGTTGCCCGAGTGTGTAGTCACATACTTTCGACTGTCATCAACTTCGACGAGCACTTCGTTGAGGTACCTTCGTGACTAGTGTAGAGGGCGTATTAGATTTTGACAGCTACAAGTATCAAATCATCAAACGTAGCATCGCATGGAATAGAGTTTAGTCTCTTGCGCACTGCAAATGCATAGTGTTGTTTATGAACGCGGGTGTTAAAATCAACAGGAACTATCCTATAGATTTTGATGAGTGGGTCACTATCTATGGGGAACTATCCTATAGATTTTGATGACTGTTTAGATGGATAGGTAGATGGACGAATGGACAATAAAGCGGATCCTATATGGCTTGAAATTTTTTGTTGTAAGGTACGGAAATCTTGCAAAAGTCCAATCATTAATCAGTTACGATTGATTGTATTACAATGAAATTTATTTTACAACTAAAATTAATAGAGATTGCCATTATATAATTAAATATTATAATTAACACGTCGTTGTAGCATTTGAAGTTCGACATTTAAAAATTTGCAAGTCAAAATATGACGAGAATAAATTGGAATCGCAGATCGAAAGTCGCACTAAAGAATTAGCGTGATAAGATTTAATAAAAGTCTTTATCGATACGATTATTATACATTTGCACATAACATTGGTTGTGAAATATAAAAATCTAATTACAATTTAACGATTTAATATAGTACATTAGAAACTACATGGTTTCAATAGCTATAAAAATAGTGATGTAACAATTCCTTCAAAGTATAGATACTAGTGTTGCCAGGAGTCCCGATTGTCACAGGAAGTCCCGATTGTCACAGGAAGTCCCGATTGTCACAGGAAGTCCCGATTTTTATTATATTAAAATTTAAAGCATTTCTAATATTTCACGTTAACAATTTGAATGTTAAGTACAACTAATGTTAAAATATTAAGTACAGGGTGTCCAGTGGCAGATTTCAATGTTTCAAAAATTGTAAAAAAAAACTACACTACTAATACAAAGTAGGTTTATTTTAACTTTATAACAACAAATGAGGATTTAATTTTTTTAAAACCACGTTTTCCAAATGGCGGCCATCGAGTCTGACACACTTTTCGAGTCTAGTATGCATGTTTTCAAAAACGCGTTTGCAGAGCGACTGGGGGGTATCCTACTGACTTCGGCTCGAATATTTTCTTTAAGTTGTGTCACAGTGCTCGGATTTGTTTTGTAAACAACGGATTTTAAGTAACCCCATAAGAAAAAGTCACATGGACTTAAATCGGGTGACCTAGGTGGCCACGGTACGGTACCGTTCCTCTGCATTCATGGACACATTAGCAGTGTGAGCTGTGGCCCCGTCCTGCTGGAACCATGTCTTTTGGTTGAAGGATGGACTATTCTGTAGTTCTACTCTGAAAAAGTCATTTAACATCTGGGCATATCTCCGAATTCACAGTTACAGTTTGGCCACGTTGATTTTCAAAGAAAGAAGGCCCTATGATTGCAGATGCAGACATGGCACACCAGACTGTTACTTTAGGCTTATGTAAAGGCTCTTGATGCATTTGTCTTGGGTTGTGGACATCCCAGTAACGAAAGTTATGCTTATTCACATATCCAATGTGAAAGTGAGCTTCGTCACTAAAGAATATGTTGCCCATCCGGGTAGCAGTATGAAATCCCAACAACATCACCTCCGCGTAAATTTTTCTTAATTCAAAGTCAGAATCGTGTAAATCTTGAACAATTTGAATTTTATATGGATGGAACTTGAGCTTTTTTCGCATTATTACCTGTAAAGTTGATTTCGGAATTCCCAATATCGATGAATGTGTATGTAGTGATAAACGGGGATTTTCAACGACAGAAACCATAACACGCTCGACATTTTCATCCGTGGCTACCAACGGTGTAGGTCCTGGCCTGGGCCTATTTAATGTTGATCCTGTAACTCTGAACCTTGCTACCCATGACTGAATGAGGTTGATCGATGGTCCATCATGTAATCAACGAATACTGTAACGATTATTAAATCGACGACGTGCTACAGACAGCGAAAATCCACTCGAAATGTACGCCTCGACGGCAAAAGCGCGGTGCTCTCCACTCCACTGTTCCATGGCTACTAAGACATCCGCACCGCTTGCGCTTCTACCAACTCTTATGTGTTGTGTTCAGAAACTAGGTTTGTTCAAAGTTTGAAATCTGCCCCTGGACACCTGTATATTAGTATCTTATATAGTGTAATATTTTAGTATCTTAAACTCCTTGTGTTAACTATCCATATGATTAAATATTTAAAATTAATATATTGATATCAAAAAAAATTAAAGGTCATGTATGAAAATAAAGAAAAAGTCACATAAAGCGGCTTTTGCTTATAATAAATCATCATCATCAAAAGCACAACAGCCTCTGCAGGCTGACTCGCTGATCCTCCTGCACCTGAGCCTGTCAGACGCAATAGCCCTCCACCGGTTGACTCCCATCAGTTGGAGGTCCTTTTCAATATTATCTAGCCAACGTGTTGGTGGTTGTCCTTTTCGTCTAGTCCCCTCAATCTTCGAAAAAAGTCACTTTTTTGGTAGGAAAAATATCAGCATATCTGTAATGATGGCCAAGCCATCTAATACGTGATGCTTTTATGGTTCTCACAATATCGGTTCCGCCGTATTTGTCATATTTTCTGTAAATTTCATAGCTGTCAAGAGTTTTCCACATGTTCTCTTGAATAGGTCCAAAAGTCCTTCTAAAAATGTTTCATTCGAAAATGAGTAGTTTTTTTCCTTTGCTTTATCGAGGGTCCACCATTCACTTCCATACAGAAGTATAGTTCTGATTGAAGTTTTATAACTAACTTAGTCCTAATAGAAATAAACTTGTACTTGTTCAAATCACAATAAAGATGTATTATGCCCACTGCAAATACGTCGTTAAGATACATTATAACAATATACAAACATTCTTTTCGTATCTGTTCCTTCAGAACTCCGTAGTCAAGTTCCAAATGTTCGAAATGAAAGGTATCATAGGTATCACTGTTCTAGAACATTTCAATGATGCAGATCCAAATGTTCCAATCACAACAAAAATACATATGGCTCATCTCTAGTTGAGACCCAATATTTTTTGTCTCTTTCACTCAAAACTGATAGAGACAACAACCATGATCATGGGACAACAATCTCAATTCCCGAAGGCCACACGGAGCATGGGACAACAACCTCTATTCTTAGTGTCATAAAACTTTAGGCTGTTCTATTTTATGGGTTATGAGTGATTGGTAATGGTGCGCTTATTGCTAGGAGAGCATATGGTGCGCTTATTGCTAGGAGAGCATATGGTGCGCTTATTGCTAGGAATCTCTTGCAGCCAACCATAACAACCCGCCCGGCCAGGAATCGAACTCGGGTCTCCGCTGTGTGTAGCGTCATCAAAGGCCATATGCCTTGTGATCAACTCAAAACACCAACGGTGGCGTTAATGGTGTTTACGTATTGTTAAGGTGCTATAAATTGTTAGTTACTTCCAGGAGTGATGGGTGCAGAACTTTTGGTTTTTTTTAATTCAATTAGCCTGGAATTGTAGTTTTGTGTAGATCAGTTCTAGGATCTTCTGCCACTAAACTACCTAGGACTGAATTTCTGTTTATATTATAGTGCATAACTTTCTATGTTACATATAAGAGGTGAAAACACTGACAGCTCGATATTACTGATATGTTTACTTGTTTGTACTTGCTTAATATCTAATCGTAACTAACCAATCGTGTATTACATACAGAAATATTGTATAACTTGATACTTTTACTATCTAAGGGTTTTACAGTTTTTTTGCGTTTATCATGCACTCTAATTTCTTCGCCTGGTGCAAAAGAACCAGTTCTGCCATTTTTTGTATTGAAATGATTTAAATAACAGATCAAACGATTTAAACAATATGTATCGGAAACAATCCAAATGATACACATCAGATCGGATACAAATACAGTACGTTTCGTCATTAAATAGCGTCACTTCAACCACTTGTACAATTAATCATGTGTAATCCGGCAAAATGTTATTTTTTAAATAAGCTGCGCCTAGTTTATAAAATAACTAGATGACCAGGTGAACTTCGTACCACCTAAAATTGATTTTGTTGTAACTTTTCACAAGCGATTATCAATTCTAATAAAACTCCAATTCATCGAGATCAATAATATAAGCCGCATCGTGTATGATTTGAGTTACGTTTGGTTATTAAATGAAACTCATTTGTAATTCAAATGAATTCAATGTCTTTTGTTTACATGAATGATAAATGCAGTTAACATTCAAAGCAAAGCTTTCTGGTATACTACTTAATCACAATCGACATACGATTAGATGTAATAAAGTCAACTAATTAATTGTTAAATATTTTACATTTAACTGTTAGTTAATTAGCTATTTTGACGTTGAAATGGTTAAAACATCAATGGATATTGTAGCGCATCGTAAGTCCTATGCGTTTTGGACACTCGTTTCAATTCATTGTTCCGACGATGAAGCACAATAACTCTAGATTGCGAATTTTCTCCGTCAATAATAATAGCCACCTCGTCGATTGTCGGCGCATTGAACCTTCTTGCGTGCTCATCCGCAGGCGTTTTATCAGCCCCGATGACGATATTATGGCTGTTGGATGCCATCCGATCCAATGAAATTTTGAATAATTTGATCAATTTGTTGTTCTTATGAAGAAACATTTGTAATTCTCTGACAATGGCTCGCTTCGTTACCGGATTGTGAGCACAACGCTGATTAAATTCTGTATCCGAATTGCCCATGAAATAAATTTGTAAGAGTTGATGGTCCGCATCCGGTGGTGGTTACAGCGCTCCTACTAAATGATATATTTGCTTTTGAATCTGCAACGGTGTGTGAAATTATGAAATTGTGAAATAGTATCTGATGCAACGGGGAATGATGCAAAAGTTAATTGTGTTGTAATTGTTAGAAAATGGCCATGAGTTTTTCCCGTACAATATGCGAAAATATCAAACTCACTTGAACGGATGAAAGAAAATATATTTCTTAATATATGATGAGATCAGATCGGATTAAGATCCATTTTATTGTAAGTACAATACAATACAATGCGATATACAATACAATATTAGCCAATATTTTCCGTGTGTAACTAAGTTTGCGAATGCATTTTATGAATAACGATTAAATAAATTTATTGCTTGGCTGATAAGGAACTGGGTGCTCATTGTTTGTTGAATCACTCTGCATTCGGCGTCTTCAGAAATTGTATGCTAGTAATGCCGTCAATCCATGCAATTTACGGCTCTTCTAAAGAGTTTTTGATTCTAAAGTTAGTAGAAGATGTTTTAGGCTAAATTAGATTAAACATTAAAAATGTATGAACATGTCTATATTTTCACTTAATTTTTTGAAATTGATATGCTAACTTAAAGGCCTGTCAAGCACGAATAGAACTCCCACTACGAGGGTTCCATACACATTTAGACAGACGGCCAAGTGATTCCATGAGGGATAGAATCCTAAAAAGGTTACTCATGAGCGCCAGAAGTGATCGATTCGGAACTTTGGACTGTGTCTGATTTCTTCCTAGAAAACATTGGATGTTACATAATTTTGTATGTTATATGTGTATAGTCATAATTTTACTGTTTACGAACCTTGAAAGGACTAAAACGTGACCCTTACAAGATCGCATACTTGTCTGTCTGTCGCTGTCGTTTTTTCAAACTGTTTGATGCAAAATTTTGTAATTTGGCATAGTTACAAAGATTATCCTGCTAATATTTTAATTGGTAGCACTTAAAAATATCTATATGAAAATTATAAAAGGGATAACGGAGCACTCGGAGAATGTCATATAATATCAAGGGTGAGTCACAAGGATTCCTATATTATTTTGTTTTAGAATTTTGTATATTTCTAGAGTTATTTCTTAAAACGTTCAAAAAACCTGTCTTTATTCAGTCATCGAAATTGCAAAATTCAAGATTATTGAGAAAACGGTGTCACTAGAGGTTTATCTGAAAGTTTACTGGAAAACAGGGTTCGAAATTATCAAGATAAATATGCCTCGTGAAAATTATCACGACAATTATCATGATAATTATCAAATGGAAGCATATCAATTGATCATAATTGTATATCATCATAAGTGTAATTGGTATAATTTATCATTTTTTTTTAATTAATAGCAAGTATTTTAGTTGTATTATACATATTTAACAACCAAGGTAATCTTTTATTTATTTTCACCTTCACATAGTACATATGGCGGACTTATTGCTACATGAGCAATCTCTTCCAGTCAACCGTAACAATTGGTGTTGTAATTTAGTTGGTAGACTGTAAGAGATTTTACAACGAAAATTCTTTATAGTACATTAGACAAAAAATACAAAAGTATGAGTAATACAAACTATTGGCATGATTTGGGATGGGAAAGACAGGAAAGGACAAGGGCACAAAGGAAAAGGTTTCAGGAGAGGCAGGACTTTTTCACTCGAACTTTGAAAATGTTTAACGATGTGATTTTCCTGATGTCAGGATTTCAAATTTTTGCTGCTTGGACAGTGAAGGATTTTTCGTAAGTGGTTTAGGAATAAGTAGGGTGAGTGAACTTTCAGATATATTAAAAAGAAGTGTAAGTATGTGAAGTTGGGGTCGATCACGGATCTTCAGCCATTTACGAAGTGACCTATTTTCAGAAATATGATCATATTTTCTGAGGCCGAAGATATACCGGATGCATAAATTTTGAAGACGTTCCAACTTATACAAATACAGTTCATTAAGATCAGGATAGCACACATCTCCATGAACAATTAGCAGTAACAGGAGTGTTTGACAAAAGAAGATTTACATTTTAGTTCGGTAGAAAATTTTGAAGACGTTTCAAAGAGTGTATTCTGTTGAAAACATAACGACGAACATCATTTACTTGAGGGCACTAACTAAGATTTTATAACTAAGATATTTTGGCCATCAATTCGAAATTAAAACTTGTAAAACAAAACTTAAATGAAAATAGACAAGAATCAAAGTGGAATATCATCTTCATCCTTGTCAACTGCATCAACTGTTTGAGGATTGTCGAATTCCAAATTAAACTTATATCTGATTTCAGATACAACGAGAAGAAAGGCTGATAGTTACAGCAATAACCGATACAAATAAAAGAACGACTGACAGATATGAAACACGACACGGGGAATACCCGTTATAAATGTTAATTGGCACGAAATATTTCTATTACTAAAAAATTAAAAGTGGGAAATTAAATATTTTCGATTCTATTTATCGAGATAATTATCAATCTATATTTAGCTTGATAATGATCAAAGAATTATCGCCTCGAACCGTGTTCAAAAACCATAGTGATGGTTTTAAATCCTGTAGTTTTCGAGAAGTTCTCGATATATACATGTCTCTCAAATACATACATTATATAGGGGAAAATAATCATTAGTATTTATAAATATTTTAAGAATCTCGATATATATATATTAAATATAGAAGTTCAATGTATTCTTAAATGTTTATATTTGCCTAGGCGTGAACGATATCTTAGTAGTACGATTTTGACCCTTATTTAAAAGGTTTTACTTTAATTCCAAAACATATTTCAATTTAGACACAAAGACTAGACTCTGCAGTTTATAGAAATCAAAAATGAGAGAGAGTTGGCACAAGAATGAGGGAGAGTTGGTACAAAATTGAGAGAGGGAGTTGGCACAAAAATGAGAGAGAGTTGGCACAAGAATGAGGGAGAGTTGGCACAAGAATGAGGGAGAGTTGACACAAGAATGAGGGAGAGTTGGCACAAAAATGAGAGAGAGAGTTGGCACAAGAATGAGGGAGAGTTGGCACAAGAATGAGGGAGAGTTGGCACAAAAATGAGAGAGAGAGTTGGCACAAGAATGAGGGAGAGTTGGCACAAGAATGAGGGAGAGTTGGTACAAAAATGAGAGAGAGTTGGCACAAGAATGAGGGAGAGTTGGCACAAAAATGAGAGAGAGTTGGCACAAGAATGAGGGAGACTTAGCCCAAAAATGAGAGAGAGTTGGTAATATTAAGGTTCGTAAATTGTTCAATAGAAATACCAAATACCTTTAAATAATTATATATCCCTCTAAGTCTGTAAAGAAACCTCGTAGTGTGAGTTCCACTCATACTAAATAAGTATTGTAAACATATGGTCTCTATTGAAGTAGAAATTTCTAATACAGTTTCAATGTTAAAAGATTAAACCACGTCGACTATTAAATAAAACAGATAGAACACGACACGTGTCCTTGTTAATTACGTAACGATTTGAAATGGTAAGGTGGTCGCTGGTGATGTCGCCGATTGTTTTTGCTGTTTAATTATTTATTTAGTCTCTTGATTCAAAATTAATATCCCGATATGTTAATAAGATACAAGTTCAAACATTGCATATTTTGTTTTCATCAGTCATTGAAATATTTTAATATATTTCATGGATTATAATGCAGTGATTTCAGCAATCTTGTAGATTTTGAATATTTTTTACATTATTTTTATATATTTCTCTCCTCTCCGTCTGTCACAGCTTCATAGTTTGTATAGTTTTAAATCTACTTTCATAAAGTTTTTCAAGTGGATGCATAAGATAGTTATGTTAAGATATAAAGCAAAGTATAAAAAAATTTAATGTTCTCTTGTATATAAAGAGTGAACAATTTTTTTACGCCTATACCTATAGAGAGGGCTTTATTATATTTTGGTATTTGACTTTTTTTTATTACTAAAATAGAATAAGTAAGAATATTAAAATTTGCTAAAATAAATATATCGTATTTATTGTATATATTAAAATAAATATATAGATTAATGTGAAAACACTCCATACAAAACATAACTGGCTTATGATGTCACAGGCCAGTATTTAAGTATTCGTTATAAGGGATTTTATTAAATATTTATAATATCTCTTTAAATATTGCGTTTAAGTTATATATTGCATATTATAATTTTCTCATTTTTTTGTGTGGAAACTAAATTCATAATAGCTTTTTCAATTTAATGAGCAAAAAAAATTGATACTTTTTCCTATTTAGAAGTTTTGATTGTTTGTGACATATAACAAGTCAAAATAGTCAAATACGCTATTGAAAAGTGAAATCGGGGAGTCATTATCTATTTTAAGGATTCGGTACCTCAAAATGTGTAACAGGAACCTTATAAGATACCTCATGTCCTCCATCTGTTTGTTTTTCAGTCATTATTCTCAGAAAACACCGGACATAAAAAATAGAAATTCGGCACAATAGTATAATAATCCTATGCATTTCAATAGTAAAAAATTTAGGGAGCAAAATAAATATTCGAAAAAATGTTATAATTTCTTATATAGTGTGGGGTATCATTTGAAAGGGCTGGTTATAAGGATTTCATAAATGTATTTGTCATAATTTTAGGTATACTTCCACCCCCTTATTTCTGAAACTACCCGATCTAAAATTTTGAAAAAACAAGAGTTTTTAAAAACCTACGCAAGGGTTGTAGGAAAATAGGCGATTGTTCTACGAGGTGTGTTTTTAAAATAAGTACGTTTTAAAATGAAAAGTGAAAGCTCACTTTTTATTCTACTCTTCCGACTTAATTCCGACTAATATATAAAACACATGTGTGTTTATTGTTGTGAATATAAAACACGTGTGTGTTTACAAATACCCCAATAACTATTGTGTGGATATAAAACGCACGTGTGTTTACAAATACCCCAATAACTATTGTGTGGATATAAAACGCACATGTGTTTACAAATACCCTAATAACTATTGTGTGGATATAAAATACACGTGTGTTTATTGTGTGAATATAAAACACATGTGTGTTTACAAATACCCCAATAACTATTGTGTGAATATAAAACACATGTGTGTTTACAAATACCCCAATAACTATTGTGTGGATATAAAACACATATGTGTTTACAAATACCCCAATAACTATTGTGTGGATATAAAACACGTGTGTTTACAAATACCCCAATAACTATTGTGTGGATATAAAACACATGTGTGTTTGCAAATACACCAATAACAATTGCGTTGATATGAAACACATGTATATTTACAAATACCCCAATAACTATTGTGTGGGTGGGTACAAAACACATGTGTGTTATTGTGTGAATATAAAACACATGTGTGTTTACAAATATCCTAATAACTATTGTATGGATATAAAACACATGTGTTTACAAATACCCTAATAACTATTGTGTTTATATAAAACACATGTGTGTTTACAAATACCCCAATAACTATTGTGTGGATATAAAACACATGTGTTTACAAATACTCCAATAACTATTGTATGGATATAAAACATGTGTGTTTATTGTGTGAATATAAAACAATGTGTGTTTATAAATACCCCAATAACTATTGTGTGGAGTAATTATGATTATCGAAACGAAACTTAGTTTACGACTAGCTAACAGTTTTCTGCACATTTGCGAAACCAAATATTTTCTCAACAAGATGATATAACAGTTTAGATAAATGATGACGTTATTAAATTTTCTTTTAAATTTACATAGATAATTGTCATTTTAAAAAAATAGGCGTAACCAGAACAGCTAAATGCGGCTAAAGGGAGTCTGGATGTATTGCTTCTGTTGTAAATTATATTTACAACAATCATGTCTGCGAGTTCATTGTGGATTTGTAAATAAATTAAGTACATATGTAGTTAATCTTGTAATGGAGGAAGTGTATGCAAAATCAAATTCATAATGGATAATAAATTGACAAACTTTTTGACAGTTTTCTTTTGACATACATAATTTACAAAACAGCTGATGCAGAGTGCGTCTTTTTTGTTTGTTTTCACGCATGCATACACTTGTCTTATTCTATCGTATTCATACATCTCTCTTGGTTATTACCTAAGAAACTGTTTTCCGTCCCTATTGTGATACATTTGATGCATTCAAATGATACAACTAAATATTGTATAAAAACATTGCACGAAATTCGACCTTAAAATTTTACTCTCCATCTGAAGAAGTTTCACTTCATAAAAATGTTTTTTGGGTACGTAATTTGCCCCGTAAACTTTCCATATAAATATTTTTTAGTGTTACCTATTTAGATAAGTGCGGGTTAATATGTTTTAATACTATGCCAAATTTCGAGTTTCTGCGTTAAGCAGTTTATGCGGAATCCAAAAAAATTAAAATTTACTCAATTCCGAAGATTGATGTATTTCCAGCTAACGATCACAGCAGATTAAATTACGAAATCAATCATAATTTTAAAAGAACTTTATTCAGTTTGCAATTACGTTTCGCATCGTAGGAAGAACATTACCTTTTTATGTGCATAAAAATGTTCTAAATTACGAAATCAATCATAATTTTTAAAAGAACTTTATTCAGTTTGAAATTACGTTTCACATCATAGGACGAACATTACCTTTTTATGTGCATAAAATTGTTCTGTTCTTATCTCTTAACATATTGCAGTATTTTCAATATAAGCAGTCTTTTGTGGAACTCGTTAAAGTGTTGCACGTACTAATTTTTAACACTCGTTGTATTAGCTGCACTTGTTTGTAAATATGTATGTATGTATGTATGGGCTGATGTAACGGAATATTTCAATTCAATTTTCATCCATATGTATATATTCGAATTATTTAAAATTTTGCACACGTGTCAAGAACCGATAAATACAAAAATTTCTAAATTAAGTATTTAGAGAATAAAATTATAGTTTAAAAAAACAAGCTTATGCAAAATAATTTTCTCCTATTTCTAGACGTCTGAATGATTTAAAATTTATCAAGAATAAATGCATAATAATATAATAACTAAAAATTTATAAAACAAAACTACGGTTTAGAAAAAAACTAAAAAAAACACTTTTTTAGCAAAATGAACTGAAAAATAAAAAATAATCTTTGAATATAAAGATTTTGGTCAAATGAAAATCAGATGTCACACAACTCGGTATAACTTAATTTTTTTTTAATAGATTTAAAATATGAATAAAGTGATTGAAAAAAATTAACTTCAATGTAAAAAAAAACGTCTGGTGCTTGATATCACTTGTCGTAAATTTAATAAGCATCCCACGTTTTCTTTACATTAAAGGTAATTTTTTCTCTGTCACAATCATATCAAATATGTAATTTAATTATACCTCTAAGGTACTTACAATCCGTGTTACGCATATTATGTCATTTACGGATCGCCTTAATGTTGATGGTTATGACTTGCCTAAATGATCCTATAACTTTTCTCGCTGACACGGACGCCCAGCAAGTCAAAATCAATCCATATAGGCCACTTTGGGAATCTTTGGTATAAATTGAATACTTTTTCTGTTCTTTTAAGAAGTTACTGTCCACAATTAAATGAAACTACGTGATGTAGTATTATTTCTATTTTCTTTAAGTTCTTTACCAAAACCTAGGTTTCGTTGTATTACAACATCTTCAAGTGGGCTATTAGCAAAGATTATCTTGTGGGCTATTAGGAAAGAAAATCTTTGCTAATAGCCCACCTGAAGATGTTGTAATACAACGAAACCTAGGTCATGGTAAAGAACTTAAAGAAAGTAGAAATAATACTACATCACGTAGTTTCATTCAATTGTGAATAATGAATTTCTACAAAATTAACGGCGAATGTATTCAATAAAAGTTACTGTCGTAGACTCAAAGTGAAAAGAGATGTGTTAAGGCAAAGAGTGAAGAGAAAGATAATACTCAAAGAAAGTTACATTCCTCTTTTGTGATCAAGGCTAGCTCGTGCAGCGCTTTGATAGATGAATCTTGGAAGATATATTTCTTCTATAATATAGATTTCTTTTTCACCTTTGTCTCTAAAGGTGTGGAAAGAAGATTAGACTTTTTCTATAGATTTAATAATTCCGTTTATTCTGCTAGTCCGAGAAACATGTAAATTGATCGATGTGTTCCTTTTTATAATGTAAAATCGATTAAGTGTGTTTTTAGAGATTGAAAATGCCTTAACATAAATATTAAAAAATTCTAGAAATGGCATCTACAAAGTAGTATTATAAACAAAGTAAAAAAACATGTCAAGCACAAATAGAACTCGCACTATGAGGATTCCGCACATGTTTAGACACATGTGGACATTTATGGGGTATACAGTATGTCTTTTAAGCTGTTTAGAAATATAAATTTTTTGCAACATAAACATGTTAACAGGTGTAAAAATATGGCGTATATATAAAAAATTACGAGATCCGGGATAATAGTTTTCCTGTAATCTTCTCCTCGGTTTTTGTCAACCCTGTTTCTTTCGTTTTTGTTTCAGTAGTTACAGATTTAAAAGAGCGTAAATTTTTTTAGAACACCTCGAATGTGCAATTTAAAATTATGAATTATTTCTCGTAATAAGCCCTTTCAATTAATATATAATAATCAAATTAAAATCTCCTCCAACGTGATGTATTGAATAAAAACATTTTTTTTGAGTATTTTATTTATCCATATGGCTATTTTAAAAATGGCTATTGAAAAATATGTAGGTTAATAAGTGGTATTATATGCTAAATTTCAACTTTCTATGTTACATAGTTTCTAAGAAAATCGGCTATTACAAATAGACAGACAATCACATGATCTTATAAGGGCTCCGTTTCCGCTTTGAGGCACAGAAACCTAATAATATTACATTGGCAACTTATAAACCTGCCATTTTTTTTGGACCAATTTATGGATTATTATAGAAGAATCTAGAATATTTTTTTTTAGGGTTTATAAGAAGTGCGGCATTCAAACTTTTGTTCAGTTTGTAATTGAGGAATCGGCGAGTGGAGAGTAAATTAAAAATGGAAGTATTTCGAAGTGAATGTAGAGGACTCTTCCTTCATGAATGTCGTTTAGGGCGAAAAACCAGCGAAACATCACGCAATATACACAACGATGGATGAAGGTAATGCCCTCTTACGACACAGCCAACCACTGGTTCCAAAGATTCAAAGAAGGAAATTTTGACCTGTCTGATAACCATCATCCACAGCGACTTCCTACAATTGATTTAGGAAAATTTAAAAGCCTTATTGAAATAAATTCCATATTAAGTTTGCGTTGTTTGGCAGAGCTTTTCATGCTCTTATACTGTAATGGAAAAACAACTTCATGCTTTGAGAAAGAAGTGAAAATATTCCATTTGGCTACCACATGAGCTAACACCCTTTTAACTTCTAAGGAGAGCAATGTGTGCTTGGAGCTACTAAGTTTCCATCGTACCAACGATAGGCTAAAGTATCTGATTGCAGGAGATGAAAAGTGGGTGGTTTATGTTAATTTTTAGCATAAACGCCAGTAGCTAGGAGCTGGAGAAAAAGGTGTACCTACACCAAAATACAATATTGTACAAAAGATAATTTTCAGTGCATGGTGGGGTATAAATGGAGTTATTCATTGGGAATTCTTTCAAGCTTTCAAGCAAGTATGCTACTTCACCCAGCATACTCTCCAGATCTTTCGCCATCTCATTTCCATCTGTTTCGCTCTCTGTCTAATAATTTACTAGATAGAAAATCTAAAGTTTAAAGTGATATCAAAATTGAACTTCACCGGTTTTCAGTCAAAGACCCAAAGATATCTACAAGGATGGCACTTTAGCTCTGGCTACACGTTGGCGACAAGTGTTAGATACCGACGGTGCTTATATAATTAACGATTGATTTGATTGACTACATATAAAAAGTTTGTGTGCAAAGATGGCGGGTTCATATGTTGCCAACTCAATATTTATCGAAGAAAGCTAAGTTGAATAGTATCGTTAGCTGTATTTTGAATGCGAGCCATGGCATGAAGTCTGTTGTTAAAGCAAATGATTGTGAAAATGAGTTTAGATAAGGCAGATTAAGGATTAGACATGGGCAAATAAATTGAATTCCGTGATTGCAATCATTCGTGAATGATTTCGAAAGCGATTGGGTCCTCGTGACCCGTTCATTTGAATGTTTTATTATTATGGGCATCGATCATACCGCCATGCTGTGGTCGATCACCAGTCACCATTCATTTACAGGTTGATGAATGTTTATTTTTTAGACTGCATGTGGCCACTTTTGCACCTTAAATATTTATCGTTCCTTGAATTAGCAATAATCAATTTGGTGTTATTAAGACGTATGATTTGATGACGTGGGTTTTTTTAAAGAGAACTTTAGACTATGTCAATAATTTTTACTATTTGAAATATAAATGAACGCATTTAAAATTTTTTTGTATCGGTCATTGGTCTCTCAGTGATTAATCAGCTTGCGTAGCATATGCATCTATGTGGATTGTGAACTATGACCACTTTTTGATTGGAGAGAAAGTTTAAAGACTAAAAATATTGCTGGCGGTTTTTATAATAATTATAATAGGATAATCGTTTAATTATATTTTTTTTCGTTTCGTTAATTTTTTATTTACAAATATTCTGGCACACAATAATTTTTCTTAGTATTTTTGTTACTTGTCTATATTTACTGTTATAAAATATTGAATTTACTGAAGAAACGAAGTGTCCTGTAGAAACATTTCAATATCAAGTGTTATGTGGCAAGAAAACGCTTTCAACTTCTTTGATTCCAAAATTGTGTTCTAGCAACAAGGAAAACGTAAACAATAAGTTGTTAGAATCAGGAGAAATTCGTATAGCTACAGATGGTTGGACGTTGGTTAAAAATCTAAGCTATATAGCTATAACAACTCATTTTATTGATACGAATATGATAAACATTAACAGATTAAAATCAAGTGGAAACTTTCCAAAGTCTATTAAACATAACACTAAACACTTCATGTAATTGGAAAATATTACAAGTTAAATTAGTTAAGTGAATGCGATTATTCCAATAAATGAATTACTGTAAACTAATTATATATTGAAGAACAGTTTCTATATACAGAGGGTTACATCATTATAATATGTATATATAAAGTTTGAACATAGTTTGTGAACGCAACACAAGATTTACACGATTCTGACTTTGAATTAAGAAAAACTTACGCGGAGGTGATGTTGTTGAGATTTCATACTGCTACCCGGATGGGCAACATATTCTTTAGTGACGAAGCTCGCTTTCACATTGGAGGATATGTGAACAAGCAGAACTTTACCGAAACGGTACCGTACTGTGGCCACCTAGGTCACCCGATTTAAGCCCATGTGACTTTCTCTTATGCGGATACTTAAAATCCGTTGTTTACAAAACAAATCCGAGCACTGTGACACAACTTAAAGAAAATATTCGAGCCGAAGTTAGTAGGATACCCCAGCGCTCTGCAAACGCGTTTTTGAAAACATGCGTGCTAGACTCGAAGAGTGTGTCAGACTCGATGGCCGCCATTTGGAAAACGTGGTTTTTAAAAAATGAAATCCGCATTTGTAGTTATAAAGTTAAAATAAACCTACTTTGTGTTAGAGGTGTAGTTTTTTTTTACAATTTTTTAAACATTGAAATCTATTACTTCAATCATTCATCTGTAATACTAACTTACAATGAATAAACATTCACGAATAAACGAAAAAACAATGAATAAACGAAAACTCGTTTTTAAACCGTCGCGCCCGCTAACAGTAAATAGTTTGTAATACCTATTCAATATTAATTTACATACAGTGTCCAATTTATCGAAGTAAATTTAGCTACCTTGCAGCTGACGCAATACGTTGCATGGCCATCTAACGAAATGTTCCCTAAGATAAAATGACCTGTGAAAGTGAATCGAAATCGAAACCAAAATATTAATCCTCAATTGCAACCATGCGTGTCAGTACCTCGGTGGTGTGTAACATGTGATTCGAGCGAAGCTATCGATCCAATCAAACAATTGTGAATGAGATAGCATGATGGAAAAGACCATTCACAACATCGTGATTCGTGAATATAGGGTTCCAATGATTCGTTCGTTCTTGATTGTGTCAATCTCTATTAAGGATGAAAGCTTATTGAATATGATTGTGAGATCTTAGCATAAAAATGTAGATAAGTATGTGTTATGAGGGAAAGTGCGACTACAGTAGAAAATATACCGCTACTAGCTTTCAATTTGAAACTGCTGCTACTGCTGTATTTTTTCTCAGGTACAGAAAGTTTTCAATACATTTTTGTATCATAAAATGTATGTATGCCCTCCTATGTATGTAATTCTCTCCAACACTGAAAATAATTTTGATAATGCACTTTTGTAATTATTGTAAGTATTTTGTTTACCCAACCGTGAGGGAGACCCACCACGCAGGTGAACAACGATCGATTAATTTAGCCAATTAAAGCACTGCGTGATTTCACTATGTCGACTTTATACTATATCCACGCACTCCACTTTCGGCTCTGGACGAGGCAAACTCAGCGCGGGTGCGACTTCTCACTTTGAACCTTGAATTTATATTTAAAATTATATCTTACATTTCAAATTATACATTACGAACAACATTTTACATTGAGTTTTTCTTTATGTTCGCGCAAAATCTATTTGCTGGAAAAATTTATTGTGATGAGTCACGGCCTTGGTTTAGTAGCATTTTGTGCTCTTCACTGTTATGATGAAGTCAGTTTATTTCACTTGCCTCAAGCCGGTACCAATGTCTTAACTTTCAGTTAACATTGATCTACGAAGTACTGCTGGAAGCACCATGTTTTTCTGTTCCATTGACTGTTTCACGAGTCTGATTATGGAGTTGCTTGAAGTCCCCGATTTATTATTAGTGTGATATCAATTTAAATTAATTTGTTTTCCCTGGTTTTTTTGTTTATTATTTGTATATATTTAAAAAGAAATTGTTTTTATTGTAAGTACTTGCACATTAGGGTGAAAAGAAAGGTGAAAGATTGATAAAGTTATTTTACAGGCTCATTTAAAACAGAAAATGTTTTTGGTCTAAATTTAGATTTAGAATGACCCTGATGTGATGAATTTAAAAATATTATTACCAGTTTTGTCTCGTGGCACCGTTTGCATGGATTTCGATTAAGTCTGTGGTATTTGCCTTTAATGCAATTTTACCACCGCAGTATTTATCTACATTGATATTGCGGTATTTATCTACATTGATATTGCAGTATATATCTACATTGCTATTGCAGTATTTATCTACATTGATATTGCAGTATTTATCTACATTGATATTGCAGTATTTATTTACATTGATATTGCGGTATTTATCTAAATTGATATTGCAGTATTTATCTACATTGATATTGCGGTATTTATCTACATTGATATTGCGGTATTTATCTACATTGATATTGCGGTATTTATCTACATTGATATTGCGGTATTTATCTACATTGATATTGCAGTATTTATCTACATTGATATTGTAGTATTTATCTATATTGATATTGCAGTATTTATCTACATTGATATTGCAGTATTTATCTACATTGATATTGCAGTATTTATCTACATTGATATTGCAGTATTTATCTACATTGATATTGCGGTATTTCTCTACATTGATATTGCGGTTTTTATCTACATTAATATTGCGGTATTTATCTACATTGATATTGCGGTATTTATCTACATTAATATTGCGGTATTTATCTATATTGATATTGCGGTATTTATCTATATTGATATTGCAGTATTTATCTACATTGATATTGCGGTATTTCTCTACATTGATATTGCGGTATTTCTCTACATTGATATTGCGGTATTTATCTACATTGATATTGCGGTATTTATCTACATTGATATTGCGGTATTTCTCTACATTGATATTGCGGTATTTCTCTGTATTGATATTGCGGTATTTATCTACATTGATATTGCAGTATTTATCTACATTGATATTGCAGTATTTATCTACATTGATATTGCGGTATTTCTCTACTTTGATATTGAGGTATTTATCTACATTGATATTGCAGTATTAATCTACATTGATATTGCGGTATTATTTATCTACATTGATATTGCGGTATTTCTCTACATTGATATTGCGGTATTTATCTACATTGATATTGCGGTATTTATCTACATTGATATTGCGGTATTTATCTACATTGATATTGCGGTATTTATCTACATTGATATTGCCGTATTTATCTACATTGATATTGCCGTATTTATCTACATTGATATTGCGGTATTTATCTACATTGATATTGCGGTATTTATCTACATTGATATTGCGGTATTTATCTACATTGATATTGCGGTATTTATCTACATTGATATTGCAGTATTTATCTACATTGATATTGCAGTATTTATCTACATTGATATTGCGGTATTTATCTACATTGATATTGCGGTATTTATCTACATTGATATTGCGGTATTTATCTACATTGATATTGCGGTATTTATCTACATTGATATTGCGGTATTTATATCTACATTGATATTGCAGTATTTATCTACATTGATATTGCGGTATTTATCTACATTGATATTGCGGAATTTCTCTACATTGATATTGCGGTATTTATCTACATTGATATTGCGGTATTTATCTACATTGATATTGCGGTATTTATCTACATTGATATTGCGGTATTTATCTACATTAATATTGCGGTATTTATCTACATTGATATTGCGGTATTTATCTACATTGATATTGCGGTATTTATCTATATTGATATTGCGGTATTTATCTACATTGATATTGCGGTATTAATCTACATTGATATTGCGGTATTTATCTACATTGATATTGCGGTATTTATCTACGTTGATATTGCAGTATTTCTCTACATTGATAAATCCTTGATATATTTGTTGTTGCAGTATTCAAATTTTATTATTGAACAATAACACAGAGTTTTATTCTTCGAGAATAATTTTATTCTTCACCTTAAAAGTGACTAATATTTCACTTTGAATTGTTCCGGACGGGCGCCCTAACCAAGGCGGCGATCGGATGGTAGTGGGTTCTGAACCTGTGGGCATGACAACCAGGGGCCGCACAAAGTGATCATTTAGCGGTATATAAGAGGGGCATAACGCCGCAATGATATAGTCATCGATCAGTTCGACTTGGTTCAACTTCTTGTTCGCTACAATTCTGGTAATAGTATACTTTGTCTTAAAACAACGAGGAGTAGTCAGTGGTAATCAACCCACCGAGCTCTCTCTCGAGGACATGGTCAACAGTGACGTAGATCTGGTGAACGTTGAATCCTCCATTCCAGCAACAAGTACGGGGTTCCAACTACTGCCTGTCGTGCCACACATAATAGTGAACTATACATGTGCTAAGTTTTATCGAAATCTGTAGTGCCGTTTAGGCGTGATTAAGTAACAAACATCCAAACATACTTTTCTTGCATTAATATTCTACATGTGTCAAGTCACATATAATATGGAAACGCCTAATTTGGTAGTGATTCGTTGCTTGGTTACAGAATAGTTAGGTAACAGACATCCAAAGTTTCGCCATAAAAATATTAGTGGTATGTAACATAAGGGGCATTACATCACGCCAGGGATCACCTCTGAATATAAAATTGGTATAATAGTAAATTTTCTCGGTTATCAAATGTGTCATAAGGTGATATAATCACCGCATATAATCGGTGATTATATCACCGATTATATGCGGTGATCGGCATATAATCGACAAAAACTTAAAGTTGGTCTATAAGTAAATAGTACCTTTTTTAAATAAATAGCATTAAACTTAATAAAGTTATTAAAGCGGGAATGTATAATGTTAGTTTCCTATAACTATTTTTTCTGATAGAACACAGTGCGAAGAATATGAAATATATTAGTTCAAGAGTAGGTGACGAATGTTGAAAATATATTTTAGGCATAATGCAATTTTGCATAGTAGTGTCTTTATGTTAGCAGAATGAGGAAACGAAATTGTGGCAAACTTTTTGCACTCACTTTGATACTAACAGTCATGAAAGTGGCAAAAAAATAAGCCCCCAGGGATATTCTTTAGGTACTTCGAACTTTTAATATGTAACGTCTTCACAGAAATACAAAAATAAAAATTTCAGGATATTAAGTATGGCCAGAATGCTCCGAATGTATATTTTTTGAAGTATTCTTGATATAATTTACGCAGCATTTTTATTAAATTTTATTAAACGTATTTATAGAAATACCAGAAAAAATAGAGGTTCTAAATAAATGCCGAAAGTGGAATTATATTTTATACAAGCATGACAAGTGTTAACTTTTGTCGCGCTCACAAAACACAAATAAGAGAGTTATTTGGCGGCCGCTAGCGCCATGCCCCGCCATGTTGTAATTTCCTGCTACAGAAATCACTTGACCGAGCGTAGGTTATTATTAAGTTAGTTCACTTCGGATAATTATTTAAAACTCTCTTTTTTTGGCATTTTTGTAAATATGTTTAACCCATAATAAAAACACAATTTTACCACCATAGTTTAAAATAATTTGCGTGATTGTCAGAATTTCTTGTTACATAAACAAAAAATTTCTGTTATAATTTTCATGAGATTTTTGGTTACCACAACGTCGAAGGATGCAGCATAAGCTATGATACTAATTGAAGTCCAAGTAATATTGGAGAGTATATGAAACTTTCATATGTTTCCGACAAGTCAGTCATTCAAGACTTGAATAATCTATAGTAGAACTTTGTAAATAGTTTTCTTATTGGATGGTACGGAGCAAGAGCTTCGAAGCAATGCTAAGTCAAATTTGCTATTTAATGTGTCTTCGGAAGAATGAAGGAGATAATTCCCTAATTTGTGGTCAGTCACTTGGCTACATGCTTAAATGATTTGAACAATGGCTGATAATACAGATGGTGTACGTTTCTATTCTCCATCAATTAGTTTCCTGACTCGTCTTTGTATCTGATCTGAATGCATTATTGACAACACTCGCATCAGCTAGAAGCAAATGCCTTTATTAAAGAAATATTTAAATCGTTATTATTTACAGAGGGAGAAACAACCGCGGTGGCCCACCACACGGCTGGATGAATGGCCCGCCGCCCGGCGGACCTCCTATGAGATTTCGGGGCCGCGGCTATGGTCCTAGCGGTCCACCGATGCGTGGCCAGCGTGGCGGCGGCTTCTTCCGCGGCCGCGGCGGTCCTGGTCCTCGTTTTGGACCTCCGGGTGGCGGCGGTGGAGGGCCTGGTGGGCCAGGAGGTCCAGGTGGCCCTGGCGGACCAGGGCCTAATTTTGACCCCAATTGGGGACCAATGGGTCCTCCGCCACCGGGCATGATGGGCGGTCCACCTCCATTTGGACCGCCGCCAGGTATGATGGGTCCAGTGGGACCTATGGGACCGCCTCCACAGATGATGGGTCAAGGGCCGTTTGGAGCTCCGATGGGTCCACCTCCTAGTATGGTGAGTAGGATTAGGTTACAAATCGTGTTTGCTATTAATTAGTACCAAATTGCAATTATGGTTTTGGGTTTAGTATCAGATAATCCTCATGTTATAGGTATTATTAATTTGGCTTAGTTGGAACAAAATTTTAACATGTTATCAAATTTAGGGATTTTAAAAATAATTTTTTTCATTTAATATTAAAAATTTTTGTCTACTAATTTGCAGGTGATATTTAGAAAAAAGCATGTATATAAAGCATAAAAAAAGCGTATATTGATGGGAAATAAAATAAATTTTTTTAGTCTTTTTTGCACTGCACAAAGTTACAAATTATGTATTCGAATTACGTAGAGACTTACTTTCTTATGGTTAAAAAACACTTGTTATGTTTAATGTTCCTTATACATTTTTATACAATTTTATCACTACCCATTGCAAACTTTCCAACTTGAACTGTTCCGTTCTGATGAAATTTGAGATATGCACCTGTCTTAACTTTTTTCCAGCCCGTTCCTGAACTTTGGGTGGAGACGAAATCTGAGGAAGGAAAATCTTACTACTACCATTCTAAGTCAAGAGAGACTACATGGACGAGGCCTCAGGAGGGTCCGACGTGCAAGGTTAATATTAAATTGCATTGTTTATTACTTAGAACCTTGCTCTACATATGGAAACCTTTAAAATTGGGTAAAAATCATATTTTCATGAATTTCCTGGAATATTTTTACTAAGGTTCTAGGGTTTGTTCTAGTCGTAACAAACCTAGATGAAATTATAGAAATAATAAACATACATAGTGAAAAAAAAGTTTAGTTCAAAGGTCGTCTATTCTTTTCATATCTTATGTTCCCTTGGTTGAGCAAAATGCATCACTGCTTTGCCATGTTCAGTCTTGTGCATCACCAATTGCTTCACTCCAGGTCTTGCTGATATTCCACCAGTACAGTCCACGAACGGCCCTGTTTCTTCTCTTAAGTATTCCAATCCATAGTCTTTTTGTGCATATGGACTTGTTTCCTTTATATGGCTAATCCAATTCAATTTGTGGTGATTTATTTAGTGCTTGATGGGAAATTCCTTGTATAGTTCTAGCAATATTTATTGCCATTGCATCGTTCTAGCTATAGGCAGCAAAAGACTTGGATTTATCTTGTGAGGTTTTTTCTTGCCACCTTTAACCGTGTAGTAGTACGGTTTTGACGTCGGACTAGAATATTTTGAGTTTCAGTCTCCGTGTTTGTTTCCGCGACTACCGCATGGGGTGAAGTTGCGCGAAAGTTGCCCTAGCTTTGATGATTTGGGAAGCGATAGCCTCTTCAGTTCCTCCCATCCCTGAAGTACTTCGTAGGAGTTATCAAATCTCTGAGTCACCAACTCTGTTGCTGTATATATAAGAACGACAAAAAATATTTTTTTATGTAACAATGCCTGTTCTTAAAAATTTTTTTCTCGTACTGTGTTGCTGAGCGTTTGGGAATTCGGTTTCCTGCCAGTCAGTGTTATTTATTTTCAAAGAATAAAATATGGCGTCAAGGTATTGCATTTTATGTTTCATTCTACTTTGAAAAATTATTTATTTCGCTTTAACTCTAGAAGTCTTAAAAATATATTTTTTAAGAAAGTGTGGTTACCCTAAGTTAGCACCAATATGATCTGGCTTTGTGAAACTTTACCTAGTGAAACTTTGAAGGAACTGATTCTATACACTTATAACTCGTTTGAGATAAGCGTAGTGGCTTTTAGTATTGTTTTGCCAACGAAATCTTGTATAGTATATTGTTCAGCCCCCAGAGTTGACTTGTATCTCGGTACTCCTAAAACTTTTTGTGATGATTGCATTCAACTTTATCTTGTCATTCAAAGAATATGTCTATATATGTTGAATACGAGAAAGCAGCAGAAAGGTAATTCTTTCTGATGCCTTGAAGATAATAGTGTAAACCGTTTTTTGGAAACCCGGAGCAGTTCTAGAGTTGTTTGAATTCAAATTCGACATGTTGTTGCATATATTACCCTATTCTCTACATTTTGTTATTTTCATATACTCATTAATTCAATGTTGTCAACAAAAATTGTGCGTGTCAGCTCCGATATGCAACTGGAGTTTACTCCGTAAGTACGATTGTCTTGGAATATATAAAATAGGTGACACTGTGTATAAATATATGTGTCAATACCATTAAAATTAAATTGAAAATTCTTTAGTAATTAAATACACAAATAATATACATGTTTCTTAGAAGTTTATTCAGAAAAAAAAAGAAATCACATTCGTGCAAACAAATTAATTCTGTATTTTACTTTTATTATAAATGTGAACATTTGACTGTACTTCCCGTTTCATTAATAATACCACTAGCATTATATATATCTCTGCATTTTTTCCATCGTCACGTTTGCTCTGTCGGTGCGTTTATTTTCAATTACATCTTTCTAAGGAACCAATATCTGCAATAATAGCCTTTTCTCTGTTTCCGCGTACTTTCTTTTTCTTGTATTCATTTTACTACTTTTGTTCAACGCAATACTTTCAGCCAAAACAGTACGTACCGTGTAGACGGAAATATTGTCTCAAAACAAATCTCCGATTGGCTAATCTTTGATTTTCCAAACTCAAGTAGGTAATAATAGATTAATATGCGTCGTCTATTGAGTCGGAGACAACACGACAATTCATATTAATCTAGATAACGTAATTGTGATCTAATCGTGTTTTAATATGGTTTCGTGCTTTGTCTATTAATACAAGCCTTAAGAAGTTAAAATTAAAAGAGACTTTAATTTTATAGGATAGACTATACCAAATATTCACACGTAATGATATTTAATGATTACATCTTGATATAAGTGAACGATAGTAAATAACTATGTGTGTCACACTCCGTCATTGCGATTACGTTATATGAAAATTCCAAATAAACATATTGATATCTCACTCTGAAGATGCGCAGAAATGTTGCGCTGAGAGGCCACCTAACTTTTTTTAACGCTCAGAACTTCTGATTTTACTCATAAAAATTCATACCGGGCGTTATATATGAAAATCGATTCTTAAGGAGTAAACTCCAACTAACCTAAAATTTTTCTATAAAACCAAAAACACATAGAAGAATTACCCATAAAAATATTTTAAATTAAATTTATATAGCACCGTTTCAGGGTTTAGAAAAGCGTACAAAATATGATTTTATTAAAATATTTACGTGTATCGTTTTCTGCAATATAGATAATAGGTACGCCGCGTCCAGTGAAAACAGAATATAAACCTTTATTTCATCAATCAGCCGACGATTACGTAATTAACCCTCAAACGGTAAATTATTTTATCTTTTTAAATTTTTCAAATGGTAATAACTTGTTCATTATGCAGAATTTCAACAAACGTCACTATTCTCTTTAGGACAACAGTGGGGATTCCTTCTCCATCGATTTGTTGTATTTAACTATACATCCTGTATATATATATATATATAGAATACAATATTTTGATGTAGTTACAACGGTTTACTTTAACCCTAAAATTCTTCTGCAGTCCGAATTTGCAACAGAAAATGGATCATAACAAACTGTAAAAGTTAGCAATATGTACGAGGGTGGGTCAAAAAGTTCACAGAATGGATGGGATGACCAGGGGTAGGGGTTGCTTACTAATATAGTCGCTAGTGAGAGACTCATTACGAGTATATATACCAAGTTTCAGCTTAATTGCATTGAACACTTTTGAGCTATCATCGATTAAGCAATTCATTCTGAAGGAAATCGACTATGGAGAAAATCTAATTTTGCTGTGTCATCAAGTTCCTGATAAAGTCAGGAAGAACATCACAAATGACATTGAGTGTTATCGGTTTACCTGGACTCTTGCCCTAGTAAAACTATGGTTTACAAGTCGCATAATCTATTCAAGTAGACAGAGATTCAATTGAAGATAAAACCACACTCAAGCCGGCTGATTGCGGTCACCTCTTCGTACTTTATTGAAAAAGTTGGAAAACTTGTATTGGAAGATGTCCGATTAATGGAGAATTAGTAGAGAAAAATTGTTGATCTTCTACAACCATTTTGAAATTCTTCGTGTCCATTTTGGCATGTCAAAAGTTGGTCTAAGATCGGTGCTGAGAATGCTCACGCTGTGGTAAAAGCGACCATGTATCGAGTTTAAGATCTCCACAGGGTAAAGATAAAATTTGAGCCGAATTGTTAGGGGTGATGAAACTTGGGGGTTACCATTAGAAGCCAATAAAAAATGGTACCCAAGAAATTCAAGGTATTGCAATCGGCCAGAAAAGTCAAGCACGGTTAATACGCTGGTCTATTGGAGCAGGATAAAGCAGCATTGAAAGAGAAAGGAAATGACAATGCACCTATACACAAAAGCCATGTTGCAATGGCTGCCTTTCACAAGAGCGGATTTCAAATATAGCATTTTCTTGCGCTCAATTAGTGGCGTTCCTTGGTTTGTCACAAACATTGAAATCCATGTAGGACTGAAAATGGATGCTGTCATGGAGGATATCCAAAAATTGACCATAAAATATCATGAGAGACTGGAAAACCATCCTAACAGAGCTAGAAATTAAAAGTTATACGAAGAGGTTAAAAAGATGTCTTATCTTATAGCCCTGTGGGGGATCAGTAAAGACTACGGAGTAGATGGCTCACTGCAGTTACGCTTGACCAGTCAACGGATTCACTCAAAATATCCGCTTATAGTATAACTACTGATTGCAGATTGACACATAACATAAAAAAAATATTGCAACACCCATCTTACAGTCCAGAATTGACTCCTGCGTCTATTGTCGCCAAAATTTTTAACTACTGACTGCAGATTGGCACATAACATAAAAAAAATATTGCAACACCCATCTTACAGTCCAGAATTGACTCCTGCGTCTATTGTCGCCAAAATTTTTAACTACTGACTGCAGATTGGCACATAACATAAAAAAAATATTGCAACACCCATCTTACAGTCCAGAATTGACTCCTGCGTCTATTACCTGTCCCCAAAACGGAAAAAAAAGCTGTGTGGAAAAATATCCAGCGATGATGAAGAGGTTAAGTGTGCAATTTTAACTTATATCAAGATAAAACATTTTTTTATGGATATAAATAAATTAATTAAAAGATCTGAGAAATGTAATTAGGGTTAATGGAGAATATATAGAAAAGCAAAAATAGCATTGCGTTTTTTACCATTTTTTTCACGCATTCAGTGAACTTTTTGACCTCGCTTCGTATCATTGAACTTTTTTGTAGATTATTACATTGCCTATAACGTCTTTATACATTATTTTAATGTAGTTGTAATGGTTTAAAAGTTTAACTCAAAAATGTGCCGGGTCTACGTTGACTATCTTAACTTAAATCATTGTTACTGGTCATACAAATATTCTCAAGCAATATAAGCTCAAAGTATCCACCTGGATACTTTGAGCCGTACGACGATAAAAGTTTCACGTCAATAGAATGAGCAGTGTCTGCCAAACTCTAAAAAACTTAAAAAAAAATTCACTTCGTAGGTTACTGTAGCCAGGTAACCGTTTTTCTTTTTCAGTGGTAATAATCCAACCAAATTCATATTAAACGTGTGCAAGCGAGATAGATATATATAGAATGCAACATGTTAGACAGTGATAGGAACAAAGTGTTAGACATGTGACGTTCAAAGTAACACACGCTACTCAAACCAATAATTTATTTATATGCTTCGTTGTGGTTGCTTGTGGTGTATTATTATTAATAAATTGTGTGGCGAAAAACCAAAAACGGAATAAATGAAGAAAAGTGAACGTATCTAATTTCGGAAAGTCTGAAGTCCGCTTATTAACTGAATGCTGACACATTCTCAAACAGAGAAAAAAATGTCACCTGGATATCCATAGCCACCAAATTTAATGTTGTTTAAATATAAGAGTCATCCCATCTTGCGAAATTGTCAGGCCCCACTCTTATAGTTTTGTCTTTTCTCCCAGGTGCACTTAAAAAAATTAAGTATTTTATTCTCTTCTTCGATTGTCAACTTGTCAATTGTGTCAAAAATATCCATCATTAACACAGTCCTGACAAAATAAAACACAAAACGAAGTTTTCACAGAGAAACCGCCAGAGAAAATACGCTGTGAAGAGTTGCCAAACGTAACCTAAAATGTTATTTTAACTGGCCAATAAACACTTATCCAAACCTCGAGATGGCAGATAATTATATTCCTCCGTTAGGGGCTTTCGACAGTTAACTTCCATCTGACCCTTGAAAAATTTATGTTATCCATCGAATAACTCCTATCTGGTTGTTTATTTGAAGATTGACAAATCAGCCCTAGGAATATTTAATAAGGTATTAATGTAAAAGAAATATATACAGTGACTTAGGGTGATATGGCCATTTTGATAAGATGGCGAATAAAAATAATTCAGTGGTTGTTTACTATTTTTTTAGTTAATACCAATAAATGACTGCTATTAGACCATTACAGCTGCTGCGAATATTTTAAGTTTCTTTTAATCGAAGAGTTTGAAATGAGCCCAGATTAACGGTAATCATTTTGTAATGTTTTTAGTTTCGTGAATTATATTTTTTTTGCTTCCATTACTTATTAACTCGCTTTCTGGTTATGTGACCACAAAATTAATTGCAAGTTAGTAAGCGACACCAGATTTGCATATGGGGCCATATCATCGATACATTTGAATAAGATGACCAATTGTTTTATCAAGGTGATCTAGCCGTGTGTGTTCAAGTGTTCTGTGCATATTTTTACATAAAAATGATAAATCATTACGATACTATTTTACGGTATGAATTCATCACACCTTCACTGTTGGCCTATCTTAGAGAGAAATATAAACAAAATATATTGCTTTGGATTCTTCCAAAGGATTATTAGGCTTTGGCTATTTGACTCATATGTGCTTAGTACCGGAGTAGCTAAGCACAGTTAGCTTGGCTATTTGACTCATACATGCTTAGTACCGGAGTAGCTAAGCACAGTTAGCTTGGCTATTTGACTCATATGTGCTTAGTACTGGAGTAGCTAAGCAAAGTTAGCTTGGCTATTTGACTCATATGTGCTTAGTACCGGAGTAGCTAAGCACAGTTAGAAAAAGAGCCAAATAGGGCCATCTCAATTGTACATATCCGATAAGATGGCGAATGGCAAGGTTTTACAATTTAATTTATATTTCTTAAATAATTGTTTTTACAGTTACGGAAGAATTCAATTTCCAAAGATGATTAAATATAGGTTTAACCATTTTAGTGCCATCGTTTTTAACTCATATATACTTAAAAATGCCAAAGAAATCTGTTTTTGATTGTCATGTACCCTTGTCTCGAAAAAAAATTGTATCTCTTCCAAAAATTGCCTAATTTTAATAATTTTTTCCGTGTTTTCTTAATAAAAATTTGTACAAGGATAATTAAAATACAAAGTAAATTATGGAAATATATATTGTGAACAAAAATTATAACAAAAACTGAAATCAAGGTTGTATCGTCATTTTTGCAGTCCGGTACATCCTCCGTATCAGCAAAATAATTGTCATCGTCACTATTATCACTATCACTCAAAATTTGCATTACGCCAAATTGTGAGCGCACCACAATGTCACTCCCACTATCCCTTTCTTCACAACTTGAAAAATGATCATTTTCACTCGAATTATTTTCGTATTCCGACATTATGGGTTAAAAATTTTCTTTTCCTGGATCCTTTTTATATTGTAATTACTAATAATATTATAATTTGAACTTTATGTACACATAGAAAGATAAAAATTAGTGACACGTGCGAGCGACCTCCCCTACCGCGCGCTAAACAGCAACTGATTTTGCGAATGCCATCGCGCTCGTTGCAAATTTAGTTAGTATGCACACGAGTGCGATGATGCTCGTCGGCACTCAAACGGTTAAAAAATGAATGTTTCAAAATTATGCATTGTGCATTTTGCAAAATTTTGCATATTTATGAATGGTAACAAATGAAAAACATTATATACCGCTATAAATTAGCATAAAATGACGTTTTCAATAATAATACGTTGCATAGACGTTGCATATAAATCTGAAATGGGTAAAATTCTATTGGCACTGTGCACATGTCGAATAAATAAACAAAGATATGTACTATTGATGTTTCAAATAATATATAAATTATGTTATCATTTTCGTTACGAAATTACTTATTGAAATATGCGCAGTAAAATATTCGTAAATAAAAATGATGTTTTCGCGTCCTCGTCATACATTTTGTCAGTTTTAGAAAAAAAAAACG
The DNA here is from genome assembly GCA_039881145.1 of Druceiella hillmani. Taxonomy (NCBI): domain Eukaryota; kingdom Metazoa; phylum Arthropoda; class Insecta; order Lepidoptera; family Hepialidae; genus Druceiella; species Druceiella hillmani. The sequence goes on along the minus strand of JAYKKI010000030.1, from coordinate 20,983,623 downwards.
AGTGTCCTTTAGACCACACGACTGAAGTAAAACTTCAAATTCACAAAATATGATTTTTAAAATGAATTTACAATTTTATTCACTTTAAACGTAGAATATTTAATGTATTGAACAAAATAATAATTTATAAAATTGTTCAAGAACGAAATGAAAATACAAAATAATAAAAAAAATCACCGTTCACGTAACGCTAGCAAACTCGCATATATATATTTTTCATGCACTGGCTATGAGAGGAAGAGAGAAAGAAAATGTGCGCGCGCACTGCTCTCTCTTGCTCCTACAGTGTGATACAGACAATAGGCTTGCACTGTGTCTTAGATATACGAAACATAACTGGCTATGCGAGAAAGATGGAAAGAAAATGTGTGGTCGCACCTCTCTCTCTTGTCCCTACAGTAATATACGAAACGTAACTCTCTCTCTTTCTGTCTTCACTAACATATCTCCATCTCAACTTCCGTTCGCCTCGCCCGATCACACTTTTCGTAACACTCTCGTCACGCATTCACCAGCTTACTCCCCAAATCAAGCGTGCGTAAAGAAGTTTTACTTCAAAAAACTTTTTTAATTACAATAGTATACCAAAAAATACAAAATAGATATTAGAACAATAATAACTACACATCAAATAATAGATATACTTTTACATTCATTCCAAAGTCACAAAATACAACATTTTAAAAAAACTCAATCACGCGCAATTTAAAAAAAATCATTGCGTCAAAAATAACAGTACACTACAGACGAGTGTGTTACCATTAGATTCATTATTTCCTTCTCTTGTCTATGATATATAATTGTCTATATGTAAACCTGATTTTAACCTAACATTTGAGTGGCAGTAATCGCCATGTCCTGTATTTCGGACAGGGGTTAATCGTGAAATTTTGAAGCCAGGTTTTGTATTTTTGGATAGTTTTTTATTTATTTTGGGAGTAAAAAGAAGCTACGAAGCGTAAAGTTAGGCGATTGCAATATATGGTATCAGAGTTGCATATAGATAAGTGCGGTACATTTGTGTATGTATTTTCACATCTTGCAGTATTAAGACAGTTTTGCCATAAAGGAACTCCGTTGACAAAGTAACTTTACTATTTATCCACTTTCAAACCTGAATTTCCACGTTTTTTATGAAAACATAAAAGTTTTTGTACTTTTCAAATCAGCTTTTGAACGACACATATTGATATACTGTGATTTTGGAGATGTTGCAAAATATAGTTTCAAAATTGACAAAATTCCGTTATGGGGTTAAAAGAAAGTTCGCTTGCTTTGTCAGTTTTGGGTTATGTTCGACATGCAGCTGTCTACTGTCTATTTCTTCTCTTGTCTTCTTCATGGACGGTAAAATTGTGGATTCAATGTCTTTGTACATTTCCAAGGCATACTTGCAAAAAAATACTAAGTAATTTAATCCTTTTTTGTCTCACACCTATGGTCCTTGTGAGTTACACAACCAGCTAAAAATACACTATAATTTTAGTTGTTAAACGTGGTCACTGATAAATAGTTGTAACGCTCTAAATAGCGTTGTTGCGAGCTGAAATGCATTTGTTACATTTGCTAAATCGCTTGCATCTTAGATGAAGTGGTGCGGTGTGATCAATTTTAAAATCATTTAAATATAATGCTCCAATAGTCTTAACGCTTCAAATGGTGTGTTTACCGATCATATCGATATCATCTACAATTTTATAATATGGATTTAGTATTATTTCAAATTCTACATAAATAGCTCGATCGACGGATAGATCACATAGCTTTTACTAACATGGTCAGTGGAAGCTATTGTGCGATACTTGCAGTTCCATACGTGTTATTCTCTAAGTTTGTTAAGTGGCCATGAGAGCTATTTGACAAATATCATTTTTCATATTTAAGTTGTAAGCGAGAGTGAAAATGCACACAGAGAGATGATACACACGAAAGACGAGAGGTTTGCCACAGTGGAGCAATGTAAATGTAGTTTATATTGTCTGCGCATCCATTTGGAGCTGCGGCATTGGAGGCGCTCTGAATGGCGCGTCCGACAGTGGTTAGTTTAGGTGTGATCAATAATGTTTGATACCAAATACCTATGAAAATGTCTTAGTGTGTCTTTTCAGATGCTTTTAATAATCTTGTTAGTTTTAATAATCTTATGGTTTTAATAATCTTGGTAGTTCTCCTACCAACATAATAACTGTACTAAGCTCACTCAGACATCCATTTTCGAACTTAATTAATAAAATTATTGTTACTGTTACATCTTCAGGGTTACGTGGTGTTATGTCTTAAATGTAATATCAATAAATCTCACGATTTGTAATTGTGTAACAGTTCTTCAAGAATTAACACAGTATTTTGGGACAGTTGCTCATGCGTCTTTCTGGATGTATTATAGTAATTAGTACTGCAAATATATATATGTTAGTGTTGTAAGTATCACATAAGACTACGACAAGTTTTCATACTTTTGGAAACACTGTCTTGTGTAACATTTTGTTAATTTTAATTTTCCGATTTGTTACGATAAAATATTGTTTTTGTAAAGCCCGGTCATCATAATATTGGATTAACTTACTTTACAGCATGTATTGTCACTAAATAGGGCCACTTCAACCATTTGTGTCTTACGTTTGGAAACACTATCTTGTATAACGTTTTGTTAATTGTAATTTTTCCAATTTGTTATGATAAAATATTGTTTTTGTAAAGCCAGATCATCATAATATTGGATTAACTTACTTATACAGTATGTATTGTCACTAAATAGGGCCACTTCAACCATTTGTGTCTTACATTTGGAAACACTGTTTTGTATAACGTTTTCTTAATTGTAATTTTTCCAATTTGTCATGATAAAATATTGTTTTTGTAAAGCCAGATCATCATAATATTGGATTAACTTACTTATACAGTATGTGTTGTCACTAAATAGGGCCACTTCAACCAGTTTTGCAATTAATCATGTCTAATCCGGCAAAGTGTTATTTTTTTTAAATCGGTCACTTAGTTTACAAAATAAGCGAAGTTAAAATTTTGCACAAAATCATAATTATGTTTAAATTAGCACCTATGTAAATAGCGCCAATTATCAGTATGGCAACATGTAACGTATTGTAAATTTTCAAATGTGCGGACATTTAATGTTGATGAATTGTCATTTGTCTGTTGGAAAAAAACTAGAAAATGAAGGTTTCATTCTATAATTAAATCGGTATACGTCACTTAAATACTGCGATGGTAATAACTGGTAAAGTAAAAAGACGTGCACTTAATTCGATATATTTGGTTCCTTTTATCGTTTCGTCACATACATATTTGTATTTCAAAATTGTTTGTACGGGTACACAATAATTACAATTCAAATTATTTTATTTTAGAATATATTTCTGCATTTACCTAAATTTTATCCTATGGGCTTCACCAGTATTACGTCCTAAGGGCTTCACTAGTATTATAATTGCATTCGGTATACACTAACTAAAATCATATCCAAATATTTGCTCGCACTAAAACTATATATTCACTAATTCCACTCACTCGATTACAAATATTTAACAAAATTTGAATATATTACAAATATTTAACAAAAACCGCTGATTCCCATTATACAATAACAAATCAACTGTCATTTCACAAACAGTAACTATCTTTTCATAAAGATTCAAATATTCTGATTGGTTGTAGACATTTGTGAGTGTTGCCATATTAAAAAATAAATAAACCAAGTAGTTTTATTTTGAAATCATAACTAAAATTAGATTGGTTACAAATGAAAAAATATTGTATTCTGATAAGTTTATTTTAAAAATCGGTGTGGTATTTTATATAATCTTAAGATATTTAGCCAAATTATAACAATCTCGCCCTTGAAATTGAATCATGTTTTCTTTTATCCTTTTCTTTTTTGAACCGTTTCTTTTTACCTTTTTTTGTAAAACTATGTAAATGAAAGAGATAGTTAGAAAAGTCAAATTCACTCTCGATCACTAAGAATGGTATTTATGCAAAATTGCCACGTTTCATACGTTTATCGAAATAAAAGATACAGGTTGATGCATTTTAATGTTAATGGCTTATGACAATTTTTAAATTTCAGATATAAATTGGTGTGATTTTTAAAGAAAAATGGTTGTATTGTAATCTACCCGTGATGCCGTAATACGGATTGAAGTGGTGTTATTTAATGATGATACATACTGTATATGAAATAATTTACCACGTCATCTGGGCACAGGGGTTTTACATACAATATTGCGTAAAATTAATTTGTGTAAAATAATATGTGATCTTTTTGAAGTGAAACTTCTTTGGTTTACGATGAGAGTTAAATGTCAATTTCGTAAATATGGAGATTTTGTACAACCTTTTCATGCAACGTTTATTTATAACGTCTGAATGTAACAAACGTCGTAAGAGGGACGGAAATTAGGTACTCAGCAAACAACCGAGATAGATAGTTGAACACGATAGAACAAGACAAGAAGTGTACGCACGCGCGAAATAAAAATGGCGCTCACTACTGCTATCGGCTTTTTTGTATGTATGTGTGTCAAAAGTGAGTGAAATTCAAAAGTAATTTTTTTGATTTGTCTATGATAAATTTATATTTTGCGTGTACTTCATCCATTCCGAAACTAACAACATATATACTTCTACATTTATAAATCTGCAATGAACCCGCCTATATAGTTGTTGTAAATATAATTTACAACAGGAGCAATACATCCCGACTCCATTCAGCCGCATTTAGCCGTGTTCTGGTACTGGTATTGCGGCAATTATTTTAATTGACAATTTATCTATGTAAATTTTATGTGAAGATTTTATTAGATGTCTACGTCGATTTGTATTGACATTTTATAAATTTTTTGAACATATGGTATTAAAATCTTCTTCCACGAATTTAGTACAATCTATGGACTTACACTTAACATATTTTTTCTCTCTCTGCCGTTTTATCCCATATCATATACTTACAAATCGAGGTTTAGATCGCCAAAGAAGTTTCACTTCTGTCACGTGTGCCGAGTTGCAAGTGAAATTTTTTTAGCATTAACGTGATGTATGAATATCTACTTTTTATTATCTTTATATTGTTGTTTTAACCTCGTAGAATTTGTTAATTAAAAATTAGTATTTGTCTTTGATTTAAATTTATTTAAATTTGCTTTTAAACTTTTTACAGCGCAAAAATCAGGTATGTCGAGATTCCCGCGAATTATATATTCTTATTAAATTTAAAAATCGAGTATTCATTTCCCATTCAGTCATATAAAACCATTTAGTCAGTTGATATTAAATTGTGTACGTAAAAAAGTTTTGGAACTTTTCGACAATTAAATCGTGTAGAAATGCGATTTTATGATCTAGTTATTAGAAATAGTAATTGATGAAATGTAGCCACGTTCTGTAATAAGTTTAATTTATTAAAAATATAAATTTAGTTTACGAATGTGCAGTTATAATAATAACTTATGTAGATATATCATTAGGACTAACTCTAGAATTGGTCATCAAAGATGAGGTATTCTGTCACATCTTTAGTTAGCTATCATTTAGTATGTTATTGTGACTCACAGTGTATGGTCATCTGTTGTCAATGCCTTATTTATCAAAATGCCTTCTTGCATTATAACTATTTTAATTGTGCGACTATCGCCAGCAAAAGTCGGGGTACAACATTTTATTCGTAAGTATGTGCCCGTAGTATTTAATTTAAATTATTAAGATTTAAATTATTATTAATATATGGCTACCGCAAGAATTAAATGTATGGCTACCGCCAGCAAGTCCGGCAACAACATTTTATCGTAAGTACATGTCAGTATTAATTTAAATTTTTTACAATATTTGTTTTTGTATTACTTTCAATTGTCTAGAACACAAGAGGGAGATAACGATTGTGAAATAGCAATCTTAAGTTGTTCTAGTCATAGTTAAAATTATATTTCTCGTTAGGAAATTTTCTATGGCGAATGGGCTGATCAGCTTTGCCTTACAGCAATGCTATCTGATTTGAACTGATGTCATATGAGAAAAAACCCGACTACGATAGCACAGGAGTTAAAAACCATTGTTTTTTCGCATATGTCGTATACAAATTTTCAAATTTATCTTCAAAATTCTATTGTTGATTCGTAATGGACTCGGATATATAATGTGCCTTCAAATATTCAACATTTTCATAGAGGATATGAGTATTTTTTAAATGGTCTTCCATATTTGTTCTACGGCCGCCATGTAGAATTTTTACAGTCGACTTTACTCAGAGTATTAAGACGAATCAAACGACGACTCAGTCTGAAAAGGGTTATGAGAGAACATACAAACGTATACGTATACACTATAGATATCATTATAATTTTCTTATTCAGACCATTAATTTGATACCTATTCTGATGTGGTTTAACTGCAAATTGTATGTCATACGAGACAGTAGGGCGTCCAGTGAGCACCATATTTTATTGTTATACAGCCTACGACACACTTAACGTTAACTAACCAATACTTAGTTATTTTGGAATGGACGTCTGCCTACATACTCACATAAAACTTCCTTCTCAGCCTTGATGCAGTCAGGAAAGATATTTTCAAAACTTTGAAACTTTCATGATAACTACGGTCTCTTATTGACTCGTGTTTTTTAAACTTGACGTCTCATTCTTCAGGCCTGTCAATATTTGAAAATCTAGGTGAAATTTTATAAATTTTTTGTAAGTACTAGCTGGAACCATATATTTAGTGGTATAATTTATCTATTTAATGCGACGTTATTGGTCATAGCCGTTAGTAACATATAATGGAAGGGAACAGTTTATATAGTGTTTACGTAAACAAACATGTTGCTCCACTAACGAGAAAGTTATTTAAACTCTTTCTAATGAGAGCATGGGCTGATATAAAGTTACGTAAAGTAGTTTTACGTAACTTTATATCAGCCCTATGGTAAACCATTTACTTTCATTAATGTATACATTAGCTAACACGCGACAATGACAGTTGTTCTAATGTTCAGTTTAAAAATGCACATGTTGTATTGCACTTATGTTGTCCTTGCCTTTATTGTTCATTAATGAATGATAGGCTAATGCTATTTTTCTTTGGCTTGAGAGAAGAGAATAATATCATATAATTTTATGTGCAGAAAGAAAAGAATGTAGCTATTTTGTCGGCAATGAGAGGAAATGCATTTTAGGTAGGTTATTTTGTTTTAGTTGCGTGTCAAGTAAGGTTTAGTTATCGTGTCACTTTCAACTTTACAATTGTTGATTAGAAATTTTGTTATTTACGATTATAGTCAAAAACATTTTGGGAAATTATTGTTTGTTTACGGAAATGGATCTGAAACGTCACTTAATTCTCAGGCACGATATTTATCGGTGCTCCTACAAATGCAAAATAGTTGTTATGCAAGTGAAGTACATAAAGAAGGTTTATTTATCGTGTCACTTTCAACATTACAATTGTTGATTAGAAATTTTGTTATTTACTCAAATAGTCAAAAATATTTTAGTTAACTATTGTTTGTTTAGGGAAATGGATCTGAGACATCACTCAAATCTCAGGCACCATTTTTATTGGTGCTCCTAGAAATGCAAAATAGTTGTTACTCAAGTGAAGTACATAAAGAAGGTTTATTTATCGTGTCGCTTTCAACTTTACAATTGTCGATTAGAAATTTTGTTATTTACGATTACAGTCAAAAACATTTTAGGACATCATTGTTTATTTACGGAAATGGATCTGAGATATCACTTAAATCTCAGACACCATTTTATCGGTGCTTCCACAAATGCAAATAGTTGTTATGAAGTGAAGTACATAAAATATATTTGTAGGTTTTTATATTAAGAGTTTTATCATAATTTTTATAAGGTAACTTTAAAAATTAGTTGTCCTATTTTTCAGTTTGCTCAATTAACCATAATACTATTTAGGATTAATGTAGGCTAGACTTCCTAAATTATCTAAAGACATGTTTTAGCTATTTTTACATAAAGTGAAATAAGGCACTATTGCAAAGCATGTAGCGCTTGAAGGCTTAAAGACTCCAATTGCATAACGTCTGCTAATTCCATAACGTTTAAATAGACGTTTGCTAATTTGGTAACGTTTAAATTATTCATAAAGTAATATGATACAACCTAACTATGAATTAATGTTGAAATTAGTTTTTTCATAATAATCAGAGTGACTTAAATAAAATAATCTGAGTTTATAGTATTCGCGCTAAATGTTCCAGCCACAGGTGTTATTATACCTACCTATTTAGTATATAAGTTAGTTCGATGTCAAATACATTCTTCGCACTTTGAACAATTGAGTCGTGAATATTAATGCATTTAAATTGATAACGTTATAAAATTTTTATTATAATAGGAAAATAGCAAAGCAGATTTTTAAAGACATGTTTACAACTTGTAAGAACCCTTAATCATCTTTTGATTAAGGGTTCTTACATATTAGAAAATTAAATATTAGACACGATTGGCTGGTAGTGAGTATTTCGAAGACCAATTCGGACTGCACAAGTACAGTTATTGTCAATTAAAATCTGGAAAAAGTCAAGAAATTGGTACTGAAAAACCGCAGAATAAATTTAGAGCATACAACCAAAGACCTAGGTATTAGCAAAGAACAACTTCGATACATTTTTATTGTAAGCACAAAAATTGTTCTTGAGTTCTACTTGTGGATAGTAGATGCAATTGTGGATTTGACAGTATGATTTAACCTCAAAATAAAAATCGATGCAGTTGATACAAAAACCGCGGAAAAAGTTGAAGTAAAGACTAGTCAAATGAAAGGCTATTATATTTAGGGTTGTGAAGAAATTTTGTTAATAGACTGATTACCATCCACAAAATGTTATCATGGGTGTCGTATGAAAGTCTTTTGAGTAAGACGCAGGTTTATTGTATAGAAATTGAGCGATCTTTAGAAAATATTAACAAACGAAGCTTTCATAAAAATTTGGTAATCTGCGAATCACGTTTATGAAAATGTGATAGTCATAATTTAACAATAAACCAACGAGTCTTATTATGTCAAACATAGTTGGACGTTTTCTCGTAAACAGTGGCTGACTTATTTGAGTAAGAGCAGGAAAGAATAATTTCTAGGATATAAGTTGTCACACAACGTAATAAGAGATGTAACGACGTGACTTTGCAAACCAATTCAAATGGAGTTGAGGTTAAACCAACTTTTGTTTATAACGAATTGAGTTGACCTGGCTCGTTCGATCGCTTGTGCGCTAGGTCGTGTATCGCTTACATATTCGAACCATATGTATTGCTCGCATGCTTGAATCAAACCGAATGTATTCCGATCCCGTGTCTAATTTAATCGAGTCTTCGGACTAGTTTTATTGTTTTAGTCTATGAGTACGTACCTTACTCGTAGGTTTTAATTATAATTTTTATTAATTATAATATTTTTTAGTTTCTTCAAGTTCTTTTCTTAATTATTAATTTTTATTAATGTCGGGCTCGAGAAAGAAGTGTGTAGTTTTGGAGATTTTTGAAAAGCAAATCGATGCATAGGTTTTAATAAATGATTATTGTTAGTTTGTTTTTTTTTTGGTTATAAAAATGTTTTTTTAAGTATGTTAATTGTTTAGTTTACCTATTTTAAATTACAATGCCGGGCTTGAGAAAGAAGTCTATGGCTTGGGAGATTAAATTGAAAAGTCAATAGACAGAAAAATTGGGTGTAGAAAATGTTCTTTGTCTTATAAATATTCCGGGAATACGAACACGATGATGACGCGCTCTTAAGAAAGGAGCGGATTACCTGGCTACTATAAATAATTATATGAGCCATGTGGTCCAGGTGTGTTTCCATCTTGGCAGAGGTTGATAGTTCGGATAGATTTTTTATTATGTTGATTATTTAACCGCCTTTGTTTTTCAAAAACCCAATTAAAATACCCAAAAATTAATGAGTTCTTAATTAATCAAAATAGATTTACGATACTATCTAATGATTGTTGTTTGTTAATTTGTCTTCATTAACTCGGTTTGATGAATTTTTGAGCCGGCACATCAACGTAACCATAGTAACGGCATTGATGCTACGTTCGTCTTTTTCTTCGTTCGCTTGGAAAAGAGTTTTATCTTTGCTTTTACTTCCAAAAATATATATTCAATTATAACTAGAAACAATAGGTACCATCAACAGACCAATATGAATAGTCTGCAGTATGTTTCAGTCTGGTTAGTTTTTCTGGGACACAGGTTTAATTTTTTCGGTGGCTTAACTCATGGGCGCAACAAATTTTGAAACTAACCGTTATGGAATAAAGAAGTTTAGTCAACGTATTTCTCTCTAGATTTTATAAGTCTTTAAAAGCGCATGTACGTGTATACATACACACGCACGTGCATACACACCATTCCGATATGGTTTGTGGTTGTCCATTATTATTTCTTTTGAAAACATTCTTATCCCGTGACTTTCATTGGTGCTAATGCAATACTTAATCATTTTGATGAAAGTACAAAGGACGTAAAACCTGCTGGGAGTCCCGTTTTTCTTAAAAAAAAGGAGCTGGCCTAGAAGGTGCAAGTTAAGAGGTTTCCAAAAAATTGACAATCTGCCTTATAGACCAGACTTGGGTCCGAGATACAGAGGGGAGAAGATTTTTGGGCGAAATACTCATGAAGGCGTCGATTTTAGGAGTGTAGTTTCAGACTATATTCTCAAAGGTTTAAAACCATTGTAGGAAATAATGAGAACGTTGTAGGGATTATTAGGGATGTGTAAAAAATAATTATAGACCTCGGGTAAATTATTTATGAAATTTGTGAAGAGAAACTTCTGGCGCACTATGAGATTAAAATTTCAAGGTTGAATTTTGTGCAAACTTTTCATGTAACATTTATGTCGTAACGTATGAATATAACAAATCTATCATAAGAAGGATGGAGAATAGGTACCTAGCTAATAAAAGAGAGAGATAGATAAATATGATAGAATAAGACAAGATGAGTATGCATGCACAAAACAAATAAAAATGACACTACTGCTATCAGCTGTTCTTTATGTTATTTGTGTCAAAAGTAAGCTGTCAAAATTTTGTCAATTTATCTGTTTATGATTGATTAATTACTAGTTTTGCATATACTTTTTAAATAATCGACATTACAAGACTAACAACATATGTACTTAATTCATTTATAAATCCGCAATGAACCCGCCTAGGAGCAAAACGTCCCGACTTCCTTTAGCCGTGTTCTGGTACTAGCATCGTGGTAATTTTTTTTACTATCTGTTTTTTTTTACTGTCTGTGAATATTTTATTAGATGTTACGTCGATTTGTAATGAGATTTTGTCTTTCGTTCCCACCTGTTTTACCCCTCACTATATACTTAAAAATTGAGGTTTTGATCGCAAAAGAAGTTTCACTTCTCTCGCTTGTACTGCGTTGCATGGGCTTTTTTGGTTTGGTTCAGAATTTTGTATTACGTTTATGAGGTGATGTCATTTAATTTTTCTATACTACTATGTGGAGCTACGTTTTACTACTTTGCAGATCTAATGTAATATAGAAGATGAATCCACAGATAGGTGACCAAGCGAATCAACAGAATCATATTTTTGTTTTTCCACCCGCAGAACCTAAAAATTTAATAACGTGAAAAAACCAGAATCAATGAAGTGAATCTTCTGTCTGTTATTTTAATTAATTTTTTGAATTCACGTTAACAATGTTGATATGATTTTAAAAAAATCACGTTTTGATACGCAATTTATAATTGAAATATCATTCTGCATTAATTCGAACGAAAAGTAACCTACATTTGTCATTAGATACATCTGTTTCTCATTGCTGCATTGTATTGTGATATTCCCATTGCTGTCGCGTAAATCCTGTCATATTTATTTTTGTTACACTGGGCAGTGTCAAAAACGAACAATAAGATTTACTTCATAACTAGAAATTAATGTTATGTATAGATTATTGTGTAGAGCGTAAGTAGAGTAAATTTGGAAAAATGCTATTATTCTTAGGTAATAACACAAGCCGAGATGGAGGCCATGGCAGCGCAAGAGCAGATGGGCGGACCGCCCATGGGTATGAACATGGGTCCCATGGGACCGATGGGCCACAACGGACCAATGGGTGGCCCTATGGGACCCATGGGTCCCAATGGGCCAATGATGCCGATGATGGGTCCCAACACACCGATGGGGGGGCCAGGCGGCGGCAATCAGAACGCCGGTCCAATGCCTTTCATGAATCAGCCCAATAAGATGGGGAATAAAATGGACGGTGAGTTGCATTTTTGTGCCTAGTTTTTTATAGATGTGCATAAATTGTTCGGTATTCAGTTTTATAAAAACAGAATTTGGGTGGTGACTTGTCTCCAGTGGAATTTCGCAGTCAAGTAATAGGAGGAATTTTTATATGAAATCGACATGAGTTTTACCTTGCCATCTTCAATTTCTATCAAATGTGGTATAAGTGATTATGATATGATAAGATAGTATGGGTGCGCTTTGAATGATCCAACATAGCTGGTGTATGATCCAGGGTGTCTGTTGCATGTTTAAACATATACTGATATAAGATGCAACGTCTCCCAAGTATCTATTGCATCATTCAAAAAATTAATCCCAAGCTTCCGAAAAAATTTTCATATTTTTTTTTTAAATTTGAAAAACTTGACTTTTCGAATAGTTGGAATATGATTAAACAACTTGCAAATTATTCTGTTGGATATATTCCAGTGTCACTTTGGGTCACAGTAGTCCTCCGCTAGCTTTTCACGAGGACACTCGATCAACATCCTAGCTAGACGCGTTTTTACAGTACACTAGTTTATAACTTTATACAACGCTAATTTGCAACAATCATGTGCATGCACTAGTCCGATGACATAACAGCCATAACAAATACTGAACGACAAACACGTACAGACATGTTCTATCTGACCTGGGCTCGACCATTGTTAATGCATTATTAGCCTCCTAGTTATTAACGATTGAAATTTGACTGTATTTAGTAACACAAGAAAGTCCGAGTGGCTATTACTGTTCTTAACGGGCAAATCGACATTTTCGTGTCAAAAATGCTGTTGACATGTTTTTTTAGACCTGTCTGGCAAATTTAAAGTGTTGTAGCTTCAAAACCAATTATATCATATGAATATAAAATTGGAGAATTATCTTTGTTTATGATTTCATTTATATACCAAAATTTCATAGCAATTTGCAAGTTTTAAACCTTGTGTTGATTTGATTGGGAATGACTCGAAAGTGGACAGCTTACTTGGACTCGTTGCAGCTGTTCCCAGGTGAAAATGGTGCTAAATGTTAAAGACATTTAGAACCATTTTCACCATTTATCAGTTTTTGGTGATCAGGAGAGCGTGCACAAAAATATTGATATTCTTTACTCTCTTGCATTGTTTCAAGAGTCGTGGGTAATTTAACAAGCAATAATTAAATCATTCATAACAGTATGAGTAATATCGTAATTTAAGAATAAAAATATTTGATTCACCGAGCAGAATCACGGATACTGATACCTCGAAACTAAATCACGTATTGTGTAAAAAACAGGGGACACCCAAATGGGAAACCAAATTGATTACGATAAAATTGCGAGTTGAAAGATCAAATTGCGAATTTGCAAAAAATGTATTACGATCAAATTGCAAATTAAACACATAAAGTTTATACTTTTTTCTAGACGTTTTCACATTGAGGTAACTTATTTGGATTATAATAATGACGGGGCACTACGTCGTATTTATGTTTAAATTCGGAGCTCTGTGTCACTATATGAAGACATCGCCCGAGACATGGAACCGGGCTGATAAATTTTTCCATTAGGACTGAAGTCAATAAATTACATTAAATGTTGTCTGAGATAGCAATTATATAATTTAGTACCGAATAATATTAATCCGAGATTTTAACTCCCAAGTAGTTGAAGAGATGGGACCTTTATGGACTCTCGTTCATTAGACCATCACTAGTTGGATAACATTTGAGCTGTCAGCTGTAGACTTCAGAAACTTAATTTTACTAAGGACAGTACTTCAGTTAAATGTTTGTAAAAATTATGGAAATTGTCTTTGTATTTAGAATGAAAACCAAAAAAAATTTTGTATGATTGCAATGATGTCCATTTAAGGTCAGTCATGCAATTTTCAAAGAAAGGAAAAAATTTCAAAGGTTTTTATTACTGTATCTGGTCATAGTTAAGCAGGCTTTCTAAAATTTCTCCGTTTAACTTGGAAAATTTGGGAGTATGGCCTTTTTTAATTTCGCAGTCTGTACCAAACACGAATGAAGTGTTTTATAGTAATTAGAGTTTTTAAATATTCCAGGACGAGGTGACGAGTCTCCTATGGGTAATCAGGAGTCAGATAGGAAGAATGATGATGGTCAAAACAACAACACGGAAGGCACTATCGGAGTACCCAATTTTGGTGAGTTTGCGGTTTAGATGCCATTAAATTTATTGTTTTATTTATAAAGCCAGTTTTCATTTTGGGATGGAAGGTAATTGTGAAATAACATCGATGTAATTTCTGGAATATGGCCTTCTGCCCATCACCTTTCTGAACTTGGAGTGCCTCGTTTTATGTATTCTATTAGCGAATAAAAGTATATGCACAACAGTGGGTAATGAGTCTATCCTCCTTGACCCTGCAATTGTTTCTGAAGGTTCGTCGGTTCTGTGATTTACGACGAGAATTATCCAGGGAGAACTCCTTCAAAATGTAATAGTTTAGATAAATTAAATTGTCTTATTGAAACAGGTTTCATGTTAGATTTGCGTTATCTAGTAGAGCTATTTCTATGCTTCCTGTGCAAAAAAAATAACTTCTATGTTTGGGGTAAAAGTGGATGTATTCTGACACGAAATGGTGGGTTTACTATGTACCAATCGAAACTAGCTTTGAAAAAAAAACTTTAACTTATTCAAAGTATCCAACTTTTGCCTCCACACTTTCTTAAACTGTTTGGTCACTCGTCTATCGCAGCTTACACTTCCTTCAAAGATTAAGAGGATGAAGTTTTCCCCAAAGTCGCCTTTACGTCTTAATCTCAACTTCCAGAGCTTCAAACTTTATTGGCGATAAGCTTGGCCAGACATACTTCATTGGCGATCAGCTTTGACAATACATACCAGGCTGAATAAAAAATAATTTATACCGACAAATATGGTATAGCTTTGTCGTATCATAATCTTCTCGAAAACATTATTCTGATAATTAACCCATCAAACGACCAAGCTAAAATTAACGTCTAGACGTAGAATGCTTCATTCTAGATTTTGCGTTCATTTCGGGTCCAATATCGGACTCCCTGACAACCTGCGTAAATATGTATTTGGGTTGATGTCGGTCGCTTAAAAGGTCAATAGAGCTACATTTTCACACCTTGTTTGCAAAGAGCTCCTCTTTGGTCCTTTGTAGAATACTTCTCATTAGATCATCGAAGAAGTTTGATGAGTGCCTCGTTCCAGTTTTGGGTTTAATGGCTGCATCAGAGTTGCATACGTCATGTTGTCCTGTCGTTACATTTTCTTTGATAGTGAATTTTTTTAATTTTTAACAGGAGCAATTTTATCATAGTGGTACTGACGAAAGGAAAATCTATTGTTACCCAAATATATGGTGGTTCTCCAATAAACTCAAAGTCCCAAGTCTTTATAGCACAAGATTTATTTATCTGTGGATTTTAATTTTCCGTACA
This sequence comes from Druceiella hillmani, assembly GCA_039881145.1. NCBI lineage: Eukaryota > Metazoa > Arthropoda > Insecta > Lepidoptera > Hepialidae > Druceiella > Druceiella hillmani. The sequence continues at coordinate 20,967,914 of JAYKKI010000030.1, read as the reverse complement.
GAGTATCGTGGGTTTATCTTAAAGGAAAGACGAGATGTAAGTTGTAACTCTCATTTTAGAAATTAATGACAAGAAAGTGCAAAATACTGATAATTTAATGATTTTGATCATTCAATAAAGTATTTTATGATATGTTTCTTTATCAAGTTTGACATAACATTCTATCGAAACAAATAACGAGTGAATCAACAATTTATTAAAAAGCAGAGCCGATTGCGCTGGATCGGCTTGTTATTTAATGTTATCCATAATTCACCAATTTAAATAAAAAACTTAATAGCCAAAATAAAGGAGACAGTCCCACTCTCTTATTGAACAAAAAGTAAAGGCATTATTGACAACTGGTCCAATTGATTCATCAGACCCATATTTCTCTTCGACTCGTTCAGCAAAAGTGAAGGAAAGACCTTTCCTTTTCTATGAAATGTCATTTAGTTTTTAAGATATTAAAGCATGTCTAACAACATAGGCAAATGCCATAGATAAATACTAAGAGTACACCTCTAAAAATAACAAATATGAATCAGATAGAGTCTTCAATGCGCTTTTAATTTCAGAACGGTTTCATTTTTAAATTAGGTTCTACAGATAATAAGTGGTTGCTGTGTAAATGTAATGGATTAGTTTTTCCACAAGGTCCGCCTCCCGGATTCCCGCCGCAGGGCATGCCACCATTCGGCATGCCTCCTCCAATGGGCGCACCTTTTGGGGGTGCGGCGCCTCCGTGGGGTCCACCGGCCTGGGGACCGCCGCCCTCTGCTTGGCCTGGCGCACCGCCGCTCACGAGCGGACCGCCACCGCAAATCAATGCTAGTCAGGTAGGTGGATGTTTGTTTTTAATTATTGGATTCGAAGTTCTTGATATTACCTGTAATTTAAAACTTTTGGGGACGTGATTGAATAGTGATAGAAAGTGTTATATTTAATGTAATGAAATTCTTTCACTTTGTTTCTAATCTTCACACCGTTATATATATATATATATATATATATATATATATATATATATATATATATATATATATATATATATATATATATATATATATACATATATATATATATATATATATATATATACATATATACATATATACATATACACATATATACATATATATACATATATATACATATATACATATATATACATATATACATATATACACATATATACACATATATACACATATATACACATATACACATATATACACATATATACACATATATACATATACACATATATACACATATATACACATATATACACATATATATATACATATATATACATATATACATATATATACATATATACACATATATATATATAAACATATATATATACATATATATATATATATATATATATACATATATATATATATATATATATATATATACATATATATATATATATATATATATATATAAAAATAAACATTTTTAAATATTAATTTCAATGAATATTGAATATCCTTGTGATACTATCTATGATAGTATCACAAGGACACTATCTTTAGTATATAGTAGATACTTTCTTTGATAGTATCACAAGGAAATAATTATATAAATTAACCGACATATGGTGATAGAATGGTGTCATATATATGTAAATCGCTATAGAAGTAGCTTTCAGCGTTTCGCCTGTTTACAACCGTTTGTTTCGCAGAGAATTCGTCGAATGTACGTATAGATTTTAAATTTTTAATGTAATTCATTTGCGGGATGTGGTTTTAATTTATTATAAATTAGTAAGCGACACGTAGTGATGAAAGTGCGGATTTTAAATAAGGAAAAGGATATTTTACTATTACTATCAAATCACTAGATGAATTTGGCATAAAAAATGGGGTTAGGCGCAGATTTACGATATGGTCTAATCAACCAGGAGATTTTTTCTGCCGAGAAGGATCCAAGAAAAGGAGCTGACTGCATGAATTCTATTCAATTTTGTCACTAAGAAATTTAGGAACATCAACGAGAGATATATATATATATATATATATATAGATATAGTGTGTGTGTGTGCGCGTGCGTGTGTTTCGTTTAGTTGCGATAGTGAGACTTCGATAGAAGTTTTTCATACACAATTTAACGAGGCATTATCAGATATTCCTACCTTCCACCCGGGTCGTCTCAGTGCCCATCCAGGGACCTGTAAAGTCTCTCATATAAAAGGAGGAACCTTCAAAGATCCACTAATAGTGTCCCATATGTATCATCAAATGCGCCCACCTAACAGGGTTAGAGAATGGTTCTATGAAAAGAGTCATTTAGCGTCTCCATTTTTACTAGAACGCATTTTGCAAACATTCTATATGATTCAAAGTTCGTTCCAGTTCCAACCAAGGCACGGTGTTTAAAACCACATTCCAAAAAACCGCATGCTTCTACTCTATTTTTCTGATGCGTGGTCTCCAGTCAAACTCTACACACATCATCACGTTCGCTGCACTTCCACACACATACGATACAAAAACTACGGGTGTTAAGGTTTGAAAACTCTGTTACGACTGTTGAATCCCGCCCTGCATTGAGTTGTTTGACCTCAAATATTACTTATATTCTATCTGTTTCACTGTATGCTCCACTTCTGACCTATGTGTAGGGCAGGCATCAGTGCCGACAACCCGATGTTCTGTATTTTGGTGAAACTTCGTGCATCTGACAGAGGAAATGTGTGTGATCTTGCTGGACAGTACATTTATATATTTGATGTGACCTTTGACATTCGCTATTTTTTTCTAACATTAGTTGAACAAATGACCTTTCAAAGTATAACAAAAAATTATATTAACGAAGTGTTTCTCAAACCTTGAGTATTACAAAAGTTTCAAATTGGGCTTTGCTATTTGCTTTTTTTAGAAACAGTTTTTTCCTATGCTATTAAATTTCGAAAACTAATAACATGTCGATGAGAAATTGTGTTTAATATGCTGCTAGTTGAGCGTTGATGTAAAACCTAGATTGCAGGGAATAATTGCAAATTACAAAGCAAATTTTCTTCCTTCTAGCCACCTCCGTTGTTAGCGACGCCTACATCGATGGTGCCGCCGCTAGGAGCCGCACCGAGTGTGACGGACAGCGCACCACCTATCACCAAGGCTGAGCCAGTTGTCAGCAGCCCTGCACCCGCCCCCATCACGGAGACTATTGTTATAGGCGAGGAGAGTCCTGAGGAGGTTTGTAAGATATTGAGTATTTAAATTAAGTTTTGGAGCTTTGAGGGTCACAGCTTGAAATCATACCTATTTGGGGTTATTATTGTTTGCTATCGAAGTTGAAAATGGAACTTATTGTTTCATCTTGGTGTGTTTGCACGTTTGATGGTATGTCACTTTAAACTGTGAATATAGTATAATTGAAGAATGGTTCCAAACTATTTAAGGAAAAAAGTGTATTACTGTGTTTTTAATTTTTATTTTTGAAATGTAGTTTAATAAGCAAAAAAAAATTTTATTCGAAGCCTGTGCTTTTGCAGGGTACTTTACATAAATCTAACATTTTTTAAAAATTTTTTAGTATTTTAGTACTAAAGTTTGTAAAACATTTTTCTCCTCAGTCTCAAACGCAGCAAGCGCAGGCTACATCTGCACCTCCACCTGCCGCTCAGACTCGCAATGCGACAGTACCGGCTGATCTGGCGGCGCGCGCTGCCGAGTGGAGCACGCACAAGGCACCTGACGGGCGTGCTTATTATTATAACGCAAAGCGAGCAGAGAGTGTATGGGAGAAGCCTCAACCGCTGCGCGATCTTGAGAGTGAGTACACGTTGTGACGTTATCTTATTTACTTGCTGTAACTTATTCGTTAAAGTGTTTGTATTGTAAGTATTCAGTTTATAAAAAGCGTATAACATTTTACGTGGTATTATAGGAGATAGATTTAAGAACTTCGTTGCTTTTCTGTCAATACCGGTGCCACATCCCCTACACTCCGTACTAGCGAACAGATTTATTTGCCTACGCTATTACATAGGTATTTGTCGATCCGTATCTGTATGTGTGCGTAAATTATTGTAGGGTTGTCAGCAGCGTGCAGATAACAAATGTTTACTATCAAAACATATTGATCTCAATCATTGTGGGCAATAGCGCCGATTTTGCGAGTTGACACTATACGTCAGCAACATATCTTTTTCTCTTTCTAACCAATAGTCTGTCTCGATAGCACACTGGCCCAGTAACTTTGTACTGGTGCGCACGTCTTTATTATTACCTAATTGTAAAATAAAATTATGTGAATAAATATTTCATACTATACGTTTAATAGAGTGAAAGTGATTTGATAATGATAATATTGGGATAGAATTTGAAAAAAAGGTTCTTAGTGTGAATTCTAAAAACGAAATAAAATATTAAATAAAAATGAATTTTGTTCATTTATAAATGTGATACACTGGAATAAGGTCTTTGTTGTACTTTTGACTCTTAATAAACCATATAAAAAGCCTATGGCAGACACTACGAGGATATGATTTCCAACCCCATCGCGTTCCAACAAAATAATGACTTAAGAACAGTTTGTATTTTACAACTGCTCAGTGACATGTTTGTGGACATAAAATTATAGGTACTAACCAAATAAGTTGGTGACACAAAATGAGATTATTTACAACAAGCAAAAAGAGGGAGACAAAACAATCTCCTATCCTTATTGATTACATTGCTTTCTAAGCACTCGCACACAGCGCAATAACGGACCGTAATATTGAATAGTAATCAATTAAGGCTGAATTACACAAGTTAAACTCAACCATACATAGCAAATTTAAAAAAATAACACGCGTACGTAACAAGCAGCAACCTGGGATCGCGTATTCTTGATCGTACTCGTTATCTGCGGGTGACGTTAAAACTGGCGGAAGGAGGTGAGTGTCGCTTCTTTATGCAGTAACAGTTAATATACTTTGTCGGTGCAGTATTTTTTCTTTTTGAGAAATGGACGAAATATAGTGTAAATCCATTTTTGAACTAAATATGACGAAGTATGAGTCAAATGAAGAAATTATTTTTAGCTGACCATATTTTAATGGGAGAGAATTTAATTCTCAAAAGGAGTTAACACTTCCACTGTGGTCATCAATTGGGTATTTGACTAAATTTTTTTATTTTATTAATCATAATTTCAAGGTACAAGCTGATGAAGAGTGAAACATTTTTTAAATAATCTTAAAAATTGACCGAGTTATAAAAGTTTAAATTTAACCTATGGAGCAGGGCGGCAATACTGTGTTGTGAGGTCATTTTTAATATTGCACATTATATTCTACGAGAGGAAAAAGGACAGGGTTATACCCAACTCTATCCGTATCTTCAAATTTAGAAGCCTACAACTGGCTCATTTTTCAATCAATTTTTGAATTTTTTTCAAAACTGGTTTTAATTCACTTATATTTCACAATATTGTATGAAAAATATCAAAATTTAGAACGAGTCAACTACCTTATTATAATTGACTTTGAAACTTTAATGTGACATGAGTGTGTTTGTCAACTTAACACGATGCCACATTCCCACGTTTAAAATTAATGTGTTAGAGAGAGATGACTATATAAAAATTAGTGTAGCCGCTTGCATTAGTTCATTGACTAAAGGACCTCTAGTGATAAAAAATAAAAACATGAACCAATTTATTAACAAAAGTAGCTTGCAGTTATCATGTTGAATTGATCACCAAACACCAGGGTTCTCAGCGTGACCTGTGACTAAAAACGAATCGCACGGTGACATAATCATAAACATCGTATCATGAGCTTATTAGTAACTGTATCAAGATGCAGTAAATATTTTCTAGTTTATTCGGGCTAAATAATAATAATTAAGGAATAAAAAGTAACCAAGTCGGAGACGAAAAGTGCGCCGTGTGGCAAGACATATAAAGTAGATTATATCTCCGCAGCAAAAAGATGAAAATATGTGGTGTGGCTGTAGTTGCTAATATTAACAGTCTTGTTGAAATGAAATGCCGAAATAGCATTGTTATAACAGATTATGGAAAATGCAAAACAAACGTGAATTATTTAGAATTTGATGGAAAAGCTTTTACTCTGAAACAAAACAGCAAAACAGAGTATTTTCTTTCATTATACAGAGTGTTCGCTTTATAGAGTGTGTAAATGAAATACATATTATACGAATTTTGGCTTCCTTAACTTCTTACAGGAAATACCTTTCATTGCAGCCTCTAGTATCTTCTCCTTGCTCTTCCAAACGGTAGTCACAGTGTGACAGCTTAGACACCAAGACCAAAACGTCTCCCAACGTCACTTTTCCCCTTACTCCGTCACTCATATCAAAATCACTTTCTGATCTACACACAAACTTTTCCACTTTAAAATTCAGCTTACGAATGATCAAGTCATTATACGAAAGCGGTAATGTATTAAGGGTTAACTTTACCCAGTTAACAAGTGTGCTTAACGAAAACAGCAGTAATGGCTGTACACAATAACCAATGTCTTCTCGTTCGTAATAGGGAAACAGCTGGTTCGTCACAAAGGTGAATAAATGTATGGGTTAGAAGGTAAACCGACCAAGATCAAGCAGCGTTTACGTTATATAGGGTTTTCCATTATAAAGGCGGTACAGATTTTGGATATATGTACGCAATAGAAAATAGCATAATTCCTCAAATGATTTTATACAGGTGTCTCGCAAGGAGTGGACCAACGATATGTCAGTGATAGAGGGAGTTATTACGCATACGAAACAATAAATTATATTATCCTAGGCCTAATAGTTTTAGACAAAAAAGTTTTTTTTTATTTTTACCATTTTGTTATTCTAGAACATTCGTCTTCCTAATTAAAATGTTATTCATTCGTTATTATTGACAACATAAAAATTAAATGCTGAAACATATGCGCATTTTTTTAAATTATAAAATATATGAATTGAATTTTGAACAATGCTAGTGTAAAAAAAATGTATGGCAACCCTGCGGAACTTTTTTCAAAAATATTATAGATATTTTTGAAAAAATACCACAGGGTTGCCACACAGATTTCAAAAAGGTAACATTGTTACAATTAATTCTGTTACACATTCGAGAAAATGCCTGCTTTATTGAAAACTCTGCAATCGCAGAAATGCTTACCATCAAAACAACTGCTTATCAGAATTGTTTCGCTGTCTCTTTCCCACTCGTATGGTCTTTTTATTGTTCTCGGCCGTCAAGCAACCCCTTCTTCTCCTTCGCTCAGCAACTATACTTCTTTAGTGACTTGCTTTATACTAGCATTGTTCAAAAATCACTTCGTGTTTTGTAATTGAAAAAATGCACACATTTCAGCGTTTAATTTTTATGTTGCGAATAATAACAAATGAATAACACTTTAATTAGGAAGACGAATATTCTCTTAAATTTCTTGGACAATAAAAAAAATTTCTTTCATGTGCAGTAGCAAAAAAAATTATATGTCTAAAACGATTAGGCCTAGGATAATAAAATTTATTGTTTCATATGTGTAATAACCCTTTATCACCGACATTTCGTTGGTCCACACCTTACAGGACAGCCTGTATAACACAATAAATGGGCATTATAAACTATTTTGTTTCATTATGATATATACGCTATGGGAACTTTGTATGAGACTAATGTTACCAAACTTTTATATCTCAGAAGGAAAAATAAACCCTGATATGGTCACTTGCGTCCATTTGTCACCGCCGTTTTTCTCCATACGACATAGAAACTTGAATGCACACATCTTAATAGTTAGCATTCAAAAATATTTATATGGAAATCTTACTTAAATCTTACCTCAGACGGCACTGATAGCATTTTGCATGGTCCCTGCTCCTCGGAGTATCAATATTCACATTTGTGATGTAAGAACATTAGTGTAATATGAGTTCAAAAGGGTGGCATTAAAGGTATCCTTTGTGCTTTTCAGCATCACGTCAAAAATTAACATATTGTAAATTCACTTGAAAATAGCTTACTCGTCGTTTACAGTGTTCCAGAAGAGCGCAGCGCTTGCAGCCAATATGGCGACTGTGGTCACGCAGGCGGAGAAAACTAATGTGGAGACAAAGCCCGCCGAGCCCATGGAAGTTGATTTGAAGCCGCTCGTAGCGGATGAAAAGTCGAATGATACGGCTGGTGAGTTTTGTATAGTAATACATCTTATTAACGAACATATTTTGTACTATACTCCAATTTTATTTCAAAGGAGAATGTTTGTAAACAAATCAATTTGATAGTTAAAATAGGGTTGGCACAAATATAAATTCAATAAATTGACAACTTTTCCCAAAACTAATTGTATTTCACCTATAACAAATTGAACCATAGTACTACAAACACTATATTAAATTAATGAACTATCCTGTTAGATAATGTTATAAATATCAATATTGCACCGACATTTTACTAACATAAATTGTAAAATTTAGACAAGAAAAATGGACAACCCTAAATGTCGAATCAGAAGTCAACTAAGTGTGATTCAGGGGTATAAAACATTTTGGAAAAATATTCAATATTCCGATCAGTATAAAGTCCATATCTATATATGTTATTAATTACAAATCATTTACTTTACAATAGATTGAAGTGAAATATCTGCATTGAATCAGTTTCAATTTATTATGGATGATATTCACCTGTTTCCTAGCGTGACGCTAAAACACGCGTAAAATGTAAATGACGCAGAATACTAATGCTGTATTACAAATATATACATATACGTTATACAGGGTACTTAGCGTAAGAAAAGTGAAAAAATTGTGACGTATTATTTTCAAATAAGTGTTAGTATCATTTTGCAATGTAAAATACACACTTTGTACATAGTACGGGCACTATCATCTTTCTAGCGTGATGCTAAAACACACATAAAATGTGAATGAGACAGAATGCTAATACTGTATTACAAATGTATTTATACGTTATACGGCATACTTAGCGTAAGAAAAGTGAAAAAAATTGTGACGTATTATTTTCAAATAAGTGTCAGTATCATTTTGCAATGTAAAATACACACTTTGTACATAGTACAGGGCACTATCATCTTTCTAGCGTGATGGTAAAGCACGCATAAAATGTAAATGAGACAGAATACTAATACTGTATTACAAATGTACTTATACTTGATACGGAGTACTTAGCGTAAGAAAAGTGAAAAAAATTGTGACGTATTATTTTCAAATAAGTGTCAGTATCATTTTGCAATGTACAATACACACTTTGTACAGGGTTATTATCTTGTAGGATTGTTAGTACCTTTTATAATAGTTTGTGATCTTATTTGCTGTTTTAATGTTAGATATATTATTATATCTAATGTCTGTGTTATTATATATATTTCTTGGAAACCCTATGCCCAAATTACAGTATTACCCAAAGCGCTAGGCATGTGTGAAGAATATATGACAAATTGTTATAAAACAATGACGAATAGGACAATACACTCACAGAACAATTTCATACAATCGAAAAGCTAATACACAGTAATCTGAATAAATATTATCTAGCAATCAGTTATGTACTACCGAGTAACTCTATTACTCCATTTCTGAAGCGGTCATTGGAGCAGAAAAAATATCTAGAATGGGTGCATCTCGCAACACTGCGTTGAGCAATGGGAGTGTACGAAAGACAGGTGAATGCTGTAGAATATTGGTACACGCTCTAGGCAGTTAAAATAAATAATGGAGCATATAGGACTCAGTATCGAGACATTATCAACATAATGATTTAATAAATTTAAAAAAATACATGATCAAAACCAATTCCCGACGGAGTTGAAGGGAATTACATCCGACTATGCCCATTATGAAGTCTGAGGGAACTAAGTAAGAATAATAATATTTATTAATATTTTATAATACAAAATATAATAGTATTTTATAATACAAAAACCTATTAAACTTTTTAAATATTTTCTCCAGCATGAGGGTATAAGTACCTTCATACGGAGACCAGATGACTGCATTCGTTTTAAGTATACTACGGACTAATGAGTTAAATAGTATAATGATATATTCGGTATTTGAGAAATCGTGGAAATTCTATATCACAAATCCGAGTATCTTGTACGCTTTCTGATAGTTTTCCACAATATGATTGTGAAATTATTAGCTTGAATGCAAGAAAAAGGTTTACAATACCTGAACTGTTATTTACTTTGTTAACAGACATTCTATTTTGGAATGGAATGGAGGATTTGAATTAAACCGTAAATGAAGTGCTCAAAAACATTTTTTTAAATTTTAATTATCATGTGGGGGGATATCACTTAGAAGGGCTTGTTATAAGGGATACAAAAATATTTAATTTTAATTACTCAAGTTTCCAAGGGCCATACAGATTGCCGAAGGGCCGAAATACTTCTATTCGCTGGTCAGCACCCGGGTGTTTTGAGGGGTTTAGTTTAATTGCATATTTACATGTCCGGCGTCTATTCGCTGGTTAGCACCCGGGTGTTTTGAGGAGTTTAGTTTAATTGCATATTTACATGTTCTGCGTCTATTCATTGGCTAGCCCCTGGGTGTTTGAGAGGTTTAGTTTAATTGCATATTTAAATGTTCTGCGTCTGTTCGCTAGTTAGCACTCAGGTGTTTGAGGGGTTTAATTGCACAATTAAAGATATTTAAAAAAAATGTGAAATAGAGCATATCCCCTTCTTTATTTCCGAAACTACTGAGCCAAAAATCATGAAAAAGACACGGTTGGTAAAATTATAGCAGGACGATTATAGGAAAACTATGGCAATTGTCCTAGATCTTATAATTTTTTAAATATACACACACACACACACACACACACACTTGTACTTGTGGGGTCTACTTGTACTTGTTGGGTCTACTTTGTTTCTAACTAATTTGCTCATCGCATTGGCAATAAGTTGTAAGTCAAGAAAGCTTAAATAAATAAATGAAACAAATAAATTCACAATGATTGTTTTTACAGCTTCAGAGGCTGCATTGAAAGCGGCGGAGGCAGAACGCTTGGCCGCTGAGAAGGCAGCTGCGGCCAAGAAGGCCGCTGAACAGGAGGAGCGTGAACGGCAAGAGAGGGAAAGGCGAGCGGCGGAGGAGCGTGAGAGAGAGAGGGAAAAACAGGCGGCTGCAGCGCAGGATAAGAACAAGCCCATCAGCAGTACGCCTATATCGGGCACACCCTGGTGAGTTGTTGCTTCGTGTCTTTGGTTGGCTAATAAGATTTTAGCCGTGAGTTTATGGTCTTTTTTAGAAAGCTTGTTGATTGTTCCAGAATATTTTGATATAAAGTACAAATGTGCCGAAGTGCATTCGGTTAATGACTTTGATTGGTTGATCCAATTATTAACTGGTAATCAGAAGCGTGTTACATGCAAACTTAAATGACCCAGTGTAGGACAAATACAAGTTTCAGCACCTACATCTGAACTTAACACCAGCAAGGTATTGAGCTGAAGAAAAGGTGGTTCTGGAGGGGTCTATAGTGAATGAAGGGATTTACTGTTTTAAGCTGATTAACCACATAGTTAATGGAGTGGAGTTTACTTTCTCCATGATACAGGATACTGCAAAATATATAGGTTTCGGGGCTGGTTACCACTAGTACATCCATCTTATTAATCCCACATCGCATCATCTGATTATCACTTGTTCTCTAAACCCTGGAGACCATTATACTGCTTTGCATCAAATAATGCATAACTCGGAAATTTATGTTCAATTGTATTGACATTTTCTATGTATATGTATAGATGCATACTTACGTAGTTATAAGCGAAAAAATTATGAAAAAAATAAAATAAAATTGAGCAACTTCTGAAAGAAAATAGAGTTATATAGGAAAACTCTTCTTGAAATACTTTTTCCCATGTATTCAGAAAAAGCGGAAAAAATGAAGGTTTGGAATTACGCATTTTGCTTGTTTTTATAAATGAAAATACAATAAAAACATTATATACCCACTATACACCAGCATAAAGCAACGTTTCCAATAATATTAAAAAAATAAATACGTTGCATGGAAAAAAGAACTTTGAGCATGAGCAACACGTATACGGATACGTGACAGAAGTGAAACTTCTAAGGCGATCTAAACGATTTGTAAGTATACAGTGAGGGGTAAAACGGCAGAGAAAGAGGAAAACATTCTGAAATACTTGTAGTATTTATAGGATTTAAGGGTGGTTATTACAAGGGATGAAGATGTGAATAAAGCCTTACATAGACTATTATTAATTAATAAAATAGATGTGAAGCCAGTCGAACACTGCTAAACATAGCTGAAGGAAGTCTGCATGTAGCTCGTATTGTTAAATTATATTTACTACAACTATATGTGTAGATTCATTGTGAATATATAAATAATTATGTACATATGTTGTTAGTTTTGTCATGAAATAGATAAATAAATGGAGAAAATTTTGACAGTTCATTTTTGACACACATAACATGTAAAACAGCTGTTAGCAGTAGTAAGCGCCATTTTTGTTTGTTTTCGCGCATGCGTGCACTTCTTGTTTTATTCTATCATGTTCACCTATCTCTCTCACTTTTTAATTAACCGTTTTAGTGCCATGGTTTTTTATTCATAAATGGTTAAAAATGTCACAGAAATCTTTTGTTTTTGATGTCATTTACCCTGGTCTCGAAAAAAAACTGTATCTTTTACAAAAATTATCCAATTTTAATAATTTGTTCCGTGTTTTCTTAATAAAAATTTGTACATGGATAATAAAATACAAGGAAAATTATGGAAATATATATTCTGAACAAAAATTATAACAAAAACTGTCGTAGTCCGGTTCATCCTCCGTATCGGCAAAATAATTGTTATCGTCACTATTATTACTCTCACTCAAAATTTGCATTACGCCAAATTGTGAGCGCACCACAATGTCACTCCCACTATCACTTTCTTCACAACTTGAAAAACGATCATTTTCACTCGAATTATTTTCGTATTCCGATATTATGGTTAAAAATGTTCTTTTCCTGGATCATTTTTATATTGTAATTACTGATAATATTATAATTTGAACTTTATGTAACACGTAGAAAGATAAAAAATTAGCGATGCATGTGAGCGACCTTCCCTACTGCCCACTAAACAGCAACTGATTTTGCGAGCGTCGCCGCGCTCCTGGCAAATTTAGTTAGTATGCGCACGAGCGCGATGGCGCTCGTCGGCACTCTAAACGGTTAAGGTCATGCTTTAATCTTAATAATTAAGTCATAGTATGTTAATAATAATAATAATAAAGCCTTTTATTTCCTAATAACGTTAATGAGATAGGTACATTGCTGTAGGTAGTTTACAAAAGCTTGATATTAAATCTATTACATAGTAAGTACGTATATAAACTACTATGAATTAACTATATCACTTTTTATAGGAACCCCTCTCAGGTGAAGGCCTCTTCCAACTTTTGCCAATTATCTCTATTTTGAGCTATACGTTGCCATTTTGGGCCAGCAATTTTTTTGATATCTTCATCCCAGCGTGCGAAAGGTCTCCCTCTGCAGCGTTTTCCTTCAGGACCTGACCAGGAAGTGATTTTTCTTGTCCATCTGTCGTCTTTGAGACATGTCCAGCCCACTTCCATTTTAGCTTTTGTGCGTGATTTAGTGCATCTATTGTTTTTGTTCTGGATCTTATGTCAGTGTGCCTTAATTTTTGGATTTTCCTTATGTTCAACATACTACGCTCCATACTTTGACACGTTACAACTTTATTTTTGATTTTATTTGTAAACCTCCACGTTTGACAAGCGTAGGTTAGGCATGTATGTTAAAATTTCTTTAAAAATATTCTTTTCATAGTCCTAGTATGGTATGTCCTTCTGTTTTCTGTTTTTGCGTTATTGGAGACGAGTATACACTGCAAATGAAGATTGTTGAGTGTTCTTGCTGTCCATACTCCTAATACAAGAGTGAATTAAATCCTAGCTTAGTAAGAACTTAGGAGCTGATAGCATTAAGAGTGAGTCTTCACTCTTAATGGTATTAAGCTCCTAAGTTCAGAATCAGAATTTTGTAAGCTTCCTTCAGATACCAGGATTTAGAATAAATATTGAATTTATGGTTAATTTTCTCTCCAATCTTTGCAGGTGCGTAGTTTGGACGGGCGACGGGCGAGTATTCTTCTACAACCCGACGGCTCATTCTTCAGTGTGGGAACGGCCCGAGCAGCTGGCAGGCCGCGCTGACGTGGACAAGGCTGTGAGCAGTCCTCCGGAGGCATTGCTCGAGGCGCAGGTTTGTGCTGACTTTGCGAATATGAAACATGATATTTTAGAGTAAATTGCAAACATCGTTTCTGCTAAAGAACAATTTCAGAAATTTAGATTAGTGTTAACGTTTTTTTTGTGTGAGTTAATTAATTACGTTGAAAAAGCTGCGAAAATATTGATGGTGCATGATAGCTATAGATCATGCTATGGTGATCCTGTTTAATTTTGACAGAGATTAAAAACGACATCGCAATTTTGTATTGCCTTCCATGTCTAAACGTTACGTTTAAGCCTATTAATTCAGTTATTTCACATTTTTCAAGATTTTTTAAAAATAATTTTGTCATTTGTCAGCTTTGCGTGTGTAATTTAAAATCCATGATATGTTGCTAATTTCCCTGGCTTCATGATTGAATCTGGTATTAATTAGTACAGTACTTTCTGCTTTTCATAGTTCCAAATCACAAAAGGTCCAATAAGTTTTAATAATTTTTATTAAAAATTAATTTTTTTAATATGAAGGTTAGGTAAAAAACACAATTTTCACATAATTTCATAATGATTCTTACGAATATTTAGTTTATACAAGAATACAATCGAAGTTCTGGTTTTTTAAAATCTTTCTTGCTGTTATGAGTTCTTTCTCGTAAGTCATAAAAATATATTCATGTACGGGTAACAGTTAATGCAAATGTATTGTTTTGACACATTCCGTAGAAGAAAGAGGCGGCTCTGAAGGAAGCGAAGTCGGGGGCTCTGGCGAACGGGGATCTGAAGCGTGCTGCGGACACGGACGCGTCGGACGGCGGCGACAGCGAGCCCGAGCCAGCCAAGAAAGCAAAGCAAGATGCGGGTGATGATGGTGATTTTACAAAACTAACTTTTTTAATGCGGTATTGTTATAGAACTGTACTAATCCTGGTGGATGACTTTATGTGTCCCTTTAGGAAATGGGCCATTGAACTGAACTAAGAAAATTGTAACTCAAAAGGAAGTCTTTTCTGTGCACAAACAAATTTTGAAAAAGAGTGGAAGTTTATTTTTTAAAAGGTTTCCATATTGATTATTTTCCACACTCAGTTATATCTGAAGAACTTTGGGTTTCCTTATGATGATATCCAAAAATTTGATTGCTGCAATTTGGTTTTCCTTAGAATTCTGACCGATTTGACGTTGGTGGATCAAATGAACCCCGATTATTTATTTAGAGAGTTTGGTTTATTTTTATGCCAGTTGCTTTCAAGTAATCGCGATGAAGCCAAATATTTTGGTATGATGTAGCTGTGTGGAACGTTACGGAACGTATAGAATATTTATGACGTATAGAATACTTTTGAACAGTCTTTGTGGGTCAAATCGGTTTTTGTGCCAAATCGGATGAAAAGAGCGTCCAGTAAGTTAAAATTGTAATATTTACCAAGACTCCACAGATTGATTAAGTGGTCTGTCAGGGCTGGAATTGGGGCTGGATGGGGGTTGATGAATTTATACCCACAATCATAAATCGAACTATGCGCATGCATTTTGTCTGTGGTCAGCGCGTATTATTCTTAACACAGACAACGCATAGCATCTGTCAGCTTACTGTGTTCATTAAGCCGCTACTTAGAATTGGCAAAACCGAAAATGGTTGTAGCAATATTTTAGGAGATATACAGCATTGAAAACCTGTCAACTTATGAAAGTGATGAAGAGCCTGATAGCCATGTCCAAGAGTATTTGGATCATTTACCTCAGGGGTTATTTTTGCAAGTCATACAAGACTTGACAACTATCTGGAAATTTATTGTAACGTCACGTTTAGAAAATGATACTGATTTTGCAAGAATATAGTTTTTGAAGTATTAATACCAATGGTTTATGATCAATTTGTAACGGATGATTATCGAGGTCTGCGTAATAGCCAGATGTTCATCTATATAATATTTATACAAATGAGCTTTAATTGTATAAATATAGTCTATAATAATATATAAAATTATGTATAAAACAGGAATAATATTAAAAATTTAAAAATAAAATTAAAACAGTAGCTTTTTGAATATTAAACAACACGTTTGGTTTGCGAGCGAACTTAGCTACAATAGTAACCAATGCTCATTGCGTTCTTCATTCCTGCTTCTGTTTTATTTTGACCGCCCAGTGTGCGTATGATCTGCCTCGTCTTTCCTTTTATAGCGTCACTTTGTGCATCCTAGCTATGTGACCCGTCCTCGTTTACGTTTCGTGCATGTTCTATCTATCACTTTTGTCTTCTCTCGTATTTTCACATATCTAGACTTATCCACAAGTTTCAGTCTTAGAATACCCCTCTCTACGGCTTTCTAGCACGTAGTTATTTTGTTTTTTACTTCTTTAGTCTTTCCAAGTCTGACATGCATACATCAGTGTTGGGAGAAGACAAGAATATATCATATTCTTTTTTACATTCAGCGACAGTGAACTTATAAGAACTTCTGCCAAGCTCTAAAATTTGCTCCCGATTTTATAAACTTTTGTCAATCTCTTCACTATTGGGCTGGTTTTCTTGTCATGCTGATAGTTGGCGCTGGTGACCGGTGCATAGCTAGTCAGCGTAGTGAACAGGACACAGTTTAGTATCGGCCACGAAGTATAGATGCGAACAATGTCTAGGATAATATTAGTGAAAATTATTGCTGCATACTATGTGAGAAAAAATTTTTGTGAAAGAAACGACTAAATGTCATCCATTGATCGAGCAGAGGTTCATCGTCGGAGAATTTATCACCTTTGTTTGTCCCACGAGCATTTTATTTTGCATACTTCGTCGATCACACGCGTCGAGTCAATCTCGTGACTATTCATGATTGTACTCGTCGACATGTGAGATTAGCGAGAAACGATAACACACTTTGCGTATCGGACCGTAAAAATTGATAGTTTAAGTTTACTTTGTCATAATAATGTTATCACCCGAGTGAATCCAGGCTAAGACGTTGGTGTTAGACTGGTATTACTATAAGACGTATACAAGTGTTAAACATTTGAATTCATTTTATGAGAAAATTGAAATGATTAAGAAGGTGACTAAACATAAGTGATGAGACGTGCATCTAAAAACATTGTAGGTAAGAAGGGGGCAGCAGCAGTCGCGGCTGGGGGAGGCGGTGCGACGCAGATCGACGCCGGCAAGGAGGCGGCCATGGAGGCGGAGGCTAGAGCAGCACGCGAGCGTGCCATGGTCCCCCTCGAGGTGCGCATCAAGCTGTTCCGACAGATGCTGCACGAGAAGGAGGTAAAGCTGTTTTTGAACTATTGACACCTTGTTATGTGTATCTGTCATGTCTGTGGCATATTCATAATGATTTCAGTGTTGTAAATTTAACTCTGCTGTACTCGGTGAATTTTTAGCAGAATCATGTTGGTATATGTTATTATTTGCAGAACGTCCTTGCTCCGGTACTATTTTTGTTTGATTGTCAATGATTAAAAATTGTCTAAAAGAGTGAAGGGCATATGAGCGGAGATTGGCACATCTTCATAATTTTTTTACTTTTTTGCCTAACCTATTTTGGAAGCAGATTTGATGTATCTATTAAAAATTTCTTCCAATTTATGAACATATTTGGTTCATTAAGACATCATTTATGGAGCAAACCATAAATTTTAGAAATAATAATTTTATACTAGGAATTTCAAGGTTTGCGGTCTAGCAGCCCTGACTACCATTTTTGGCAATGCTGTTGGCCGCTCGTTTCATGTTGTTGCTTATTGTGTCCATATTTTTAATGATGTTTGGAAAGTTTTTATAGATTGTGGTTAGTGACATTTTAAGCCGCTAACTTTCTTTTAAACTATAATGTTATTGTATTTTTGTGTCGGTAGATATATTTCAAGTTTCGTTTATAAAAAATTATTGTTTTATCCTCTAATTGTTTTTTTTGCTGCTGTATCAAAAATACATGCAACAAAAAAGTTGTGTATGAAGACGATTTTTTCACGGAGTGTCAGTCTTAAAATTGTTTTTTTGCAAAATTTTATTGTGGCATGTGTAGGATTAAAGTTTAACCGCATTTTGGAAGGCGAGTTGTAGCTGATGAAACCCCGAATAAATGAATTGATGGAGGGAAATTGCTGACTGTGTTGCTAGGAAATTGTTATAAAAATAAATTTATCGAATTTGACCATTGTTTGATTCAAAAGATTTGGTTTCATTACAAAACTGGATATTTGGTTTCCATGTGACCTCAAAGAAACTGATTTGGAATTGTTGCGTTAGTATCTGCGATTTATTGCTCAAGTATAAAGGATTGTTCTGATATCTATAGAATTTGTTTATGGTTTTTTAAAAATTTTTTGTCAAAAAACCACCTACCGCTGAAGAGACGACAATGGTACACAATATACAAGCTAATAAAATAATTAAATGTTATAAAAAATCGTTTTTAATTTTTATGAAAAAAAAACCAAATTACTTTCCGAATAAACTATTAAGATGTTTTCTGTTTTTATTTTTGTCAAAAAACTTATTTTTTGCATTCAAAAAACATTTCAAAAAAAATAATTTTTTGAAATGTTTTCAGCGAGTTCCACTAGATTTTCTATTGCAGTTTTCCATAAAAAATACTTTTTTTATGGATTATTGTGATTAGTTTTTTTTGATTATTGTTAAATTGCCAAAATGAATCTTTGAACTTTGAGTATATGATCATTACTGGGATATGTGAATGCATATAATACTCTGAAAGGTTATTTTTTATATTTTTACCTTCACACAGAGTATGTAATGTTATTAATTTTACAAATAGAGTATATTATGTTTTTTTTCTTCCACACAGAGAGTATATAATGTTTTTAATTTTACATAAAGCTGTATGTTATGTTTTTTTGCTTTCGCACAGAGAGTACATGTTTTTTTAATTTTTCAGACTACGTAATGTTTTTAAGTTTGCACCGAGGGTACATAATTTTTTTAATTTGGCAAAGTATTATTATAAAAAAAAATATTATATTCTCTATATAATATTTTTTAATTTTAAGCAGTGTTCTCCGATAATGTTTTTAACTTTATACAGAGAGTAAACAATATTTTTAATTTTAGAGAAAGAATGTATCACGATTTTTTATTTTCACATAGAGGTTTATAAGGTTTTTAATCTTGCATAGAGAGTGCATAAGCTTTAATAATTTTACACATAGAGCATTTACAATATTTTTTAATTTTACGCAGAGAGTACATAATTTTTTTATTTGACAGTGAGGGCATATAATGTTTTTTAACTTGAATTTTACGTGGAGAGTACATCATTTATTAATTCTTTTTATGAGAGTAGATAATGTTTGTAATTTTACAAAGTGCCTAAATTTTTTTCTTTGCATTGGCAGGTGTCCGCATTTTCGACCTGGGAGAAGGAGCTTCATAAGATTGTCTTCGATTCCCGATATCTAGTGCTGGCAACCAAAGAGCGAAAGCAGGTGAGTCTGGTACAGGCTTTTTGGGATGATATAATCAGTACTATGTTTTCAGTCCTATGTATCATGTTACTTTACGAATAACGTAAACGTTACTTTAACAAATAACGTAACTTTTTTACGAATAACGTAAACATTATGAAATTTAATTTTAATTGTAAATTGGACTTTAAGCAGATATCCGCATGTTGTATCATTGTGAAACCTTTATTTTTACATTAAAATGGCTCCTTATTTCACTTTGCGTAAAGGTAGCTAAAAGAGTTGACGTTACGGTTGTTTTTATAGGTTATTTAAATATTTATTTCGATAATTTAGTAAATTAAGTCTTTTACTAATAGAATTAATTCGGTGAACTAAAAAGTAAAATGACTAATTTTTATAGTAGATACCAAAAAATATCGTTATACTATATTAAAATTTCACTTTACAATACTTATACCGCATTTGCAGAACGTCAATAACGTCCGTATTCGATCAGTATACACTGCCGGCAAAAGTTTGAGACTACCATGAATGAAGTTGGACAATTAAATAAAATTGATACAAATGAGAGCATATGAAGAAAGAGTTTTAATTATCAGATTTATTATTCATTGATAAATGAAATACTTTTTTTTTAAATTTTTTTACAATTTTTATTAAAACTAGTTACATAACTAACGATTAATTTGTTTTTGAATTAATATACTATGTGCTGACTAAACTAAGATTTTCCTTTGAATCACTTAGTGTTCTAATGTCTAACAAGCTCAAAAGGTTTTATTCTTTTGAGTCTTCTAATAGTATTTTGCACATTTGAGAGTGGACACTTCTGGATTAATGTGGTTTTGAAGTCTCTTTTGGTGAGAACTAGCAAATTTACTAATAGTATTGTCTACCATCTCTATCTCAAGGTCGTAATGGAGATCACAGTTACGGACATACCAAGGCGTGTTAACTACACACTTAAGCACTTGGTTTTGGAATCTTTGTATCACTTGGATATTAGACTTATTGGCGCAGCCCCACTGCTGTATTTCATAACTCCAAATTGGGCATAGGACTTGCTTATACAAAATAAGCTTGTCGTATGTTGAAAGCTCAGAATTACGACCAAGCAACCAATACATTTTTCTGAACTTGATATTAAGTTCGTCACGTTTCTTCTTCATATGTTCTTTTCACTGAAGCTTGGCGTCGAGAGTCATACCAAGATATTTAGCGGTGTTTGCATATGGTAACTGAGTGCCATTAATAAAGATTGGTTGTTGTTTTATCTTTTTATTTGTAAAGTTGATATGTGTTGATTTGGATTCGTTTTAATTTAATGCACCATTCTTTTGTAAATGAAATACTTAAAAATATTCATAAAGCAAAAATGACCATAATAATCTAAACAGCCTTTTCATCAGAAGATCCTCACTCTTGTAATCACGTTTTTCACGACTCTCGGCATAAAAGCAATTATTCCAGCTTTCGTGTTGAGCCTTCCACTTGTCTTCTTGTGGAGAGGGACATCAATTTCGAAAATTTCTATCAAGCTCTTCCCATAAACGTTCGGTCGAGTTGAGATCAGGACTCTGAGGTGGACATACCATGTTTTTTAACACCCTTTCCATCTCCTTTTGCTCTAAATAACCTCTGCATAATTTAGAGCTATGTTTTGAATCATTGTCTTGTTGGAAAATGAACCCACTCCAATTAATTTTGTCCCGGAAGGAACAGCATTTTGCTTTAGAATTATTGTATATAGCTCTTTTTTCATTATTCTTTCGATTCAGACCAAATTGCTAGTCCCATGGCCCTAGAAACAACCCTAGACCATAACGGTACCATTGCTGTGCTTGACGGATGGCACTACACAATTTGGCATCATCTTTTTTCCGGCGCCGCGTCGAACATAAATTTGCATTTTTGAACCAAATATGTCAAATTTCGATTCGTTGGTCTAAAGGACTTTTTTAAAAACAAAAAAAAAATTGATGTGAAAAGTGGGTTCTTGCAAATAATGATTGGACAGAAGATTTTAAAATCTTTTGTCCAGTCTTCACGGGCAAGACCCACTACAGTTTCTCTTTGTTTTGTGGCCTTAAGAGAGGTTTTTGGACAGCAACATGACTAAAAAAGTTAGCCTCTCGCAATCGCCTTTTTACCATAGTCAATGATACAGATTCCGATCGAAATTTGTCAACTTCTGTGAAAATTTTTGGGACTATTAGGCTTCTTTTCCATTTGCTGGTAACAACGATGAAATTGGCCTCACTATAAGTGGTCACTCTTGGTCATCCTGAACGTGGATGATTTTGATCTCT
The DNA here is from genome assembly GCA_039881145.1 of Druceiella hillmani. Lineage (NCBI taxonomy): Eukaryota > Metazoa > Arthropoda > Insecta > Lepidoptera > Hepialidae > Druceiella > Druceiella hillmani. The sequence continues at coordinate 20,946,002 of JAYKKI010000030.1, read as the reverse complement.
TGTCAGTTTCATATTCAATCATTTTGTGATGTATTCGTGAATACAAGTCTTCAATATTTTAAGTTGTGCGGCAATTGCATGTTCGGATTTTCCTTCATTATATAAAACGACGACAGCAGATCGAATTTCAGTGCTGATTTCGCATTTATTTTTCCATTTTGTACTAAGTAGAATTGTTAGTGAATAACTTCATAAAAAACAATCCATATTTTTATTGAATTTTTTTAATATTTGAATAATTTCATAAAAAAAGAACCCATATCATAATAGAATTGTTTGTGAATTCATAAAAAATGTGACTTCATAAAAAACAATCAAATAACCTCATAAAACGTAATCCAAAAGAAAAATCTGTTTCAGGAAGCTAAAACAATCGTATATTTTGGTTAATGCACTGATTAGGTTTTCCCCCTAACTGTCCCTCGGAGTTCTTTTATGTTTTGAAACAAAACACTTTTATTGGACCTTTACTCAAGAAATACACAAAAGAGGGACAATTTGGACATTTCGTAGTAATGATAGAATACAGATGATTCTTAGTAATAATAAGGTAATTCTTAGTAATAACAGAATAGCAGATGTGCAGATTTGTATTATATTACCTAGAATTTTAGTGTATTTAGAGACAATGTAAGCATTTAATAAGTGATATCAAACTTTTGGCGGGCAGTCTATGTTACGAATAATACTTTTGTCAAATATTTTTGACTATCTGAAGAAATTACTATTATTGGGGACTTCCCCCAAAAAATGACAGTACTATAGCTATAGTTCAGTTATTAATCACCAGTTGGCTTTGATAACGCTAGAAAAAAGACTATGCTAGAAAAAAGACTAGAAAGGACATAATTTAATAATTACATTAAATAATGTTGCTTCCTGACAACGAACTTTTTGTTAACGTCACGTATTAACTTGGCGTTTTACTGGTGGCGGCAGGTATTTGACAAGTACGTTCGGGAGCGCGCTGAGGAGGAGCGGAAGGAGAAGCGAAATCGTCTCAAGCAGAAGAAGGATGACTTCAGGCAACTCATGGAGGAGGCTAAGCTGCATACCAAGTAAGTAGTAAACTACGATCAATTTTCTTAAGGGCTGTACTAGGGTGAAATTGTATTTGTCACCCAAATTGTATACTTCCATTTATATATACATCTTCAAAATTATATATATTTTGGAGATTATGTATATATAAATGGAAGAATAAAAAAAAAATATTACGTTTAAGTACAAGTATTTTAAAATTGTTTTTAAACATAGTCCACGTTAGAAATATATTTTTTTATTACAATATCACAAAATATGTATATGTATTATAAATATAATTATATATATTATATGTGAATTCAATGTATATAAATCGAGTGAACATAAAAGAAATGAAACAAGCATAATCTTCAATATATGCATATTTTTTGCATATCTGTTACTATATATATTATACCTCAATTACACTCACGGCTCGTCTCAATCTCGTGAGACGAGTCTCTCTTAAAACGCGTCTCACGCTGTTTACACACGTGTCTTGTGGCTCGCGAGCGAATGTGAATGAGGGGTTACAAAAACTTAGCTCGTTTATTGATCCATTTGCTTCAAATAGTTTACAGAAACAGATGCCCTATTAAAAAATGGCCAACAAGTGATTTCAATAATTTATTTTTACCAATTAGCTGCGACAACATAGTAGAGATTGGCGTTTAAGGTCACTTGTGTGACCTAGTTCAATCTAGGTCTTTGAAATGTCGAGAACTAATTGTTTTAGTTCGTTTTTGTGCCTAAAAAAACATCAACTTTCCTCTCATACTTTCTGGGTTTGAGACTGGCAGTCTTAGATCTTAAGACACTGGTGTATTTAAAAATTTGTCTGTTCACAAAAACCAAAGTGACTCGACACTGTGAAGACTGTTACTGTTCGTACTACTCTAACCCTGTTGGGTGGAAGCACTGTGATTGTAGATATGGGATACTATTAGGGGACTTTCGAAGGTCCTCTTTTTTGTACGAGATGGGTCATTACGGGCCCCAGGAGGGGCCCTGAGACAATCCGGGTAGAATGATGGGAATAGTGTTCGACTGTTACTAATAGTTTAAAAAATAAATAAATAATCGAAATATAGGAATCACAGGTAAACAATCACAGAATAGATAAAAACAGACTTGATATTCAATAAATGTTCAAATTTTCCAACAAACAACAACATGGTATTATAAATCTAATATAAAAAATTATAAATAATAATCAATATAAAGGGTAACAATATTATATTATAAATCTAATATAAATAATTAAAAATCATATATAAACAATTATAAATAATCAATATAAAGGGTAAAAATATTATATTATAAATCTAATATGAATAATTATAAATCATATATAAAAAAATATAAACAATCAATATAAAGGGTAACAACATTATATTATAAATCTAATATAAATAATTAAAAATCATATATAAAAAATTATAAATAATCAATATAAAGGATAACAATATTATATTATAAATCTAATATAAAAAATTATAAATAATAATCAATATAAAGGGTAATAACATTATATTATAAATCTAATATAAATAATTAAAAATCATGTATAAAAAATTATAAATAATCAATATAAAGAGTAACAATATTATATTATAGATCTAATATAAATAATTATAAATCATATATAAAAAATTATAAATAATAATCAATATAAAGGGTAACAACATTATATTATAAATCTAATATAAATAATTAAAAGTCATATATAAAAAATTATAAATAATCAATATAAAGGGTAACAATATTATATTATAAATCTAATATAAATAATTAAAAATCATATATAAAAAATTATAAATAATCAATATAAAGGGTAACAATATTATATTATAAATCTAATATAAATAAATATAAATCATATATAAAAAATTATAAATAATAATCAATATAAAGGGTAACAATATTATATTATAAATCTAATATAAATAATTAAAAATCATATATAAAAAATTATAAATAATCAATATAAAGGGTAACAATATTATATTATAAATCTAATATAAATAAATATAAATCATATATAAAAAATTATAAATAATAATCAATATAAAGGGTAACAATATTATATTATAAATCTAATATAAATAATTCTAAATTGACAGAAGTCATTGAAATTTTTAAATATTAGCCTCAAGAAATAAAATCTGTGAAAATTTTGAAGATGTTAATCTACATCTCCTCTCGTCACCGACTTGACATGCCATCGAGTAGATCCATTCGCAAGCGACTGAAGTGGCTATGACACAGACTTTTTTCATCTATTTTATATAGGCGTGAATATTAAATATATTTGGCGTTAATTTTGTAGAAATTCATTATTCACAATTAAATGAAACTACATGCTGTAGTATTATTTCTACTATCTTTAATTTCTTTACCACGATCTAGGTTTCGTTGTATTACAACATCTTCAGGCGAATCTTTCCTAATATCCCACCTGAATATGTTGTAATACAACGAAACCTAGGTTGTGGTAAAGAAATTAAAGATAGTAGAAACAATACTACAGCACGTAGTTTCATTTAATTGTGAATAGGTGTGAATATTTATCTATATTTAACTGCTACCAGTCAAGAGGACTATGATCACAGTGAATAGGTTCCTCTTTGAGATTTCTATCAAGTTCAATTATCCTGGCTGGTGAAGGTTTCTCATTATCCATGAAACCACTATCTGAGATAAAAGCTGGGAACAATAATTATATTTTGTCTTTCCCCAGGTAAATATATGACGGTTCTATATTTCGCTTCATTTGAGAGATGACACAATACTATTATTTGTAAAAAAAATTTAATTCAAACTGCTAAAGTAAAAATACCATTTCAACCATTACTTTTTAGGAAATTGAACAATGAAGTCACTGCTTCAACGTATTCAATAATGGATGTAATCAAATTGAACGGCAAATGTTATTAAAATTCAAAACATATATTATGTTACCTGACAAATTTCTTTCGTGTTTCTATGGTATAAACAATCTACCAATAAAACAAAGACAGCCGACTGATTGATCGAGATTCGCATCCTATTGATTTAAATTTTTTAAGATTGATACATTTTGGCAGATCGATTCTTTCAGATTTAATGAGATTGGAATGAAAGTGATCTATAAGGTCAATCAATTTAGTATCTCACTCGCTCTTGGGAAAATCGTTACTTGCCTTCTTGTTCTCGTGCGGGGATAGGTCTGTGAAGTTAACGTCGCATGTCAGGAATGTATTGCAAATATTGTTTGTTTCGTACTTCACGAATGTCTTACAAACGAACACGTATTTAAATTTATATACCAATATCTTATAATACGTAAACGTTAAATGAGTGTATTGGATATGGGGCAGGTGAAGGCAGAATATTAATTTGTCCTGATTTATGGCTTAGTGAACTAAAGAATAATATAATTTTGATTTTTTAACCTTGAATAGGTCAAAGAATATTTGGTGAATTAATTCATTATATACATTCAATCTTTTCTGCTCATCTCTATAATATAGTAAAACAAACTAATATAGTATAAAAACATAGCAATCCAATCATACTTTTTTTTTCTAATTCGACAAGTGGTTGATACGACCTTAAATTTCAGGTCCGAAATAGCCCACGAGTTAAATAATTGATTCGTTTTGGTGACTCTGAAAAGTGTCGTGTGACTTTTTTTGAACATTGATAGACAAATCATTTAAGAGTTTGTTATCATGGATAAATATGTGTACGTTCTACTTTGATTAAAATATAGTTAAAACCAGCTTTCAGAACAAAATTTGAATTGTAAAATGGAAAAATTATAATTGTATTAAATCATTTTATAACATTTAAAAAAATATAAAAAGAACAGTTACATTAAGCGTCTGTAATATTTTATAAGACTATTTACATAGTTTTGTTCCCCAGTTCCTCGTATTATATTGTTAAAAAAACACTAATATACAATGAATACTTAGAAACAGATCAGTACTAATACAAATGACCTGTAAGCGACGTTATGGGTGACGCTTCTATGTCTCTTACTAGACAGAAGGAAACTTCCGGCTACCTTCATTAGAAATGAAGCCAGCATACACACAACTCATAATGTGTCCAATGTGACTTCACAAGACAGATCATTTTTATGCCATCGTAAGAAATAGATGATAGCCGTGTTAGGATTAAGCAATATGACAGGTCATCATTCTACCTGATTACGTTGAATCTTGTCGGGCTTGATAACTTATTTCGTTTTAATCCTTTTCATTACAGATCATCATTTTCCGACTTTGCGAGCAAGTACGGTAAGGACGAACGTTTCCGCGCACTGGACAAGATGCGCGAGCGCGAGTCGCTCTTCAACGAGTACATCGTGGAGGTGCGCAGGAAGGAGAAGGACGAGAAGGCGGCAAAGAGGGAGCAGGTATGAGTCACTCTTAGGCTTTGATCCGCTTTTTCAAAGTTTGCCGCCTATCGTTGAGAGACATCTAACTCGGCTGTAGATCTTGGACTAAAACTTTTTTTCTTATCGCGCGTATAATGAATTGGGTTTTTAGACTGTGTTTCAAAATATAAATATTCGCGTTTTTTTACATTTATGTATGCCAGTAAACTATCTTCTAGTGGATTCTGTTTTTGTCTAGTGTCTATGGATACGTTCGTTATCCTTACCTGCCGATAGGGGTTATCTGTGAAGATGACAGTTTGGGACGTCTATAAAATTTGGACATCTGTCAGTGTTATCCTTAATATTGTCAGATTGACGTTTATTTACGATTATAAATTGCGTTATTTTTGTATTTTGACTGTATTTAAAGATATTTTACTTTGCATAATTCTCTTCCGCTTTTAAAACCAAATAAAATAGTCTAATCTAAATAAAATTTATTACGGAATTAAGAAGATATAGAAAAAGGACAAAAAATATAAACTACCAGTCGCTACTGCACATGATTCGTTTTTCTTTTGCTTACTTTATAAAAACTGTACTGTGTGAATAACTTGTAATGGAGAAACGGACAAACTATATGTATTTGTAAGTTTGAATATGTTGATTTGAAACAAAAAAGGATATTTTAAATGCTATGTTTTCTTTATGTTATTTAGAATCATATACATACCTGTTACTGACCTATATTATACTAGTATAATGGACTGGCTTATAACATATAAAAGGCAGCTATTGAAGCGCCTCCACGAATGTCCCAGGAACTAAATTTGACATTTAATTGAAGATGTCCATAATTTTTCTTTGTATATGTATTATCGTCATATCGTATTACACTTCATTGTATCGATACACGATAATATAATATTGTTCTCATGTTGACACTTTCGAGATATTTTCTATTATTTTGTTATTCTTAGGGGTACAGATAAAATTTAAAGAAATTGCTCGCTTATGATTTTAATATACATTAAAAACTTAGAACTGCCTCTCGGTGTCGCTATTATAAAGTAAAATAATAGCTTTAGAAGAAATAGAATCACCATCGCTATAAGATGAAGTTGGTGAATTTTTACACTTATTTTAGGCGACACCGGATTCTGAGGCGAACGAGACATCTAAAACATGACTCAAATATGTTGCAAGAATAATTTTATCGAGTGAATCGAGAGAAAATGAAAAGTGACTATTGCTTAGTTGCACGTGAATCAGTGACATGATTTAATTTCCATCGGTTGTTTAAAACCAAAGAGACTGTTCTGTTTCAATGTATCTTCTGTAAACATATTGGTAGAGTTATAATTCCGTCCAGCTTGAAAACATAAAAAATTTATGAGTGCAAGTAACATTTATGTGCGATTGAAGTAAAGGTTTTTTGACAGTTGTGGCAGGTATTACTAAAAATGGGCACGCCATTCAATACACATGACAGAAGTGAAACTTCTTTGGGTATTTAAACTTTGATTTGAAAGTGTATAGGAAGAGGTAAAACTGCAGAGAGAAAGAGAGGGAGGAGAGTAGCAAACATCTTGAATAACGATTGATTTACTATCATCCGTTAATGAGTTACATTGTTCATCTCCAGAACTCATCCTCAAACCATGACCTGGCCAATGGTGTTCTTATTTTAGAAAGTAACAACTACCAATATCCAATATCTTGAATCACTGTTGATTTACGACCATCCATTCAGGAGTTACATTGTTCATCCCTTGAATTCATCATCAGACCCTGACCTGGCCAATGGTGTGGTTATTTTAGAAAGTAACAACTACCAATCGCCAATAACTTGAATCACTGTTGATTTACGACCATCCATTAAGGAATTACATTGTTCATCCCTTGAATTCATCATCAGATCCTGACCTGGCCAATGGTGGTTATTTTACAAAGCAACAACTACAGGTAGCCAATATCTTGAATCACTGTTGATTTACGACCACCCGTTAAGGAGTTACATTGTTCATCTCCAGAATTCTTCATCAGACCCTGACCTGGCCAATGGTGTTCTTATTTTAGAAAGTAACAACTATCAATAGCCAATATCTTGAATCACTGTTGATTTACGACCATCCGTTAAGGAGTTATATTGTTCATCTCTAGAATTCATCATCAGATCCTGTCCTGGCCAATAGTGGTTATTTTACAAAGTAACAACTACAAGTAGCCAATATCTTGAATCACTGTTGATTTACGACCACCCGTTAAGGAGTTACATTGTTCATCTCCAGAATTCATCATCAGACCCTGACCTGGTCTATGGTGGAGTTATTTTGCAAAGTAACAGCTACCAGTAGCAAATATCTTGAACCATGTTGATTTACTACCATCATCATTTACTCAATATTAAAGCACGACTTGGTTAATGTTGAAATTATTTTGCAAAGTAATTCCTATCAATAGCAAATATCTTCAATTATGGCTGATTTACTACCATCTGTTAAGGAGTTCCATTTATCTCCAAAAGTCAACAACCCCGACCTTGTCGATGATATATTTATTTGTATATTTTGTAAGGTAACAACTACTAGTAGAAAAAAATAGAATAGAAATAAATTCAAGTATATATGTGTTAAACTTACGAAATTCTAGTTAGTTGATGCATTTGATACATACTGCATATTGGGTATTTGACTCAATTTTTTTTATTTCATTAATCATAATTTCAAGGTACAAGCTTATGAAGAGTGAAATTTTTTTTAAATAATCCTAAAAATTGACCGAGTTATAAAAGTTTAAATTTAACCTTTAGAGAAGGACGGCAATACTGTGTTGTTTTTGATATTGCACATTATATTCTACAAGAGGAAAAGAGACGGATATACCCAACTCTATCCATATCTACAAATTTAGAAGCCTACAACTGGCTTATTTTTCAATAAATTTTTGAATTTTTTCAAGACTTTTTTTAATTAACTTATATTTCACAATGTTGTACGAAAAATATGAAAATTTAGAATGAGTCAACTACCGGATTGCGTAAGCAAATTATAGACTTCATTGACTTGCGTCTCAAAAAAATTGCTAGTTACCGTCAAGTCACGCCTAAAGAAATTTTACTTCAATAAATGCAAATTTCCAATGGAATTAAACCCGTGGTATTAACTGAAAATATTTAATTATATTATATATTGAACGAGAACATGGCTTTTCGATTTACAAGATCAGTTTGAGTATCTTACGTATAAGTTATTTGTAGCTGGTATCAAATAATTTTAATAGCCGCTTCCGTATATTGGTTAAACAAAATATAGATATTCGGGGTTGCTGCTTGCCCGTGACGGTAATAAATTAAGTTTTATTCAATATTACTCGTGTTTTTTATATATATCTTATATTTTGTTCCTGCTCGTAAAAGACTTTCAGTTATAAGGAGTTACATTGTTCATCTCCTGAATTCATCATCAGACCCTGACCTAGTTAATGGTGTGGTTATTTTGCAAATTAACCGCTACCAGTAGCCAATATCTTGAATTATGGTTAATTTGCGACCATCTGTTAAGGAGTTATAGACACTGGTTGAATTATCAGCATATTATTGGGTTAATTGTAGAAATAAATCAAAGAAAACTGCAATTTTATTTTATCAAATTTCTTATCAATCTACTTTTTGTCATACTGTCCCATCTCTACCATTAGTTCCGTGGACGCTCACTATTGTGCACGTTCACTATCAGCGCCAAAATGGCGAGAATCAAATTGCTTCATTACGACTTTGTGTAATGCCAGTCCAGCATACTTAGTATAATAGAGGCTTATGGTATCCGTATAAACTTTTTTCTATTACACTGATCGCATCTTCTACTTTGATGACTGGTTTTGTTAGTAACATGTTTTATTAGCTTCCCTCTATGTGTGTAACCAAATATAACAAGTCTATTTTCACCGACTTCTGATTGTCGCATAGATTTGAAATTTTGCAAACTTGTACAATTCAAGACCTCGAACTGATATGATGGCGGAGGAGACAGGTGATTTAATGGCTAATGGTAGTAAACTCCACGAGTTTGGGCTCGTTGAAATTGTCACAAAAAGGTCTTTGGTAACATATCGTAACCAGGATGATCTGATGATGGAAGAAGGGGTGGGAATTTTTCAATTCTTAACAGCAAACCCATTGCATTTGGGTTCTTTTGTTCGTCTCAACACGTCCTTTGGTTACGAAGTGTGTTTTTATTTTTTTTTCAAACTATATATTTCCTCATGTACAATTGGTCTGCCTATTACCATTTGCAACAGTTTTACAGTTTAAGATCTGTGCGAATGAAATTTTGGAAGTATATACTTTGTGTGGAGTTTTCGAGGTATATATTATAGCACGTAATGGATAGTCCGTCGAAATTAAATGAAGGTCTCATTTACACGTTTTCTAATTTTTAAGATTCATGTATGAAGCTTTAAAATGAGTAAATCGTCTATTTTAAAAAACTGAAAAAATTGTAAATAAAACTTTCAAATGTAGTTATTTAAGTTTCATTTTTAAACTCTGCCATGTAACAAGCAGTTACGTTTCAGTCTACGTAGATGTCTTTCAACGATTATTCGCGAATATTTTATTAATTTAACTGCAAACATTTATCGAAGCATTTTGTATTTCGTCAAGTTTTTACGTCTCATTATATTTCTGTATTTTGTTTGAATATTTCTTATCAATATAACTGTATGTTCTATTTTTTAGGTTTTTTTATTCTTAATCTATAAATTAAATACCAAAAGTGAAGAATATGTTTGTTAGTTATTACTTTTGTTTGTATTTGTATTGAATCGTATTTTGACATGTGCTAAAAATTTGAGTCAAAAATGTTATCTGTATATATTATAATATCATCCTTAATGCATATCTCCCTTAATGCTTCAATCAAAAACAAGGATTGATCGTTTTGAACATTAGTTTCACCGCTAATGACGAAAAATAAACAAACAATTCAAAATTAATTTCTTAATTAAATTTTTTACTTCTCTATATATTATTTCTCAAAGGTGTTTATATTGTAAACAGCGCCATCTACAATCTGTTTAACTAATATGCATGACAGTCGTTCAAACAGTAATTAATTTATATTATAAACAGTGCCATCTATTGACAATCTGTTTAAGTAATGTGTATTACCATTCGGTGACTAGCAAATTATTCACGTCAGTATTTAATATTTTGAAAAGTTTTTTAAATATAAATGTGTACTATTTAGCAGCTGTAATGTGAAAATATATAGTTTCTACTAAAGGTCATGTAGGTAGTTAGAACAGTTCTTTATATTGAGTTAATAAAAAATTAATATTGATTATTGTTACGTTTAAGTAAATTTCGACAGTTGTTTTAAAGTTGTTCAATGTATTTAGTATTTTACATGTTGGTTTTGCCCACAAATTATAAATAATATTTTACAATATCTAGCAATCTTTTCAGTTATTACTTTTTCAGTGAGTTAGGAAATTAATTGTTGATTTCGTTACATATCTATAATTAAATTGTTGTTTTTTAAAATATAATGTTAAACTGTTTTTTTCTTGTATTAAATTTAATAATAAATAAGCCTTTTTGTAATGTATTTATTTATATTACGAAAGGCTTATTGATATTTTATATTGCTGAATTGTTATGAAACATTAATCTATTTTTTTCAGGACGTTTTCTAGGTTTATACGTTGTTTTTAATCTTAATAAGGAGAGACGGAGATATTTTTAGAAGTGAAATTTCTGTGAGCTCATTTACGGATTTCGTTTGTATTATTACGAACATGGATTTGATAATGTGTTTCGTGTATGCTATTTGCTAATTGGAGATAATTTCTACGTAATTAGCGTTAATATTGTTATCTTGCTTAACTGACGTTCGTGTTTAATATTTGGGCAGATGACAGATGATAAATTTTAGGAGATATTGAAATACCGCTTGGCATTGGCTTTAAGAACTTTCACTTCTCGAGTGCGTTCTGCAGCATTTTTTTACGAGTTATTCTATCATACCACTATCTTCAATAAATTTACTCAGATATTTCACTAAATACACCACTCAAACTTGCACATTCGTTTAGTCGAAAAAATTAAAATTCTTATTATTTAATATGTAGAGACTTATTATGTCGTGATATTCGCAATTGTTGCAATCGTTAAAGCATACACATTTCAATCCTTGTTCGGAGTGACGTTCATTACATTAAATACACCGCTCAAACTTGCACATTTTTCTATATCTTTGTTAACTTCCACATTCGTTTAGTCGAAAAAATTAAAATTCTTATTATTTAATATGTAGAGACTTATTATGTCGTGATATTCGCAATTGTTGCGATCGTTAAAGCATACACATTTCAATCCTTGTTCGGAGTGAAGTCCATTACACTAAATACACCGTTCAAACTTGCACATTTTTCGATATCTTTGTTAACTTCAACATTCGTATAGTCGAAAAAAATGAAAATTCTTGTCATTTTAATATGTACAAACTTATTATATCGTGATATTCATAATTATTGCGATTGTTAAAGTATACATAGCACATGTACTTACCGGGTTGCAGTGCTGCCGCTTACTAGTTAATTAAATGACAACTGTGCTATACATCTGTATTCATACACTGGAGGTCTGGTGAGCGACGTGGGATGGTTTTCGTTTGTTTGCATCTGCGTGGGAATTGTGTATTATTTACAAGTTGTAATGTGTGGGAAAAATATGTAAAAAAATTGCTTCGTTGTGTGATTTAAACACTGTTTCTTAATTGCTTCTTAAAATTTGGTCACTTATTGAGACATAATCTTGTATAATACCTTTGTTTGATGCTAAAAAAGTTATTTATTGCCTTGGTTATTAATGTTGACGTAATAATGATGACGTAATCTGGTAAAATTAAAACATTTTTTTCTTAAATTTTTCCGATCTCAAATTTCTTTTGCTGGTTGTACTTGTTTACATTTATATTAGATATAAAAAAAACTTTTAAAAAGACGAGAAAAAAAACAGTGCTGGTTTTGGTACCAGCTGGATTGCTTAAAATATTTTTTGGCTAATTTTTAAGTATTATTTTAGAGCAACTTTTTAATTTTGAATAGGTGCAAATTTATAACACGTTTCGTAAATGTTCTGTCTTGAGTGGACCTTTTAAAACTATCGATTTTGTGTTGATATTATTCTAATAAAGAATTTATAGATTTTTAGTGCAGTAAATGTAAGGCGTGTTTTCTGTTCTATTTTATTCTGACCCTATCTTACTTATACGCTAGTTTCACACGTTTCGTAATGTTCCGTCTTGAGTGGACCTTTTAAAACTATTGATTTTGTGTTGATATTATTCTAATAAAGAATTTATAGATTTTTAGTGCAGTAAATGTAAGGAGTGTTTTCTGTTCTATTTTATTCTGACCCTGTCTCACCTATACGCTAGTTTCACACGTTTCGTAATGTTCCGTCTTGAGTGGACTTTTTAAAACGATTGATTTTGTATTGACATTATTTTAATAAGGAATTTATAGATTTTCTAGTTCAGTAAATGCAAGTCGTGTTTTCTGTTCATCACATCGTTTAAATTAAACATTGTATTTGGTTTAACTTAAGCAGAAAACAATTTTCAGTAGAATGATTAAAAATTTACTTGTGCTATCGAATTTGATATATTTAGTATATTCGTAAATTACTTTGACGTTAATAATGAAGTAAATGAAAAAAAAAATATTTTATTAGTTGTCGCTAATTGCGGGATTATGATATATGTAGGCAGAGACACCTATGGTACGTAACAATCTATATACGTTTATTTACGTATGCTTTTCTATTTACACTGTGTCCATTGATTTTAAAATTTGTAAAACTGCGTATAAACATGGAATGTAATTAATAGCTAGATATGCGAGCAAGTTTTCTAAGTTTGTTTAAAGGTTTTAGCCAAAAGTTTGACGTGGAATTAAGATTTATTTGAAGCCAGGGCAGGAGAAATCTGAATGATTGTTTTGATTAAGAAATATGATTGTTTTTTTGTAAATATGTGAAAGTAACAACCATATTCGCCATTGTCAGCCACTATTTAAGTTTCTCTTAAAATTATGCTGGTGATATTTGAAGATTTTCAATGTTAGTTTTTTTGTTAAATTTACTGATTTTACGAGGAGTATCTATGTGGAAGATTCCAGTTACGTCCAATTCTTTTGCCTTCGTATCCTAAACCTTATTATAATATGCCATGACCAAGTTTATATTGTGTTCACATCGTTCTCAGATAATAAAGGAGGCCGGTACTTTTTGTATAAAAGATTGTAGGATTATAAAATTGTAACAACTTGTTCTTTTATGATCACATAAGAGTTTCGTATAAACGTTAGATTTTTTCGAACCGAGAAAGTGAGGTTATGTTAGTCTAAATACTAAGTTATAAGAAAAATGAATGAAGTATGTCCTGAAAACCATGAAAAAAATATATTGACCTTTGACCGCAATTTGTTTGTTATATATAATAATAGTCGGGGAGCTGGTGGTAGTAATGGTATATGATTCTATCATTGTTGAGAATAATATCTACTTTAAATTATATCTAGTTCTGTAGCACCAAACGAATTAACCTTATATGTATATATTTCTCAAAAGACTGAAAAACAAAGTTACTGCTGCCGTTGATACGGGAAATATCCCATATCTCAAAAACTGCACAACATATCTTATTCGAACTAATTTTTATTTGAAGTTCTAAAACCTTAATATTTTTCAGAAATTTACACAGATTAGTTGCAAAGTTAACGGGGGAGTATGTGCCTAATTAGTAAAACAGAATGAATTCTGAATACGGAAAATATCATGTAAACTGTAACAGAGTGAATTCTGAATAGGGAAAATATCTTAAAAATACTGATTGATTTAGTCGTATAGAAGCGGGAAACATTTTTTTAGAATTTTTATTTGTATGTTAATTTGAGGTGGATATCATGCAAAGTCTACTGGACGGATTTTGAAGAAATTTGGTATTTGTAATAGTATATAAACCAGGAGCAATAATAGAGAAAAAAACCATAATTTTTTTTATATGCAAAAGAAGTCATAGGCATAGCTAATATAAAATAAAAAAAAAAATAGAAAAAAAAAGAAAAAAGTTTTTTTTCTAATTACATGCGAAAGAAGTCGTAGACACAACTAATATGAAATAAAAACTAGTAACTTTAAGTGAGTGAATTTAATGAGCATCCTAAATATTCTTTATTCATGAATTTTAATAATAAGAGAAAAAAAACAAAAAAGTTTTTTTTTCCAATTACATGCGAATGAAGTCGTAGAAACAGCTAATAAGAAATAAAAATGAGTAACTTTGAGTGAGTGAATTGAATTAGCATCTTAAATATTCTTTATTCACAAATTTTAATAATAAGAGAAAAAAACAAAAAGTTTTTTTTCTAATTCCATGCGAAAGAAGTCTTAGAAACAGCTAATATGAAATAAAAACTAGTAACTTTAAGTGAGTGAATTTAATGAGCATCCTAATTATTCTTTATTCATGAATTTTAATAAGAGAAAAAAAACAAAGAAGTTTTTTTTTCCAATTACATGCGAATGAAGTCGTAGAAACAGCTAATAAGAAATAAAAATTAGTAACTTTGAGTTAGTAAATTGAATTAGCATCTTAAATATTCTTTATTCACAAATTTTAATAATAAGAGAAAAAAAACAAAAATGTTTTTTTTCTAATTACATGCGAAAGAAGTCGTAGACACAGCTAATATGAAATAAAAACTAGTAACTTTAAGTGAGTGAATTTAATGAGCATCCTAATTATTCTTTATTCATGAATTTTAATAATAAGAGAAAAAAAACAAAGAAGTTTTTTTTTCCAATTACATGCGAATGAAGTCGTAGAAACAGCTAATAAGAAATAAAAGTTAGTAACTTTGAGTGAGTAAATTGAATTAGCATCTTAAATATTCTTTATTCACAAATTTTAATAATAAGAGAAAAAAACAAAAAGTTTTTTTTCTAATTCCATGCGAAAGAAGTCTTAGAAACAGCTAATATGAAATAAAAACTAGTAACTTTAAGTGAGTGAATTTAATGAGCATCCTAATTATTCTTTATTCATGAATTTTAATAATAAGAGAAAAAAAACAAAGAAGTTTTTTTTTCCAATTACATGCGAATGAAGTCGTAGAAACAGCTAATAAGAAATAAAAATTAGTAACTTTGAGTGAGTAAATTGAATTAGCATCTTAAATATTCTTTATTCACAAATTTTAATAATAAGAGAAAAAAAACAAAAAAAGTTTTTTTTCTAATTACATGCGAAAGAAGTCGTAGACACAGCTAATATGAAATAAAAACTAGTAACTTTAAGTGAGAGAATTGAATTAGCATCTTAAATATTATTTATTCACGAATTTTAATAATAAGAGAAAAAAAAGACAAAAAGTTTTTTTTTTCTAATTACATACGAAATAAGTCATAGGCACAGCTAATATAAAATAAAAATTAGTTATTTTAAGTGAGTGAATTGAATAAGCACCTTAAATATTCGTTATTCATGAATTTTAATTGACTGATTTTATCGCTTAAATTAAAACCGATATGATTGATTACTAATGTACGAATCGTTTTGTTCGCCGTATAGTAAAAAAATTTGGTGTCGTGTCGAATAAATAAGGATGGTTTTGTTTTAACGTTTTTATATCTGATTTTCTAAATTATCCCGGTAAAAATATTTATCGAAACCTGGGTAATCAAGTCTTAAAAAATTTGTATAGATTTTTGTAAGTTTTGTATATTAAGGAAATACGAACCTATCTTTCAAAATTAATTTTTGTGTTTTTTTTATAATTAAGAGAGTTATATTTAATATTGGTCTTCTGAGAGTCTAGAGGAACGCTACGTATTACGTAATATTGTTTGACTTCCCGCTGTAGCGTAATTAAAATTTTTGCTACAAGTTATTGAATTTCTGATGAACAAAAGTGCGCGTGGTTAACATTTGGACTTAATTTTTACGGTTTTCTACCTCGGGTAATAAAAATTAAACCTTTGTGAGAATATTAGATTTACCGTCCATCTGTTTCTTTAACCGAACATAACAATTGGAACAAAATGGTAAACAAAAGAAAAATTTAGATTCAGAATGAATTCTTTTTTTTCTGCAAACATTGGCTAGACCCTGATTTCAAAACAGTATAATAGGCTATTTGCCTGATGTCCATATCTTTTGTAAAAATGTTTTTAAAGTCCAGAATTGGTTTAAAAAAAATTTGTAAAGAAAAAATAATACATAAAACAAACAATTAATCGAAACTTCTAAATAGGGAAAAGTGTCAATTTTAGTTCCGACACAAAGAGACAATTATAATACGCAATTTATAACT
This sequence comes from Druceiella hillmani, assembly GCA_039881145.1. Lineage (NCBI taxonomy): Eukaryota > Metazoa > Arthropoda > Insecta > Lepidoptera > Hepialidae > Druceiella > Druceiella hillmani. Next base: position 20,929,231 of record JAYKKI010000030.1, on the reverse strand, counting down.
TGAACGCAATATTTAACGAGATACTAAAAATATTTAACAAACTGTCTTATAATGAATACTTAAATACTGGTCTATGACATCATAAGCCAGTTGTGTTTAGTATGGGGCGTTTTCACGCGAATCGTAGTTCGTCAGTTTTTAAGTCGTTATAACTTTGTAATGAAAAGTCTGAAGTACGATACATTTATTTTAACCGCCTTTAATATTATTAGTTATTTGATTATCTACTATCATAGATTTTTCTCAAACATTCATTTAAATTCAAGAAAAATATTTGAAACTCCTGTTTCTGTCATTTAATTTTTTAATGAATCACATGTAACGATTGATCTGAAACTTTTCAAATGAATTTATGTCATACAGGAAAACTCAACTTAACCTAATAATTAACTCACACTCCCACAGGATAACGCATTGTCTGTCTGTCTACGATCGCATTAGAATATCTAACCGTTTATTGTGGATTTATAGAATATACAATTTACACATCTTTAAAATGTTCGAAGTTGTACTGATATTTTAATGAATATGGTATCTGTTGATATATGATCAGCGCAGTTCATATCAAACAATATGTTTTAAATTTTTTATCGCTTTAATGAATATGTAAAACAGTTCACTTTAACTCCTCGGGAATGCTCATTACGTTTCGTCGCATCATTTTCGTCGCAACCTTTTTTATCCTATTTTTAAAATAAAATTGCTTTTATATGTATGTCATTTATGAACTAAGAGTCAATTGAAATTTATACTATGTGAAGATGAATTGGTATTACCGTATTAGGAAGACATGTCAATAATGCAATTTTGACAAACATACAAATACATAATATATATTGTTATGTATGTATATGTATTTATATATCTATATATATATTATCTTTTGTATATTTTTGTTACCTTGATTGTTTTGTGGGCGTGTAGCGACAAGCGAGTGCATTGGACGAGCGGCTTTCGGAAGGCGCGAGGACGCGGGCCGATGCTGGCTAACGAGTGGCATGCTTTTTGGGCCCGGTGCCCCGCCTCTAGGACTCGACGATGGTACAACAAATCAATCCACATTTAAGTACATAACTACAGACTTACATTGCCTCGAGCATTTGACACATGGTCCAGATCGTGATGGACCCTTTGACTTAAAACAAAGATAGTTTTGTTGAGAGTAAATTTCAAGCTTAATACATCACAAGTCTGTTCAGAGAGTTTTGTTTTAAAATGCAAATCTAAAAAGATTATTGCGATGTAAAGAATAAAGTTCGTGAAGGGAAAATCGCTTAGAATGTCTGTGCGTTGTACAGTTCGAAGAGGGATCCGGGAAGATGGGTGTGTTTTGTCCTGCGCAAATTCGGCGTTTGGTTTGGTGTTAAAGTTGAATATGTAACAATTTTTGCTCGTTCGTAGAACTAGAATGCGGTTCACAGAGTTGTGAGATGGAATGCCATAAAGTTTAAATATTTTTGTTAAACCAGATCACATGGTTAATGACGGAGTTCTCGTTCTCTATCTGTCGTTTTTGTTTAATATTTCTGTTTTAATTAGCACACTATTTCGCTAGTGAAAATGTTAATAAAATTCTGGTAGAAATATATTACATTCGCGTCTTTTATCACATATCGTTATAGCTTCACAGAGTTGTGAGATGGAATACCATAAAGTTTTAACATTTTTGTTAAACCAGATCATGTTTCACAACAAAGTTCTCGTTCTCTATCTGTTCTTTTTGTTTAATATTTCTATTTTCATTAGCACACTATTTCGCTAGTGAAAATGTTAATAGAATTCTGGTAGAAATATATTACATTAGAGTCTTTTATCACATATGGTTATAGGTTCACAGAATTGTGAGATGGAATACCATAAAGTTTAAACATTTTTGTTAAACCAGATCATGTTTCACAACAAAGTTCTCGTTCTCTATCTGTTCTTTTTGTTTAATATTTCTATTTTCATTAGCACACTATTTCGCTAGTGAAAATGTTAATAAAATTCTGGTAGAAATATTTCACATTGGAGTCTTTTACCACATATTGTTACAGTCTACACCATGCATTGTTGGATGAATTTAGGCAAATCAAAATATATCCCTAAATTGTAACCATGATCCAAAGGTATAGATGTATAACTAATACTATAAATCACGTTAGGAGAAGATTTATATCGAGTGTTGGTAATTATTAAAGTATTGGTAATTGTCAACCTTAGGTTTATAGTTGCGTTAAGAGCTTCAGCAATATTCTTGTTCTCAGAGATATTCTCATGCTCAAAGATATTCTCATGCTCGGAGATATTCTTACGTTCAGATATTCTTAAGCTCAGAAGTATTCTTACACCTAAAGATATTTTTATGATCAGAGATATTCTTACTCTCAGAGATATTCTCACCCTCAAAGATATTCTGATGCTCAAAGATATTCCCATGCTATGAGATATTTTTACACTGTGAGATGTTCTCATGCTCCGAAATATTCCCACATTCCGAGATATTGTCACGCTAAGAGATATTTTCACGTTAAGAAATATTATCATGCTCAGAGAAATTCTCACTCTAAAAGATTTTCTCACGTTTTGCTGCTAATTGTCATTCGTTTGTGGATAAAAAAATAGCTTTTTTATTATCACGCCCAAAGATATTCTCATACTCAAAGATATTCCCATGCTAAGAGATATTTTTACACTCTGAGATGTTCTCATGCTCCGAAATATTCCCACATTCCGAGATATTGTCACGCTAAGAGATATTCTCACGCTAAGAAATATTATCATGCTCAGAGATATTCTCACTCTTAAAGATATTCTCACGTTTTGCTGCTAATTGTCATTTGTTTGTGGATAAAAAAATAGCTTTTTTATTATCACGCTCAAAGATATTCTCATACTCAAAGATATTTCCGTACTAAGAGATATTTTTACACTCTGAGATGTTTGTTCTCATGCTTCGAAATATTCTCACATTCCGAGATATTGTCACGCTAAGAGATATTCTCACGCTAAAAATATTATCATGCTCATAGATATTCTCACTCTAAAAGATATTCTTACATTTTTCTGCTAATTGTAACTCGTTTGTGGATAAAAAAATAGCTATTCGCTTTTATAGGAGTTAGGTGTATTCTGGGATTGAGTAGGAATACCCAAAAATAATTTTTTTTTGTATTACATTATTTAAAGTGGCTTTAAAATAAGATCTGTATTGATTAATTCACAAACATTTCTGTTCAAGTACACACAGACAGGTCTGTACCCAAAATTTCTTATTTTTATGACTTCTGACATATGAATATTTTTAGAGACGACTAGATTTCTTCAAATGGTCCAATTTGTTACGCTGCTGGAATGACAGTACCTTTTTTTCATGTGGTATAAAAGTGAACAAATCTTTTTTTACTTGCATAGATTATTAGTTAAGGACTAAAAGCTTTACTTGATAAAGCTGCAGTCCTACATACAATCATTTAGCATTTTCACAAATTATGTGCTTAATACATTTTAAATCCCTTGAAACAATGGGAAATTTTCAGATTGAATCTTGAAATTGGGAAAACTATTACCATATGGTTCCTAAACTTGGCACTCCAGAATTCGAGGAAGCTCTGATTCGGAAAGTTTTTTGATGAACCTGTTTGAACATATCGCCGAAGTATTTCTCAAAGTTTTTATATTTGTCTATAATTTTATTGGTTTTTCTTAGATTCAAATCTCTTTAAGTCGCTTTGTAGCTACTGGTCGCAGATTTCATCAATATTGTTAACTAGTTCGACTAATGAATTCTTTAATTTTTTTTGTATTTAAAAATTGCAAATTTTGCAATGAAGTAAACTGTAACGCCGATTTTGCGCGGGGCGATTACCAAAGCAAGCGGCAGCGGGTGATCTTACCGTTTGAGCGTATAGAGTATATTTTTTCGAGGACGATGTTACGATGATTACACTCGTCCACATCGGAGTGTTCATAAGATCACGCGCCATCGGTTGCGAGCATGGTGAACTAATGCAAGATTTTTTTTTCAGATTCCATTAATTTAAATAATTGTTATAATGCCAATATTTTTAAGTAAACCCGTTTGGTGTGGGATTATTGTATATAGTACTTACTACCCTTTTTATAATCCCCTGTTAAATTTTTGTAAAGGCACTTACGTTATTGGTGTTGTCCGAGTTTGATTGATTTACTAATTGTTCTCAATCATTAATACTTCGAGTTGTATAAGTAAACCTTCAAAAATTGATCTGTCTATATGGTTATGCCATTTTCTATATTGGTGAGTTCTGGCCATTTTGTATATTAGTGAGTTTTGTACATTCAATATGGCTTCTATCTAACCCATCTTTACGCGAGTCAGATCTAAGTTATTTTAACAATCACTAATGAAAAAGCGAAAGAAGAAGGAAGTTTATGCATTATAAATTTAATTAATTCAGAACTTTACTGATTTTTAACCTTATCGACCTTTATTTTGCACTGAATATGTATATCAGCTCTACAGAGTTTCGGATCTGATGTAGCCGTATTTTTTATGAATTTTCACACGTTTCCATATTTTTCCAGTACCCTTGGAAGCATTTCTTGGAAAAAATAGCATTGTATCAAACATTATGCTTAATTTATTCTCTACAGAGTATCGGATCTGATGTAGCCGTATTTTTTATGAATTTTCACACGTTTCCATATTTTTCCAGTACCCTTGGAAGCATTTCTTGGAAAAAATAGCATTGTATCAAACATTATGCTTAATTTATTCTCTACAGAGTATCGGATCTGATGTAGCCGTATTTTTTTTTATAAATTTTCACACGTTTCCATATTTTTCCAGTACCCTTGGAAGCATTTCTTGGAAAAAATAGCATTATATCAAACATTATGCTTAATTTATTCTCTACAGAGTTTCGGATCTGATGTAGCCATATTTTTTATAAATTTTCACACATTTTCATATTTTTCCAGCACCCTTGGAAGCATTTCTTGGAAAAAATAGCATTGTATCAAACATTATGCTTAATTTATTCTCTACAGAGTTTCGGATCTGATGTAGCCGTATTTTTTTTAATAAATTTTCACAAGTTTCCATATTTTTCCAGTACCCTTGGAAGTATTTCTTGGAAAATTTTTTTGTTTTCGTAAAATTTGAATTTTTTTCTTTTTTTGGACACTTGTATTTTCTTCATACTTGTCTAAATATAAACAGTACAAAAATTTCAAAAATCCATGTATCAATGTGTAAATTGAATATGGTGCTTCAAAATTGGTGCTCACCCCACTAAACCAAAGGACGGAGACGGCATGAGAATATAGACAGATTTATAGCCATTTGCAGTCAAATTTGGACAATATAACTTTGCCAGTTTATAATGTTTTGTACATCTGTAAAAGACAATATACACGCTTAATTTGACCAGATTTCAATCTATGGCTATTTTTTAAAATAAAATCATGATGAAAGAAAGTTGTACTATTTATAGAGAAATTTATTTTATATTTTTACACAGTGGCAACATTGATTTTGGCAGCTGTCAAAGTATTCTAGTGCTGGTTTTTAAAAATGATGCCCGCAGTGAAAATTGTCTTGAGCTATTTTTTTGGACTGCATGCTTTTCCAAATGTTGTTTTTATCTATCGAACAATTTTGGAAAATTGTCCCTTTTTGGAGTTTGATGTTAAACATTATAATTTGGATAACTCGTCAATTTGTTTGTATCAAAAATTATTTTTATTACTGTCAAATTTGATTTAAGGAGTAAAAAGTTGACTTTTAAAAATTTTAATCGGAAAGGATTTCATTTCAGCTTAAAATTGTTAGGTGTTTTTACCACATAAGTCATTAAGGATTTTAATTTCTAAATAATTTAAGACTTTTATACAGAATGTACTTTTAGGAAATTTTTGTTTTGTAATAAATTATAATTCTAATATTTTTTGGACACATTTTATGAGTATATACTAGCTTTTAAAATTAACATCATTCTAGAAATTTAAAAGTAACATCCCATAGCAAATTTTTGCAAATTGTGTACAGCAGTCCTATTGAAATATATTTTACTGGCAACACTTGTCAAATCATGAAATGTCAATGTGACAGTTCTTTAATAAGTTACTTTACATCTTTTATTAAGACCCATCTAGAGATAAGATCTGCTGAGAGACATTTTTATAGTATTTACAGTATTAATTTTTTTTTTAGATTTTAGATAAATGTGTAACAAAAAAGAAAAAAAATGTACAAGGCCATTTTGTCTATTAATAGTATTTTTGAAGTTTCATTTGTTCAAAAATTTTTTTCTTTTTAAAGAATGTTTATTTTGAGTTTTTAATTCAATATGGTAATAGATGATAATTGTTATATACTATTTCTGTAAATTATCTGTATTTTTTCTTTATACAGATGATTAAATAAATTAAAAATTAGACTACGTCTTTCACAACAAAGTGTTTCGTAAACATTGCATTCTAGCGTTTACTACAAATAGTGTGTCGCAATGTTTCGCGGGATGCAAAATAAAGAACTTATGCCATGTTTCTAATATTTGCAGCATTGCGAAGTGCTTTACTTTTGGGAAATTTGAAAGACTATGAGATTAAAAGAGAAAACATTTTCAGGTCATTTAAAACCTTGCATTTAGGTCAGGGTCTTATGCCATATTTACAACTTTTTTTGGTAAATTTGAAAGACTAAGGACTATGAGAGAAACAATTTTCAGGTCATTCTAAGTCTTGGATTCTCCAGGGTCTCTTTAATGTAAATTTAGTCATTTTGATTTACAACGGTTGGTTAGATTGTGGCTGAAAATGTCTTCTGATTATGTTTATGGTAAATGCAGTTTTATAAGTATAGATTGCAATTTTATTATGAGTTAGTTTTAATAAGTTTTGACATATATGTTTATGTATATTAGATTTATTTTGCTTCAAATTAAATAAGCGAGTTTATGTTTAAGAAATTCGTATCACAGTACGGTCTCTGTCGTTTCCCTGCTATAGATCATAAGAATTGTTTTTGTCAGTGCTGTATCTGTTTATATTTTATAAATCATTTTCCCACGTTACGCCCCATTTTGACGAATTATATAGTGTGCAAAGGATGGGTGGATGATAAAGGGGTAAAACGTAAGAAAAATTGGCTACCTGATAATTTTTTTGATGCAATAAATAAAAAAAAATTAATTAAGGCTGAATATTTTTTATTATAATAATACTGTATTTGCAATACTGTATTTTTTCGCAAAAGTATTTAGTAGTACTTCCAGAGTGTGAGTGCAAGCGAGTAACAGAAACGTACTTTTACGTAATGTAATTTAAAACATTGGAAACGTGTGGATTTGATCGTTCGACATTAAATGAAAATTAGATTTGTACAATTTGTCGTTACTATTTTAAAATAGTGAAATGAATAATTATCCCAAGAATTAAAGAAAAAATTTTTGAATGTAAACAAAACATTAACACCATGTGTAATGTTTGTTACTGACTTTCACTCTGCGCGCAGTTGCGATCGGATTAAACAAAAGTGGTTAGAATTTCACATTCACAATGCAAACTATGTTCGAATAAATATATCGAAACATGCTTTTCGCTTTCACGGGCAACTCGTATTGTATTATGGCTCTTATATGGCATAAGCATTATTTTACTATTTACCTGTAATTAAGAAATAAAATACTTTATACGAAGGTTAAGTGTGGCAACGTAAATTGGCCTAACGAATTCTTGGTGAAAATAGGTGGTGTTTGAAATTACAAACCCCTTAAAACTATTCCCGTGACTGAACTACTGAATTTTGTTAATTTATTTTTTGGTGTACGGTTGAGGAACACTAGTTGTATACGAGGATTCATTTAAGGTCGAATGGTCAAATCCACATTGTATATATAACAAATAAAAATTGTTACTCCATCGTACATATAACTGATAAATTTTAAAAAAATTCATAAAAAGGATCTATTTCGAGTCTCATTTTTGAAGAAGTGATGGATCTTTCGGACAAGCTTTTCCTTTTTTTAAGTAAGTGAAAAGACTGGAAAGCTGATTAAAATATGTAGTGGAGTTTCCATATTTACTGGTTCCATTTTCTATCATCACCTATCCTTTCAATAGAAAAATGTAGATCTGACTACGTCTTTAAGATCGTTATTGGATAAAGAGCGAGTTAAAATTTTGAGTATTACGAATTTGTGCTAATCCATTTGTAAAAATTTCTACCGTACTTTCTTTCAATCCTGATGGTTTTGAAATCGTTAGGTAAAGGAACGACGGATAGATTCATTATACTAAACAAAGATTTCCACCATGAACCAAAAAAAGAACCTGCACTGCCTCGTAGTTCTAAAAAGTGAATCGGTGAATCTAAAAAGTGCGCCAATTAACTCAGTTCAACGATTTAAAGCTTGTAGAGATCGAAACAGTTGTGTTTTTTTGGTCAGCCGAATCTTAATGCGGTTGTATTTATGTTAAACCCAATTGAGGAATTATTATGAGAATTATTTTTGAGTGGGACATTCATTACGTACTTAAAAATTGTTTATGTGTGACCATCTATTTTTAACTTTAGTTTATTGTTGTCCCATTGAGAATTAGTTTTGAGTGAGATGTTACCTAACTTAAAAAAATATTTAGTGTAATATCTATCAATAATTTCACTTGTTATTGTCCTATTTCTTGCAGTAATTCTTAACTTTTGAAAGATAATTCTTTTTGAGTGGGATGTTACGTAACTTAAAAAAATGTTTAGTGTACATCTATTAGTAACCTCAACTTACTCTTGTTCCATTATTTATGATGATTTATAATTTTAATGAGAATTATTTTGTGATTCATAATTTTTACTGTGAATTATTTTTGAGTGGGATGTTACGTAATTTGAAAAAGTTCTTAGTGTAATCATCTTCGTTAACTTCAACTCATTCTAGCCCAATTGCTTACAAAGATTTTATAACTTTTAATGAGAATTATTTATGAGTTGGATGTTACGTAATTTAAAATTTTTTTAGTGCAACCATCTGTCTTTAACTTCAACTTATTCCCACGGCTTACAATGATTCATCACTTTTAATGAGAATTGTTTTTGAGTGGGATGTTATGTAACTTGAAAAAGTTTTTAATGCGACTGTCTATAGATAATTTAATTTGTTCTTATCCCATTTTTTATAATGGTCCATAACTTTTAATGAGAATTATTTTTGAGTGGGATGGTATGTAACTTAAAAAAAAAGGATTTTGTTTATTTTTTCTTTTCTTAACTCCTACTTATTGTGACCTTAAATGCTTGGGGGTTAATTCACAATTATTAACAGTTAAAATAATTGTTTAACATTAGTGTGATTTCTTTAAATTGAAACAATTAAAATAGCAGATGCTTTGCTTCGTTTTGTTATCTAGATGTTTATGAAGACCATCCTCTATCATTGGTTTACTTATAGAATCTCTCCCGAACTAATTTTATATTTCTTTCATAAAGGTGATTTTTCTAACCTGCTAACTTTTACCTCTTCAATGACTCTTCAAATTAATTTCAATAGGTTCCTCCTATTTGTAATATCTTGTACAAAAATGTCTTTTCCTGAATTGCATTTTATTGGTTCAATATAAGAAACTTACTCTCTTTTTTAATCGTACTCTGTTTCCATGCTCATTCTTCACTTCAACCAAGTTTTCTTCCTGTGTAGGTCAATTTTTTCCGGATATCTGCTTCAAAGATTTTATGGTCACTAGTATTATTTGATTTTTCTTATCCTTACACAAAATTCATCATTCACTTTTCTACGTAACAGCCAGTATCTACAAAATGCACCTCTTCCGCATTTCACTCATTCTTCGCTGCTTTTTGTTAACGTTTTCTATCCTGAGGTTAACCTCCATTGTTTATCTTCACCTATTTTTCCATCATTCGTAAATCAAACTGTCAATACGATAAAGTAATGTTTTTAGGTTGGGACGTAATTGGCACGCACATAATATTGTTTATTTTTTTTAATACCAGCTCAATACTGATAATTTTGATGTGGCTTTTAATTAATATATGCTGTGAATTTTGAGAGTTTCCGTCTGGCTCTTTCCAGAGACTGTACTGTGTTTGAATTTTTGAAAATTGGACTCGCTATATATTTCATGTTATATTGAATAGGTAGGTTGTAAAATCCAAAGCGCAAACTCCGATAGACCTAGACAGGTTATATGAAGTTAATAAAAAATTTTCTTTCAGGTGACTACAAAATATGAATTTTACAATTTCAGGTTTTAATATATATTTTTTTTCCAACTAAGGTTTTTAACAAAATTTTCTTTTCAGCCATAATTACTAATGAGAAAATATTATTTTCAGACAAACGTTTCGGCAGCATTTTTTTGTTGTGTTAAGTTTAATTAAATATTTAAAATCTGCTTATTAAAAAAGTTATTGGTATGTTTTAAGTCGTTACAATTTACAATATTTCTATCACAGTGAAATCATGTCTTTCGATATTGTCAGTTTGTTACTTATAAACGGTAGAAATAATCTGCGTAATATAGATGAACATCATTTGATTCTAAAATTTTTACCATTTATGGGATGCTTTTCCCCATAATTATCATTAAACTTTCTGACCTTAACGTAAAGGTTTGGTTTCACAAATCAAATGCTGCCGTGTCAAAATGCTGCGCTGTTCCGGTGCTGATCTGCTGAGCTGCGTTGCGTGCGATCTTTGCGATGGCCTCCCGTGAAATTGAACAACCCTTGCGAGACCGTCTAACCATTTAATTTCTGTTCTATTCCTCTGCGCAGGCAAAGAAGGACTTCGTAGCGATGCTGCGCGAGCACAAGGAGGTCGATCGCCATATGCGCTGGTCGGAGGCCAAGAAGAAAGTGGATTCGGATCCGCGCTACAAGGCAGTCGATAGTTCGACATTGAGAGAGGATTATTTCCGCGACTACTGCAAGATGATGAAAGAGGAGAAGAAGAAGGAAAAAGACAGTAAGGATAAGGATAAAGACAAGGATAAGGATAAAGAAAAGGATAAGGATAAAGGTAGGTAATACTTGTACCTTCTTTTGTTGTGATGTTTTGTGAATTTATGTCATTATTTGAAATATAATTAACATATATGTAAAACTAGACAATATATTTGTAACAGAAGTTATTTACTAGGAAGGACAACTATAATATTAATGTCTTTTGTAACCTACAAAGGTAGGTCAAAAGGTTTGCGAGTGTTTTTTTTGTAATCTTCTTCCTTATTATCTTTTCTGTAACTTACAAAAACACAGTCATAAGATTTGTGAACATCTTTTTTAAAACCTACTTCTAGATTGTTTTCTTGTAACTTACAAATGTGGGTAACATTTAGCGATTGTTTTTGTTGTAACCTACTATCAGATTGTCTTTTTTGTAATCTACTTCTATATAGTCTTTTGTAACTTACAAAGGTAGGTAGAAAGGTTTGCGATTGTCTTTTTTTTTGGTACCTTCTTGTATATTGTCTTTCTTGTAACCTACTTCTAGATTGTCTTTTGTAACTTACAAAGGAAAGTAAAAAGGTTTGTGATTATTTTTTTTGTAACTTACTTCTTAATTATCTTTTTTTGGAACGTATCCTTTTTTTTTGTATCCTTATGGGTTATCCATTTTGTAATTTACGAACCTAGGTCGAAAGGTTCGGAAGCTACTTTTCCCTAATTGCTTGAAATTGTTCGTCCTTTTTAACTTCTTCTCCAATAACTCTAACAACAGATCCCTCATTGTTTTCGTTCCAAATATTAACTAAAACCGAATTCACTTGTGCGTCACGTTCTAATTTTGCTATCTATTTTCCGGAATCATCATCATCATATATATTAATACGCTAAGGTTAAGATGTTACACTCCCTTCTTAGGAAAAGCCTCACAACTAATCCACATAAATTATATATCATTTTATAGATAATCGCTTGCTCTACCGGCATCCACAACTAAACAATTTATTATTGCTATTGTTTTTGCAAATTAATTAATTATTAAAATTATATACACAAAACAGCAATGCTGCCATCTAACGGCTCAACGTCAATATGATTGACGGTCGGTAAAATTTTTGTTTAATTTCAAATCCACTCACGTAGAAATATAGTGGCGCTTTAGCTCAATGCTTTTGATATTTGCGCCTCTATATGTCAATTTTAGTAAAATATTTGTTTGATCTGTCATCTAAGCTTCATAATGGAATAAATAATGCGAAGACTTCGCACGGGTCACGCTAGTAGATATTAATAGAGTAATACAAATTTGAAATCGAGAAGCATTTGGTACATGACTTGGATCTCATAGATGTGTAGTATGGCTAGTGCATTTTGCTGTACTGCTGCATTTTTAATTATGTGTACTGGTGCAATTTTTCCTTCTCTCCTTCATGCGTTCTAGTCTATTCTGACTTGTCTCTCAGTCTATTCTGACTTGTTCGTCCTCGTAACCAATTAAGAGTCCCAAACAGCAGTAGCCATTAGCTTTCCCATTGATGGTAACACTTTGAACACTGTAAGAGGTGGTGTCCCCTTTTTGTGTCGTCGCATGGACTCTATTTTATTTAAGTTTATGGTGACGATCCGTAGTTAAGTTTCGAGTCACATTACGATTCAAATTTTGTATTTCTTGCCACTACAGAGCTTCTCAAACTTGTGAAAAGTTCTAACTTTTTTTGGTATTTTTTCTATGGGCACAAACTTCTTGTCAGTCATTTTCTTTGCTGAACTTTGTCATCCCAATATATTCTAAATTACTTTAGTAGATACTCGGAAAATTTCTGTAAACCGCTGTATCTCCTGTATAAAATTGCTGGTATCCTCCAGTATAAAATTCTCTGTTTTTTGCAAGATGTTTTGGAACATAATGACTTAAATAGGATAAGCTGCATGGTATTTTTAAGGAGTCTCTGCTTTCCTTGAATGGACTATGCCTTTTGGAATTGTGGTATTTCGAGGATTAGTCTGCTGAAGTCTCTTCTAATATCGTTTTAGATGGTTTCCTTTGCAGGTGGTATTATAATAAAGACGGTGACTTTTTATCCGTTTTCCACCTAGAACTAAAGTTGATGTCTATCATGAATAGTATCCGTTCGCAGTGTTAAAATAATTTTTTACAATAATCTATGACCAGATCTTTTTTCATACTTCTACATCATGTTTATCACATTAATAATTGTTAGCAAGATTAAAATAATTATCGGATGCAATCTACGATGACGAAATTTTATACGCAAAAAATTATTTGAAACAAAAAAATTATCAATCTATGTAAATACGGTTTTAAGCGCGTAACCCAGAACGTTCCGACGCAATCCCGCTTAGGGATTTAAACGTAAACCGCTCGGTAATTAGACCAATCAGCATAAGGCGACACAGTTGCGTAACCTTTCTGTATTGGCAGCTAAAACAAAATGCAAGTTTTAGTTGATTCACGTTTTTGACCGTCGGGTTAGTACCTACTTGCGGTATGGGAGTACCTTAAAGATATATTTGGCGATTGTTGGTTGTACTGCTCGTAATCCCAACCTAATAACTGTAGACTTTTGTTTGTGGCTGGAGATAAAGTAGTCAGTGTACACAGAGGAGAGGTGCAAAGTGTAGACTGGTAAAGCACAAAATTTTGGCTGCATTTGACACGGTTTAACGTGACAATAATACTAATACCTGTGAAAGAAAACATTCAGATGCGTGCTTGTTTTGCTCGTCATGTCTCGGGAGCAGATGGTATTGCATTTTGAACTTTTGAAATATTGATAGGCAAGTTGTACCTTTTTGTACATACGTCATTAAATTGTTGTAAATGCCTAGTTTATTGTAAATAAGTTGATTCAAGTTTTTTTAAAAACTCCTGAATTACTTTGTTTGCAATTTAAAATAAAAGTTTATTAATAGCTCATTTTAATAGCTCATTTACCGGAAATTAAAACAAATAAGAAACTATAGCAGTTCGAACACTATTAATCACAATATGAACTACTTAATTGCACTTTAATGCAAAAAACTTAGCTTTGGGAATCTAGAACTTTATGCAGTTTTACGATCAGCTGGTTTTTTAATGAATCTAATCAAACGCACTACCTATGCACTGATCGCTGAGTCAAGCTGCTATCCCCTCACCATTAATGCTCGACTGCAGATACACACGTGCTAGGTCGTATGTACAGTGTGTTTTAATTGTTTATTGATCGTAATATTTTTTTCATAATAAAATTTAATTAGTGTTTTTTATAACTTGTAACACTGCGAATGGGTAGTATACATGACAGACGTCAACTTTAGTTCGAGGTGTAAAACAAATAAAAAGTCACCGTGTTTTGTGAGAAGAATTTAATTTACTAGTCTGAATTCATTCAAATAATGATTTTTTACATATTGGAATGAATGATATTAATATTTAGGGGGCTCCTGGCATATATCGGTAATGTCCTTAACTAAAGTTTACAAAAAAAAATTACCATGTTTTTGCGTCACGTTCATTGCTAACTGTATGAAAGCATCCTAGTTTATTTTTGACAATACCATAGCAAGATTTTTTTGGTGTTACTGTTTCATGTCGCAAATTTTTCCTCTTAATTTCTTAGGTGCCTGGCACATAGCATAAAATATTTACCCACATTATCAATTATTGAATCATTTGTTGTATACAGTGGCCTACAGTGCCATAAGCCATTACATGTAACTTGCTCGGAACATCTGACATATATTATATGTATATATATATATATATATATATATATATATATATATATATATATATACACATATACATATATATACATATACATACATACATACATATAATCAAGCATGTTTTACTCAAAAAAAAATACTTGCTCAGATTTGAATCGTTTGGACTTCTGTGTATAAAGGGTAGTTAGAAGGGTCGCAGAAAATTCCAGACGTGCGAACGTCGCACCATTGAGAGCTGCTATTGAAGCGGTCTTCACCGATATGGACTTAGACACATTAAAGCGCACTGCGCAGATTAGACAAAAAATTAAAAAAAAACAAAAGTATAAGTAATATAAACTATTGCCATGATTTAGGATGGGAAAGACAGGAAAGGACAAGGGTACAAAGGAAAAGGTTTCAGAGGCAGGACTTTCTCGATCTTTGAATATATTTAGGGTTCTTTGAAAGTATTTTCCTTCTATAAACACCAAAAATCATATTTTGTTTATTATAACTTATCCTGCATTATGTAGATTATACACCGTAGGCAAATTTAAAAGAAAAAGTTACAAAGTCGTGCAATAATGTGTAGCGCAACACAAGAAAGATTATTTGTTCCTTTGGAATTGTTTTTAATTTGGTTTAAAAAATGTTGTATAATAGGCACAATGTTTAAAAGAAATTAACGTTAGTGTTGAATATAGTGCGTCTAATAATAGGTATTATTATTTATTTAACTTGACAAAATAGGGCTATAGGTATTTATTGTATTGAACAAAATAGGACTATATGTATTTATTGTATTGAATAAAATAGGGCTATAGGTATTTATTGTATTGAACAAAATAGGGCTATAGGTATTTATTGTATTGCATTGAATATAATAGGGCTATAGTTATTTATTGTATTGAACAAAATAGGGCTATAGGTATTTATTGTATTGAACAAAATAGGGCTATAGGTATTTATTGTATGTATTTGTTTTTATTTTTTATACAGTATTCCTAACATCTGTCATAATATAATCTAGTTAACGACTTGACTCCAAATTGACTAAACGTACCAGAGTCTATAAGTTGTTGGATATTTTGAAAGTGTAAACGTCCTCAACGAAGTTACCTCAACGAAGTGCTCGTCTAGTGAATCGAAGTATCTCTCAACACTAGTGCATCGTCAAGCGAATCGAAGTACCTCTCTGCACTATTCTCTTCGCCTAACTTCAATCAACTTCGCGAATAGTGTAGTGCAGGTTTAATAGTTATTATCCAGTGAGGTTTACGTATTCCATAATGTTCATAGTTAGAGATTTTATAGATTACCTAACCATGGTATTTCAAACAATTTTGCAAAAATTGCGATCGAACGTGAATAACATTGCTCAATTTATTTAGTTATCTTATTATGCTAGGAATGTTTTTTCTTCTTCAATATATTGATTGAACGCAACAAAATAAAGTAACTTTCATTGAAGTACAAATACTTTTGATAAGGCACTGCGTTCAAAAGTGACATTGGCGTTCACCTTTGTCATTTTTAAATGCATTTTTTTAACCAGCGCTATTTCATTTGTGCCATTAGAAGAAACATAGCAACAAATGCTAAGGAGAGCTAAATATAATATGTCAAAAAAGTTACAAAAGTTTTAAATAATAAAAACTGTCATATAGAGAAATACATAATATTTTCATGCTTATGAAAGGCATTCTGGGCAATAATAATTATAACGTGAAAAGTAAGATTGATTTTTGCGAATAATTTAATGAAAATGTACCCTTAAATGTACGTACCAATATGTGCTGTGCAATACAAGCAATGACACGTGATTTGTCCTGAACATTACCATACATGCATCACATATTTACGAAGATTGAAACATATTTAATTTGTGGTATTCAAGTGACTTCGCTTTGTACATGCAAACTGCAAATCATATATTGATTGTTACATGAAATTTTAGATAAAACGTACAAACTTCATTCCTATCAAATTATAAAAGCTCTTTGATTGGGTAGTGGTTCATACTGAATTAAAATTGTTTACCTCACTTCAGGCCGTTAGTTCATAGCCCTAATGTAAGCTGGAATTTATGAGATTACTGCAGCTATTTTCAGACAAAACAATATCGTGTTTATTACGCACACAAGCAAAGAATCATTGTGGTGTTATAATGTTGTTAGTTAGTTTTTGCTGTCATTCTCATAATTATCTCATTTGTAAGATAATTTTATAAATAATTTTAATAGGTTTCCAGTTTTTTAATACATCTATTATATTTTGTCAGTGAAATACTTGCTGTGTTTTCTTTGTACTTTAAACGTAATATTTGATTAGTTTATTTTTCGAACATTAATTTTCGTTGTGAAAGTAAACAAACAAGAGCGACTATCAAATTTTGCTCTATTATGTTAATAACGTAGGATTGTTCAATTGACCTTTTAGTGAAAAAAATAGTATACTTGACAACGGTAGATCGAAGTCAATTTGGAAATTAAACGTTCTTAATAAATCTTGTATAGGCTATTTGACTTGAATTTTTAAATTGTTTTAAATTATTCTATTTTGTATTTTAAGCACACCACATTTATATTTCCAGGATAAATGCCGTATTTTTTATATAAATCATTTTTAAAGTTTGAATTTTCGAGATTGCGCTAAAAATGCAATTTTTGTAATGGTGGCTAATGTGACGACACACACAATGTAGACATTGTTGTCATTTGTAATGTATTTCTTTTTATATAATATAAGACGTAATGAATTTATATTATAAAAAAATTTATACTAAATGCAAAAGGTGATAGTTATAAATTGAAAAGAAAGAAAGAAGGACCATAATTTAAAGATTTTAAAACTTGTCTGTGACATCATCTGACTTTTAAACGATAACTAGGCGTTTGCGACGCTGCTTAAATTTTAAAAAAATACTGTGATTTCTTTACTGTTTTTATTAATAATATAAACTTATTTTTCCGAAAATTAAAAGCAATACGCTTATTTACGTTATGATCTAATATGATGACCCCGAATTGACAACGAATTTTCGATGTTGTCAAATAGCCTATTGTCACAGTACCTTTTACAATTAGTATTGGTGGCTAAACATTGTTGGAATTCTATCGATGTAACACTGGTACGTAACTAGCTTGTGCTGTGTGTTTTATTTTATTTTTACCTGGATTAATACCAAGTATGTAAATCGAATACATTAAACAATACATTTAAACACTTACACAGATCGCGAGCCGCGTAGCAGCAGCAAGAAGGATAAGAAGGACAAGGATCGCGACAAGGACAAGGAGAAGGACCGCGATAAGGACAAAGAGAAGAAGAACAGAGACCGAAAGGAGTCCCAGAAGGAGACCGATGTGAGTTTTATGCATTAAATGAGTAGCCTCTTGTTAAGATAACGACTGCCTTCAGTGTGTCGGTTTGGATTCACATATTTGCATGATTGGGGAATTGTAAGATTGATCAAGTAAAGGACGGATTAAAAATTTGTTTTTGTTTAAAGATGGCTGCTTCGGAGTTGACATGATTTTTAATCTAGATGAATATGAGAGAGTTAAGAGTTATAGGCTATCTCCTTAAGAGGTGTTGGTTCATTAGCCATGGTAATTTAGACTTTCAAAAAATTTCAGGTTTAATATTTCGAATTGTTTTTTATTATTAAGTTATCAAAATGTGAGAGACAGCTTGTTTTTTTTAATTAATAAAAAAAACAAATATAGTCCAATGGTTATGTCAGTCTTGGATAGAAATGGTTTTTTTATCACACACTAATGTCGAGTACAGTCCTTGATGATAGATGATTTTCAAATTATAACTAGTAGACTTAACCATGATAATGTAATCGGTAAAATTGTAACTTTGCTTGCTGACAGCTGATCGAGAAGTCTCTGTGTGCTAATTTCTCTTTCGGATTCTCGTAGTTGAAGTACCAATTTGAAAGATACCATTTTGCGATTCCTCTATACCATTTTCTAAATGCTAAGTTACTAGCTATTTGCTTCTTGTGAATTTTGCATTAGCATTTATTTGTATATTTTTTGCTGCTATGTAGTTTATTGTTTTATGTTTTCCTACACCTTGTTTTTGGGTTTTAATTCAGTCCCTAATGAGAGTTACGAGGGTAAAAAAAACCCTTATATTGAAATATATTTTCTCAAAAACTATGATAAATTAATGGAATCTTGCATTCTTGTTAAGATGTCGAGTAAATATGTGGCAAAGCTTCGGGTGCTTGTTATAAATGTATAGTAGCGCGCATTAGTCAAATTTGTTGGCTCATGTGTAGCCTATTTTTTGGTAATTGGTTTTTTTTATGCTATGTTCTGCACGTTCCACATTTTGTCATTTTTAGGGTTTCGTACCTCAAACTGAAAAATGGTAACTTCACTAAGTGTCTGTCCAGCCATATAAGACACAGTCGAATTTGTCAGAAATCTTATTAAAGTCATATGTGGGTTAATAAGATTTCTGAGAAATTTTGCTTTAGCAAAATTTTGAGATATTCGTTGAAAACGAGATATTCATTTTATATATAACTTTCTACAAAAATTTCACTTTTTATTATTCGCCTCACGCGTTTTATGCGGCTGTCCTTACCCTTTCTCTGCTCCTAGATATTAATGTTTGTTTTATTAGATATCTGGCCAAAAGGCCTCCTGATGACTTGAATTTTTCATTTATTTTTACCTGATTATTAGTTGTAATTAAGTAAGGTAAACTTATCGCATTATTTATATTAATAAGTATTTAATATTAAAATAATGTTAAGAAAAAAAACAAAAATGCTGGTGTGTACTTAAGTTTTACAAACGATCATTGCACATTTAGTACATATCAAATAGTCTCAGAGAAAATTAGGTTTAACGTCAGCGTTTGTTGTCCCCCGCTTCTTTGTCAGGAGTTAGCTAGAGACATGGAACTAAGTGTAGGTATAAATCAGATAAGGAGCAACATAGAACAGAGGGCAGTACGTGAAAAGATACGAGTTCATTTTTCACAAGGAAAACCATCCATACGAATGTGCAAAATACTATCAGTGCCAGCTTGTGATAGATAAGTTAACAAAGTTTTGGTTACACGGCTGTCAATTTTTTGTGTGTTTTATGATAGCATTGTAAAGTCAATTTATTTTTTCAAAAATCGAATCTCATGTAACGTAACCTCTTTACGTTCAATGACGTTTAGTATTTCTGCCCATAAAATACTGTACTGATGTTGACAGATGTGTAACCAAAAATTCTTATTTGCGTGGTTTTGAAACAACCTTTACGTTTCTTGTACGGTTCATATATCCTTTGAAGGCCTGTTATCAGATTTATGTTTAATCCTTTCTCTGTGGAGCATAGTTAAATAAGATTTTGAAATTTTTAAGAAATTTGTATACTTGTTTTATAAATGATGGAGATATGCTTAAAAAATCAAAAATATTTATTATATGGTGCTTAGTATGTGTAGTTATGTTAATAATGACAGTCTAATAATGATAAAATTAACCGAATATTACTCTGTTCTGGGAGTAGTTTCCTGAAGTGTCGCAATATGTATAATTCTCGCAATGAAAGGGTTGAATATCAATGTTACGTTGGAAGTCGGAAATATTGTACAATGCAAAGAATTATACTTTCAGTGATATTGTCGCTTTAGATGTTGTGGTACTCTTCTGTATTGCAAGTATTGCCGTACCTCAATTGAAATTTAAAATTATTTTTCTGCATTTATATTTTCGCATTTTAACGTTAAATCATATAAACAAGGTGTTTAAAACTGTGGGTCTTATAGAAAACAAGTTATGCAGGAACAAAAGATGTATATATAAGTTAGAATTTCCTTATTAAGTCTTTATTCACCTGTAAAGTTAATAACAAAATTATTTCAGAATATATGTACTAATATGGTATTTATGTTAGTGATGGTTTGAGACAAGCAAACTTGAAAAGATTGGTATTCAAATACTTCTATATATTTAACTATTTACAATACAATAATATGGTATTCGGATACTCATTACTCAAATTACGATTCAAATATTGTGTTCGGATACCCCTTACTCAAATTACGATTCAAATATAGTGTTTCGATACCCGTTACTGAAATTACGATTCAAATATTATGTTCAGATACCCCTTTACTTAAATTACGATTCAAATATGGTGTTTGCATACCCGTTACTCAAATTATGATTCAATTATTGTGTTTGGATACTTGTTACTCAAATTATGGTCTCAAGTAATCAGTACTTGAGTTTAGATTCAAGTTTTTTTCCGTAAACATATCATTGCTTAATAATGTGAGGTGTTAGGTAAATTAAAATATAGTTAATTTATTTTTTTTTTATCGTGGTTTTTACTACACTAACTGGAAATTTAGCAGTTACACCCAATTATTTAAAATAAATACTTGTACCTGTATGAAAAATACTCTGTATATTTACTCTGTTATCTGAAAATACTGAATTCAAGCACTAGCTTTCGATGAAACTACGTTACTTACGTATTGAAAGATGCTATCTCGTGTCATCACTTACAATTTATGTATAAGTTTATATTTTAATTGATTTATGTATAACTAATATTACTTTATTTTAGCAATTTCCTGACTCAAAATTGGTTGTTTGGGAATATTTCATTAATATGTACATGGATTTTTACATTTTGGGTATGGCTACACATAAGATTTGGATGAATTAGTAAAAAAATTGCATCGTATATTTGCTGTTTGTGGCAACTCTGCCAACAAATGCGACCAGAAGTGACGAAAAATATGGCGGAAATATCCTTTCTAACGTACTTTTACCACATTTTGAATAAAACTTCACATTACATCACAATTAAATTATGTCACATAAAAGAGGCTGATTGAAATGGACCTGGCGTTAAAAGACATAGATTGTAATTTTAAAAAGTTGCTGTTTAATAGAATATAAAAAAGGAAGCAAGTGATTGGCAATTAAGAAAGAACAATAACTAAAATACAGTTTATGATCATATATGAAAAAAAAAATATTAAAAATGATTAATATTGCTCGTTTTTTAAATATGTAGCCATTGCCTAAAAGAATAAAAAATAAACTGTCAATTGACATTGACATTTGTTCTGTGTTGTCAAAATTAACCGTTTTAGTGCCATGGTTTTTTACTCATATATACTTAAAAATGCCAAAGAAATCTTTTGTTTTTCATGTCATTTACCCTTGTCTCAAAAAAAAACTATCTCTTCCAAAAATTATCCACTTTTAATAATTTTTTCGGTGTTTTCTTAATAAAAACTTGTACGAGGATAATAAAATACAAAGAAAGTTATGGAAATATATATTGTGAACAAAAATTATAACAAAAACTTAAATCAAGGTCACATCGTCATTTTCGCAGTCCGGTACATCCTCCGTATCAGCAAAATAATTATCGTCACTACTATCACTATCGCTCAAAATTTGCATTAAGCCAAATTGTGAGCGCACCACAATGCCACTCCCACCATCACTTTCTTCACAACTTGAAAAACGATCATTTTCACTTGAATTATTTTTGTATTCTGACATGGGTTAAAAATTTTCTTTTCCTGGATCCTTTTTATATTGTAATTACTAATAATATTATAATTTGAACTTTATGTCACACGTAGAAAGATAATAAATTAGCGATACGGGCGAGCGACCTCCTCTACCGCGCGCTAAACAGCAACTGATTTCGCGAGCGCCATCGCACTCATGGCAAATTTGGTTAGTACACGCACGAGCGCATTGGCGCTCGTTGGCACTCAAACGGTTAATGTTTTTTAGCTCTACGAATGTTATGTGACTATTTTCGATGTCGTTGTCAGGCCTGTGGGCTTCAGAATTCATAGTTCGAAAATGTATTTAAAATCATTATGAAAAATAACTTGGCTTTTCATAAAAAGATCTCATTTTTTTGATTGACGACTTAAGTATTATTTTAATTTTTTTTATAATGAGAGTGTCATTTTTGTTCTTGTAACACTTTGGCCTAATACTATTTAAATTTTTGCCGGCCAACTTATCGATATTCCTTCAGAACAGATTTGCCGTTTCGGAAGTTACTTGTTCTAAAAACGGAGGTGTATATGGATTTCAAAATATAGGTTATGTTAGGTAATACATTTTCAGTAGAATTTTTAATAGACATGCACTGAGGTTATATTTTATATATTCAACTTTTATAAATTCCGTAATAGAGTATTTCAATAATTTTTTTTGTTATTTAATAAATTGATAATTTCATGATGGTTTATAAAGGTTTAAATTTAATGTTTGGACGAGGACGGTAGTAATGAATAGTGATGTCATTTTATGGTAATGCTAGTCATACTCTTTGAGAGCGAATGAATCAGGTAGATACACCCACTTACCATTAAACTTTAGGAGCTCAAAACTCACAAATTTTATAATTTTTTCGCTGGTAGCTTTTAATTAAGCTGTATTTTCATGATATTTTAATAAAGACAGTAAATGTCATCACCATAGTGTGTCGGGTTGATTATAAGGCATACGGCCTTTGACAAAGTGACGCACTGCAGGGACCTGGGTTCGATTCCCGGCCGTTCATCGAATGGGGCTTGACTGGTGTTAAGGTTGGCTGTAAGAGATTGCTCTCGTAGCAATAAGTCCGCGTTAAAGTAGATAAATAAATAAATTTAGGAGTAGTCAAACTTTTCTGTCTCGCTACATCAAAGATATTAGATTCTCAATAAAATGTGGAACTATTTACCATCAAAATGTTGCACTGAAAGATCTGGTGTGTGTTTTTGTCTTCAGAATGCTATTCGAGGTTTGTCTGTTGTAATCTATATCGGAGATATACAGGAGTACAAAGTTAATTAAAAATGTTATATATAAAATATGTAAATTGATTATACCGATCTCAAATCTCCGATCCTTTCAGTCGTGTCCTTGCTTTAAAAAAGTCTGAGACTGAAAATGAATGTATTGATTTTGGTCATTGAGTATTTAAGATAATTTGAACTAAAAGACATCTCTATAATCTGGTCTAGGCATACATGATGGTGTGACAACTATGTATTTTGTTTAAGAGAGAGGGGAATTTTCCTGAGATGTTTAATGATGCCTTGACAAGCTTGAACACTTTTAGATCTGCGTTTAAGATATTAAAGCAGTACGAAATTTCATCCAGGATACAAGTAGAAAGAGTATATTTAAAGTCTGTTGTTTTATTATAGGATTAATGAAAATAGGAAAATGCGGCCTGGTGTCTGAAAATCATATTTGTTTATGGTACCATTACAATAGACAAGGATGATAGAGGTACAACCTTCTTTCCAGCACACGTGCTTACTGGAGAAACCACCGAAAATAATTTATGTGGGTACCACGACATCAGCTTAGAGGGGACGTGAATGTAGCAGGGAGCTGAAAAGATAATTGTTTGTTTCGTTCTATTTGTATATGCATGAATAAGACAAAAACTGACACAAGATTACTCAACTTTCGCACTATTTGTATATTTTATGGAGATGAACGTATCACTTTTTCTGCTCGCTGTGAAAATGTCTTTGGCCTCACCATATTAGAGTGGATATCGTAGCTCCATGGCGAGTACTAGGAAGCAGTGCAGCAAAAACAATAACCGATAAGTTTTTAGGGTATGTTATGTCATATTTTTCATTTGTTTTCTTTCTGTGCATATCCTTTATTGTTTATGCTGGCAAGCAATGAAATCAATTGTATCTCGATATCAGAAATTTATGGTCGATACAAGTATTTCCCACCTCGTCTCTGAGAAATTGGATTTATCAAATTCCATGTTCTTTTTTCTTATTCTTAGTGTGCCATGCTCCTTCTCCGGTCTCTATTCTGAAGTATCAAGTTCAGGTTGATTTTTTGTTCTTCATGTAACTTTTTTAGGATAGTCTGTTTGGAATGACTAAAAGGGATTACCCTTACAGCAAAAAATATCTTCTCGGACAATTTAGCTGTCTTTTTAGCCGAACAAAACTGCTGATTGTTGAATATACTTAAATATTATTTTTGCAAAATGGCTTTTGGTGCATGGCGAACGTTGATATTGTCGAATTAATTACGATTTTACTATTGAATATTGAATCCAAATCGTTCTTCTGTTGGCGTATTCTTTTTTTCGATATTCGTGCGGTCTTTTGTGGTTGCCCTCGTGCTGCACTTTCTGCGCCATCTTTGATAATATGAATATTGACTTATTATATATAGAAAATGGAATTTATAGTTATCAAAGTTATATATTGTTATTGTCCAATGATAGTACTATGATGTTTGAACCTCCAGAGAAGAGGATTTATAGAAGTAAGTGTGCAAGGGTTAGTATTTGAACCACTGAGCCGTTTTTTAACTTATTCCAGAAATATTGTTGCATGCGTTATTTTTTTAATTTCCTTCCGCTCTAAGAGGTACGATACTTTCTTGAAAGAAGAAGAATTCGAAAATAGTTGGTGATTTTAAAGCATTTTGTGCTAAGTGCACACTGTACACAATGCGTTTGTACACAAATTTGTACATGTTTGTATACAAAGCTGCAATTTCTCAGCAACTATAAAAACAATTTTAAATCTTTGTTTGCTGATTTCTCTAAATATTTTGGAATTTGCCTTGGTCATGCTATCTTGGACCAATTCTTCTCATTTTATATGGGGGAAAGGGGTTTGAAGAGGTTTTTTCTTAAATGCGATCAAAAGTGCCAAGTAATATTTTTTGATGTGCTATCTTTTGTAAGATATAACTTGCTATAGTGTTTTACCATGTTCACTTAAGTTTTTTAACAATTTATGTCAAAAGTTTGAAAAAAACTGTGATCGAACGTTTTTAAGAAATAAACGTGTAAGTATTTCGATGGACTTGTGTTAGTAAACATGCCAAAAACACATAAATATTTGTAAACTAACTTTTATACACCTTAGTTTCTCCTAGCGGGAGTTTACTTATAGTTAACACATTTTATAACATTGTTCAACGTCCATATTATAATTATTAGCTGATAAAAGTTAGTTTTTCACTTTTTGCTTAAAATATGTATTAAAAATTTTGGAAACCCTGTGCTCCAGATGTTACTTGACTTTACTAAAACATCGTGGAGACGACCCGGTTGGATCACCATGAATACCCAATTTATATTGATGATTGTTCAGTTTTCTTCAGGATAGAGAATAATTTTAAAGTGTTAGGCGTTTTTGCTGAGCCAAATTTATGTTTGGACGAATTTAAGAGACTCGATTGTTGATGACAAAAAGGTTGCTCCTTTGAATGGAGAAACGATGTGAAATGGCATAATGATATAAGGTAGATTTGAAAGTAAATGGTGTCTGAGCATCAAGCTTCTGTTAAAGGTTGAGAATCTCAAATATTAATTTAGATTCAATAATAGAAGTAACTACAATATTAAATGATGAACATGTAAAAATTGTTTTTTTGTTTTTCATAATATAGAATTAAACAAACAACCATCCAAGTGATTAATACGACGGCCATTTTTTTGTCTTTATTGTTCTTTGTGAAGTTTGACAGTTGTCATTTGACAGCTTTTAAAAAATCTTTTAAATATGGCCGCTTTTTTATATTTTCAGTGATGATGTTTTTGTCTATTATTTATGGTTTTTTTTTGTTTGTTTGTACTGATTGGGGTCGGTGCAGATATGAAAAAGTGCCAATTGTTCTCTCTTTTTGCACGGCAATGAAAAGTAAAAAAAATGCTGTCTGCCTTTGCTGTGCCCCCATTAATCGAGGCCAGTTCAATTTTATGTATATATTATGTTATTTAGAAGTAATATTACAGATGCTATGTCGGAAACAAGAGTATTAAGACTGCAATTCCAATAAAGTCGTCACCGTGGTGTGTTGGATTGATCACAAGGCGTAGGGACTTTGACGGCCTGGCATATTGCGGTAGTTTGATTGCAGGCCGATCATTGAGCGGGGTTGGACTGGTGTTCTGGTGGGCTTTAAGAGATAGATTTCGTGGCAATAAGTTTTCCATATGTATTAATTGTATAGATTAAAGTATGTAAATAAATAAAGCCCCATGTACAAAATTAATGTTAGCTTCATGGTCCAGTTTGAAGGAGGCGCCATTACAATTTGAATGAACAAACATACAGACAGAAAAAGATATTCAATCGTAATGTATATATGTGAAAATCCCATTAAAAAGAATTTTGTTTCCCAAATGAGTTATCGCTGTAATATCTCTGTATGAGTACAGGACACGGCGCAATGTGTGATATTGCAAATTCAGAAAATTGTGCCAACCCTTACCTATCAAGACAGGGTTGGCACAATTGGCAAATTCAAGTTTGGAACTTGCGAAGTATATTTATATTATTGTTTATAATTTGAATTGTAAATTTTGGAAAAAGCTCCGTTGTTCTCTGAGAAAATGGTTAAGTTTAGTTAATTTTTATTTTTTTGGTTAACATAATTTAGCATATTTCATAAATACAAAATTGGTGCAATGAGTTTAGGGATGATACACAGGATCTCAACCACCTATTCCTCGTGTCCATCAAAAGCAATACATGGCAGAGACGGGCTGTTAAATGATTGCTGTCCGTTCACATACTTTGGAGCGAGGCTGTGTTGGATTTACTGGATACATGATTACATAGCATCCAGTTGTTCAATTTGGATGATTTGCGTACTTTTAAAAAAAATGTTAAATACATGCGTTTGAAAACAGGATAGAATATTTTATGTTACTGTTCTTAGCTATATTCTTATTACGAAGTTGCTTCCCGTAATGTCTAAATGAAATATTTATGTATAATATCATTAAAGTTAAATTCTTTCAATTGGAAAAACCTTATATGACCAATTACTTCGGAAAACATAGTATTTATTTGATGTATAGCATAATGGAGGATTTCTGCAGGAAGCGAGTATATTTTTGAAAGGTTGACCTCGAAGGGGAACTTGTGGTGGCGCATTATCATCACCAATGAGGTGAGATGCGGCAACAGCGAAGGCTCGAAACACGATACGTTTGGACAAATGGCGAGGATCTGGAGCGAATTATTTTGTTAAATTATTTTGGCAATAATCCCCTGCTATTGTACCCACGTTGTCAAGCAATTCAAAAATCATTTGAAATATGTGTAATTACGAACCTTGAACTCTTTATTTTTATTTTTTTTTATTTTAGAGTTTGCCGTTTAGTGCAATCATAGTACGTGGACCGGATCGCGGGAATGCTGGAACGCAAACTCAACGGACTGAACATTTTTTTATTGCTTAATTAAATTTTTCTATGCATCATAATAATGATTTCCTTTAGGAATTAATTTAGATGCGAGGACGATACGAGATGGCGAGCAGATGCAAAAATACAGATTATTTTATTATAAATTCTACAATCAATACAATTATTTTTATTTAGTTATTAGGTTACGATGAGCTCTCGAATATAAGATGAAGGTCTTGTCTTATATTAAAATTCAAAATGGGAAAAATTATGTCATCTTACATACAGCAGATTCAATGCCTTCGTCTTTCGACTTCTACGTTGCAAGTTGGCGTATCGGTTTTATATTTAATTTTATTCGAGATAAAGTATTATCAAGTTATCAATGCATTTACTTTCAGATTGCTGTTTTTAGTGTAAAAAAAGTGTATATTTTTTTTAAGTTACGCAATTATGCGTATTCTTTGTTAAAAAAATCTTATTTTACGTTGATATTTTCGACGTTTATTTTATCGTGTTTGCTTTTTTAAAGTTATTTCCACAGTTTGTTTGCGAAAAATTTTGGTTATTGGTTATTTTGATTTATTAAAAGAAAACAAAGCTTAAATTGAACTGAATGCATTTTTTTTGTTAACTCATTCGATAACGAGCAATTTTAAAAAATTTATGCTTAGATTAAAATTTGTATTTTAATTTTGGATGCAATGAAAAAAAAAACCCTCAGTAATGAATTCAAAAATTGCGATTAGCTGTTGAGTTTGAAGTTTTGGCGAGTTATCATGTTTTTATTGTTATTTGTCAATGTAGCGTACATATTAAATGTAAAATTTATTAAATTTTGTGTATTTTTAACTATGATTATATTAAATTTAATTTCCAAACATTGGTTTGAATCTTACCATGATTTTGGTGACAACTGATGTGGTTTTTGGCCAAATCTGAGAAGTCGTCGGAGCCATCTATCACTTATCTGATGGAATGAACCGACGAGCGTGTTTATCATTGTTTGTAATATGTTGTAAATTCTTTTCAGTAATTTGTTGTGTTCTCTCTAAGATCACTTGCATTATTTTTAGGCATTCAAATGAAATAAGTTAGTTAGTGTGCGAGCGGAAATAATTTGAAATGACAAGACTAATGTTTAAAAAGTAACCCTTAAGTTCGTCTTAGGTTTTCTTGCTTTTCACATTGTTTTAACCAACGTTTTGGCTGAACAAATTTCTGAAATCAGCAGTGTTGTCCAACCTTTTTTTCTATGTCCCATTCTTGTAAAAAGAGACGAATGACGCTAATATTTGATGTGAGATAATATTTTTAGATTTTTATTGAAATTATTAAAATATTTCAGAATCAAAATCTCATTTCATTGAAATGTTATATCTTGCAAGTCAACTTTTTGACAGCGTTCTTATCATCAGACTGTGACCATTTGGCTAGATTAAAGCACCATTTAAAAATAAAACGGTCGTCACCGTGGTGTTGATCATGTGGATTGATTGGCATACGGCCTTTGGCGGGTGCAGCGCACCGCGGGGACCTGGATTCGATTCCCGATCGCTCGTCAAGCGGGGTGGAACTAGTGTTCTGGTTGGCTATAAGAGAATGCTCTCGCAGCAATAAGTCTGTCTGCCATATGTATCAATTAGATACATTAAAATACATAATAAATAAATAAAACATGTCTCCTTTTAATCTTAAGTTTTTTTAAAAATACGAACTGTAAATTTAATTATGATCTTAGGTTAAGATATTAAGTTTAAATCTTAAAGCTCTTATAGAGCAAGTATACAGATCTTATAGAAATGAAAAATGTTGGTTAACCCTTGTTTTAATGTTTATAAAAACGTTTTTGTAGTCTTAGAAATTGTATATAAACTGCTTTTTTAATAAATGCTAATGAAGTCTTCTAAAACAGATGCTGCTTTTTAAGTGCGGAGCTGATGGGAATTCTGTGCGTAGATTGTGTGTCGCACTGCATGTACTTAGGATGACGAGACTGTTTACAGTAGCATAAGTTTAATTAAGCAATAAGAGGCTCAAAAATAATATTTGTAATTCCATAGCTAAATTTTTTGATACTCCAAATCTGAGTTTTGGCCTTTGAGAAAAATTCTGTACGAAAAAAATTATGTTTTTGCATTTGATCCTGTGTACGAATAATTGAAAAGTTGTTTCAGATACGCTTTTCACGTTTCTCAGTTTGGATGGCGATGGTTCCAAAACACATCCCGCTAAGTCGTCCTAACAGTATAACTGGCTCGGACCTCTCGGGCCACAATGCAAGATTGATTAACGAAATTTTAATTTACAACATATTTGGAGAGTGTTAGCTACGTTATAGGTTTCTTTTTCACATAAAATGCTTTGCTGCTTTCAAGTGGTCCTAACAGAGCCATGATTGAAATCGCATGGCACTACGCTGTCTTAAGACGGGGAAAAATGATACGTGTGGCAGATCCTGCATTGTTTAATGATTTATGTTTGAATAGCATTTGGAAATATAATTTATATATACTTTGTATAATTTTAAGTTAACTTAAATATTGTATGGTATGTGGAGAGAGTGGCTTTTAACGGCTTCTGTGTCTTAAAACTCATTATGTGAGGTTCTCATAGTTTATTCTCATATTTATACCTTCGGTTCTCATATTTATATCATCGAGTGGAAGATTATTTCACCTGGTAATTGTTAACTATGAAAGGTCATAATCTAGCCGTGAATTAACGCCCTGCCAGTGACATTATGAATAACTGCTTACATTTCCTACTGGTTACTTCTTCATTTTGATTGCTTCTTTGCGTTAAGCATCTTTAGCATGTCCACTGTCCGCATTGTAATAGCTTTGATGCTTAATTCGCAGCACGCACACACAAATTGTCCATGAACTATGTTGATCTCCAATCTCTTCAAGACTTATTTATATGTCCGTAAATTTTACACTCTTTTGATTACAGTGACTTAAGAGTTTACTCTGCATGAGAAAGCAGAGATGATCCAAGTCATGGAGAATCGCAGAAGCCTGAAATATGTTAAAAAATATAGCCCTCAATTCTTGTTCAAGAAGATTTCTTCTAATATTGTATGAAATGTTTGTTAAAAGTTGCGCCAAATTTTCATATTAATAGAAAAATATCATTTTCTTCAAAGTGTGGTTTCGAGCTTTTTTTCATATCTTCTGCATTTATCCGTCTGAAGTCGCTAAGACGCTTGTGATTGTTCATAAACAGAACAATTGTTATTACATATATCGGCTCCTAGCTCTCTCCACTAAACTTCAGCACAACAGTTTTCTAAGTACCATTGAAATGTCAAATTAACTTATTCATTGTATAAAAAATCAAAAATTCTGGCGAATGATAGTCGGAAAATAATTTTTAAGCTTGACACTTGACTGACTTGATCTTATGTTGTTTTTATAAACATTTTTCTTTCCAGGTAGATCCGCTATCGTCACAAATATTGTAAAATTATGTTAATTGTTTTAGCGTCCTACGACGAGTTTGGAACGTCCCTCAAATTGTTAGGTCTTGGCATACGAAGCGAATTTGGCCTACGAGTGTCTCCGATGTTGAGCGAGAAACGTAAGTTTTGAATTATGTCTAAATCGTTTCGTGTGCCGAGACCGTTGAAATTTTTAGTTCTCCCACTGCCTTACTTAATAAGTAAACTGTATTAATAAATATTTTAGGTTATGTTAGTTTATGATAGAATAACAAAGATTTGTGAATGGCTAGCGTAAATTTTGCTACGCCATCCACGAATCGGCATCCTTAATTGATATTTGAATTGCTGACCACGTTGGTGTGAGCGCCAATGATTTTTTTACTTTATTTCTGCGTGCTTAACGTTCACACGTTTAAGTACACTGAATGTAATAAAAAAAATAAATATATATAATTATAAATTTAAAAGTTTCTTTACAGTAATAGCGCGATAACGTGTTTCGAGCCTGCGTATCGAGCCTTCTTGCGTCGCCAAGAATTGGGGGGATAGTCATTCTCGAGGACCGTTTTGTGATTTGCAGGTTTGTTGTGTACGTGTGTGGGCGTGTAGCGTGAGAATGTTAGACTGCATGATTGCATCGACAGATCTTGAAGAAGTCGCGGCTCGTTGGTGGACAGTTAACTGTAACCAAAATTCAGTTATTTTTTTTTATTACTGTTAGAGGTGTTTGCACATCCGTTAAAGTCACTTCAAAATATTTTGACAAAATATGATACACCCAATGGTTTCAAAATTTCTAAAGATTAGCTTCAATTGTGCTCTGTTGACATTATGTCAGCGTTATCTGCTTTGAAGATTCAAATGTCTAGTTTTCCTGTTTCAAGTCATGTCGATGTTCTTGTACATCTTCTGCTATTACCAGATTTTGAGGCTGTTGAGTCAAAGATGTATCTAGTGCCAAATGGTGACCTTCTTTATTTCTTTCTGTGTCGAAAATGAAATATTTGAAAATGTAAGCCGAAATAATTGCTCACATTTATAGTTGGACTTTAAATTCTCTCCAAGTGTGTAATGGTTAATGGACTCCGACATTGCCTCTAAGTTAATTAATGTATTGAAAAAAATTCCGTATTTTTTTTTGACATTTTCAGGAGGGGTGGTTAGTCCATAAGTCATTTATAGATTTCCTTTCTTGGTCTTGGCCTAATTAAAAAATTAATTCCATTTTTATCCTGAAGCTGAAATTGTCTCATAAGCATAAACCGGGACTGGAACGTGGATGGACGAATGTAGCTATACCTGTATATAGCAGTTGTTGCTTTGTATCATACATAGCATTTTCTTGCAATAGCAATGAGTTTTTTCCCATTTTTCCCACGTTATTTTCAGTTAATAAAGGTTGCTTCAGTGTCTTAAAAAATTTCCAGTTGTTTATGACACTTGAAACTTTTTTTCTGATGTGTTGTACTCTTCTTATACCATTGCATCGAGTCCTGTTTTGATTCAGGTTTGAATTGATATCTCCTGTCACAACCCACTCAATAACAGGAGTAAGTTCTTCACCATACAGTTTCATAAAGCATCATCATCATCATATTTGGCACGACAGCCCAGGGTGGGCCAAGACCTTCTGTTGGAGATTCTCCTAGGAAGTTCTACTCTTCGCCTCAGTTTTCCAGTTCTTTATCCTGAGAATGTTAAAATCTTCTTCCACTGAAACGATCCATTGTAATTTTGGTCTACCTCTTCTACGAGTTGTTAGAGGTTTTGCGATGAAAACTTTCTTTACTGGGTTTTCATCTTTCATTCTAGATACGTGGGCAGCCCAGTTCATTCTTTTGATTTTGATGGTTTTTATGACATCAAGCTCACCAAACAACCTATAGATTTCTGAGTTAAGACGTCTTCGCCAAATACCATTTTCCTTGACACCCTCAAAAATTCTCCTCAGAACCTTTCTTTCAAAGGCTGCTATTTTATTTTTTCCAGTTCTAGTCAAAGGCCAGGTTTCTAAACCATGTGCTAGACATGAAGATTTAAGGATGGAACTTAGTCTAAAAAATGCTTTATTGGCCATGATATGCGATCCTGAATTTCAGAGATAGTGTCATTCTTGTTGTTAACACAAGATCCAAGGTAAGTAAAGCAGTCAACCGTTTCATATGTATATGAGCCAATCTCCAAACGATTATGTGCATTATTTGGTGGAGATTTTTGTATAGCCATATACTTAGTCTTGGAGTCGTTTCATGAAGCACTTGGACTTGAAGTTCCTCGTTTCCAAGGCAGCATAAACATTCTTGCATTGATTTTCGCCCGTGTCGAGGAGATCCTCAAAACAGCAATTTTCGCTGTTAATGCTGGAAGCCATTTTTTACTTTCAATGATCATCTTGTAATACTAATATTTCCATTTTTCAGTGATATTTGATGATGGGTAAGCTTCGAAAGACTGACTCATTTGGGGAGTCATTTTCAATCGTTCTATGGGTGATGATCTCCACAAAAAACTTCCTTCTCGCGATGATTGAACTAAATAGTAATGGACTAAATTACTAAACAGCATAATATTCTATAAGCTTTGTCGTGGCAAATTTATTCGGGATGATTTGGTCACATTGCGATACCTTATAAACCAATAATGTCATTGGGTTGATATTTGACATGTATACCTTTAATGAGGGTCTAATTGGAGTGATAATGAAGTGAACAGACCTACCCCTCTTCCATCTTCTCCATTCTGCGGACTTTTTCACCTACACTGACGGTATCAGTTGCAATATTATATCTTTGATAGATACTGTCGTATGATCGATATTAAATTTGTATATTCAAAAATACCAATCAACTTCCACTTCAATTTTACCCTCTGCTGTGCACCTCATTCTCTGATTGTGAAAATCTTTTATGTCATCTTCTGACCACCAACGTGCCGCGAAATTCATGGACGTACTCTCCCCAAGGTTGTCGGCTATCATGAATGTCTAATAAAAATATATGTTTATGAAAGGATAAAGTATGTACTTTGATACTGAGACAACTATCCAGTTATTTTTGACGTAATCGAGACGTTTTGCTGCGACGGAGACAAATGTTAAACCGGTAAGGAAAGTAGGCTTATTATTTTAATGGTGATACTTGGATTCACGAAGAATAAAATGTACATTATACATAGAAGAGTGGTCCTTACACCCATATTGACCTAGAAATTTAGTCTGAAGAATCCCGAGTGGATTAGGTGAAAAGTAACGTGACGACCTCTGTACACGTGTAAGGGCGAACCGCAGATATGCGGTGCAGGTACACGTCTTATACGTAATTCGTACGCATGCATATATACATCAAAAGTCTGTTTAACTTGTGGTAATAATGTGTCTTGTAGGAATTTGAATATATATAAATATATATATATATATATATATATTGCGTCGAAAAATTATGTTTTAGGTTTGAAGACATGTAGTTTTGGTCTAATACAATAAACCCCTATAAAACTTTGGAACACTGTTTTACTTACTGAAAATGGATTTGCATCATTTTTTTATCGAGTTCTTAACGAGGATGTACGAAAAGTTCATCTTTAAAAATGCCCACTACGTCAAAAATCCTTAATTTTTAGGGTCATCTCATTTAAAATGAACTAATAAAACTCATATAGGATCACTTTGTTGTCCATCCATCTGTTAAAGTTCTTTTTATCGGAAAAGGCTTAGAGGTCAAGTATGAATTAATATTGAGTACAGAGGCGTAGAAGCTTTACATTCCTTTAAAATTTGCAAGTTTTTTGGTTCACGGCATAAAAAGATATGGTCCTTTAAAGCATATTTTTTACTCACTGATCTTCAAAACTTATTGGGTAATTTCGCTTGATTTACAATCTTGAAAGTCGGCATAATGCGAGATCTTTATAGCATAAGTAAAGGGGAAAATCCAAAAGTCGTTGATTTGTAATTCTATGTGGAATTATACATTTTTCTAATTAGTTTGTTTTCACATTGTGAAAAATTAATATTTTTAAATAGAATAGTTAGAAATACTATGTACACTTAAATCTTTATAAATGCCCTTAGAGTGTACGGAACCCTCGTTGGCAAGTTCTACTCGAGCTTGGCAGGTTTTTTTAAATTAAAATTTTACAATGTAACGATTGTAAAGCATTTAAAGTTTCTTTTTATGAGAAATTAGAAATATATACGTGATTAGTTTAAAATAAATCCCTGTAAATATGGTTGAATACGTTGAAATATTACAACTTTACAGTATATAATAATTTATCAGCAAAATTTAGTGTAAAGCAAAAAAAATTATAAAGAAATAATTTTCCATCGTATAAATTATCAATTAATTTGGAGTAATAATTTCTGCGACGCCTTCATCTGTATATATTGTGGGTGATGCCTTCTACTAACGTTTGCATAGTAAGCAAGAAACGCAGAAATTAAACCACTTTTTCTAAATCCAAAAGTTGGCCAACTTATATATGATTAGTTTAAAATAAATTCCTGTAAAAATGGTTGAAAACGATAAATATTACAATTTTATGAAAAATAATAATTTATTATTAAATTTAGTGTAAAGCAAAAAAAAATTATAAAGAAATCATTTTCCGTTGTATAAATGATCAATTAATTTGGAGTAGTAATTTCTCGACGCCTTCATCTGTATGCATCGTTGGCGATGCCTTCTACTTACTCTTGCATAGTACGCAAGATACACAGAAATCTAAACCACTTTTTCTAAATCCAAAAGTTGGCCAACTTATATATGATTAGTTTAAAATAAATTCCTGTAAAAATGGTTAAAAACGATAAATATTACAACTTTATGAAAAATAATAATTTATTAGCAAATTTAGTGTAAAGCAAAAAAAAATTATAAAGAAATCATTTTCCGTTGTATAAATGATCAATTAATTTGGAGTAGTATTTTCTGCAAACGCCTCAATTGACTTCATCGGCATACATTGTTGGCAATGCCTTCTACTTACTCTTGCATAGTAAGCAAGATACACAGCAATCTAAATCACTTTCGAAATCCAAGAATTGGGCTACATTTGCCTTATTATAGGCATAAAAAATCATTTTTAATAAATTTTCAAATGCCGTATGATGATTCATTGTAGCAGGTCTTATGAACCGCTTTCTTATTGTCTTCCATCCTTATTCTGCTGGTAACTCATTATAGTAACCAGCGTAGAGTGTTGGCATCGATTATGTTGGGTTGACACAGCTCTTAGAAATTTTCTCCACCTTGTTTTTTAAGGTGCTCACGATTATAGTTCTTTACCGGATTTTCAAGGTCAACTTCCTTCGCCCTCCCTGACTTTACCATACTCACAATGACTGGCGGCTTGGAGCACTTGTGCAGTGAACTTTAACTCGATGCAGAATTATTAAAAGTGTTAATTATTACTAATAAATAACAAATATAATGGGTTTTATATACAATTAAGTAAATAAATGGTAAGCGAGTTATTTTTTTTTAAGCCACTAAATTTTTTTACGAGTCACATCTCGTCACTATTATATTTCTCTATCGGCTTTTCAAGGAATTATGACCTTAGTTTTTGTAACTTTCTGTAAAGAATAATAAAATTAAAGCTGTAAAAGGAAAATACTTTACTCGGTGCAAATATCATTTACACGGAAATTACATTTAGAAAAAAGACCATTACACGTAAACTTTTTGCATCTCACCTTAACCGTTTTAGTGCCATTGTTTTTTACTCATATATACTTAAAAATGCCAAAGAAATCTTTTGTTATTAATGTCATTTACCCTTGTCTCGAAACAAACTGTATCTCTTCCAAAGATTATCCAATTTTAATAATTTTTTCGGTGTTTTCTTAATGAAAACTTGTACAAGGATAATAAAATACAAAGAAAATTATGGAAATATATATTGTGAACAAAAACTGAAATCAAGGTCACATCGTCATTTTCGCGGTCCGGTACATCCTCTGTCTCAGCAAAATAATTGTTATCGTCACTATTATCACTATCACTCAAAATTTGCATTACGCCAAAATGTGAGCGCACCACAATGTCACTCCCACTATCACTTTCTTCACAACTTGAAAAACGATAATTTTCACTCCAATTATTTATGTATTCCGACATTATGGGTTAAACATTTTCTTTTTCTGGATCCTTTTCATAATGTAATTACTAATAATATTATAATTTGAACTTTATGTAACACTTAGAAAGATAAAAAATTAGCGGTGCATGCTAGCGACCTCCCCTACTGCGTGCTAAACAGCAACTGCAAATTTAGTTAGCTCGCGCTTGATTACGATGGCGCTAGACGGCACTCAAACGGTTAAAAACTGAATAAAAAAGTTTTGCAAATCCAACCAGTATAATTGAGTTCTGAGGTATAAACTTAATGTCACTCGATATTGATTGATTATGAATATTTCTTCCTGTTAAAATTATAGGTACCGTAAACTTGGCGTTTTGTTGAAAAAACATTTTATGTAAATTTGTCTTTCATCTCGTCATCCAACACCTGATAATTTATAATATGCATTTCTTTAGTGAGAGATTTCCAGTTGATATAGCAAGCGTAGACTATCTCATCACATGGACTGTAATCGATTATTGTCACTGTTTAGCAGAAATTTACATAATACTTATGGTCTTAAACCTTTCGGTATTTACCGATGAGAAAATCAATTGCCCAAAGTGGAAACCGTAGTTGTATTATGACACAAGTTAACTGAAATTATTTTAATTAATATTTCTAATAAAAAGCTGGTATTTAGAAATTATTCAGATTTTTTTTGAAACCTTCGAAGATGTTATTAGTTCGGGACTTTGAGAAGGGTAAGTGGTACCTTAATTTCATCTAAAATGACCTTACCAAACGATATCGGACTTTTTCCAGAAATTGTGCTCTAATTGTGTCCTTAGAAACTCTAGATGTCTGGACAGTGGCCCCATCTTGCTGAAACCACACATCTGACTCGTCAACATTATCCTCTTGTAGCTGCGGTACAAAAAAAATTGTTAATCATTTCAATATACCGCTCGTCACTGTAACCGTTGTACCGTGGTTAGTCTCGTAAATGGCCCATGATTTTTTTAGTCGATATTGCGCACCATACAGTAACTTTAGGGCTATGTAATGCTTTCTGATGCTTTTCTTCTGGATTGCTGGATGACCAGTAATGACAATTTTGACGATTTACGTAACCTTCAAGATGGAAATGTGATTCATTGCTAATATATAAACATTGTCCATCCCATTTTCCTTTGAAAAAATCTAACATTTTCTGACAGTAAATTTTTTCGCTTGTGTAGTATTCAGGTTTGATTTTTTTAACGATCTGTATTTTATAGGGATGTAATTTTAAATAGAAAGCCAAAATTTGTTGAAGACTTGAATGATGGATATTCAAAGAGGCAGCATGTTTTCTAATTGATCTTCGTGAATGCTCTTCTTCCACAGCGGCGATGCAATTAATATTTTTATCGCACAGGTCTATTTCGAGGTCCACTTGAATGATTTAGTGTACATCCTGATGCTCTGAACTTCGCTACCCGTAACTTGATTAACTGAACACAGGGTCCATCATTAAAACGACGAATATCAAAATTATTACAAAACTTACACTTACAGAAAAACTCTTGCAGAAATACGCTTCCACAGCTTAAGTGCGGTGTGAACTAGACCACTGCGACACGGCGAATAAAAAATCCACACCAATGAGCTTTCGAATGCTACCTCTCCCCTCCCACTAGCCCCGTTGCTTGCCGAGATATTCAAGTTTAAAGCTTGAATTCGGCGCTGGGATATCCCTTAATAATATTCTGTGGAATAAGCTAATGTCGAATCCAAATTGTTAACAATAATATTCTTTAGAATAAAACTATTAGTTATGTTAAATTGTTAATAATAATATTGTTTGGAAACAAAGCTAACGCTGATACCAAATTGTTAATATAATTTTCTTTAGAAAGAAACCTAATACTGACGCCAAATCGTTAATAATAATATCCTTTGGAACAAAGCTAACACATTGATGCCAAATTGTTAATAATATTCTTTAGAATAAAACTATTAGTTATGTTAAATTGTTAATAATAATATTGTTTGGAAACAAAGCTAACGCTGATGCCAAATTGTTAATATAATTTTCTTTAGAAAGAAACCTAATACTGACGCCAAATCGTTAATAATAATATCCTTTGGAACAAAGCTAACACATTGATGCCAAATTGTTAATAATATTCTTTAGAATAAAACTATTAGTTATGTTAAATTGTTAATAATAATATTGTTTGGAAACAAAGCTAACGCTGATGCCAAATTGTTAATATAATTTTCTTTAGAAAGAAACCTAATACTGACGCCAAATCGTTAATAATAATATCCTTTGGAACAAAGCTAACACATTGATGCCAAATTGTTAATAATATTCTTTAGAATAAAACTATTAGTTATGTTAAATTGTTAATAATAATATTGTTTGGAAACAAAACTAACGCTGATGCCAAATTGTTAATATAATTTTCTTTAGGAAGATACCTAATACTGACGCCAAATCGTTAATAATAATATCCTTTGGAACAAAGCTAACACATTGATGCCAAATTGTTAATAATATTCTTTAGAATAAAACTATTAGTTATGTTAAATTGTTAATAATAATATTGTTTGGAAACAAAACTAACGTTGATGCCAAATTGTTAATATAATTTTCTTTAGGAAGAAACCTAATACTGACGCCAAATCGTTAATAATAATATCCTTTGGAACAAAGCTAACACATTGATGCCAAATTGTTAATAATAATATGTTTTTTCTCTTTGACAGGCTTTCAAGCCTCAACTACTTAATCGTGAAATGTGAAATTTTGCATACATATAGCGTGTGTCATTGAAATGAACATAGAAAAATTGTTATGGCGAAAATTAATTTTTGCTAGTAATTAAAATTTCTATCTGCTATTGGAAATATTGTGAATATAAGTATATAATACATTAATACATAGTAATAACATAGAATTGACTATATGACTATATCGCCACATGGCATGATTAACCTCCCATGTTCTACCGTGCACCCCATCCCAAGGTGCTGATCAGCACATAAGTTGTTCAATACTGACACATTAAAAGATTCATGGCAACTGTATGTATAAATATTTAACTTGTGGTTTGTTCTAAATGACAGTTATTTCATTATCATTATGGCTGATTTGGTTCTGTAATAACTTAGCTGATCTTCTATAAGTATTTTCATTTGACATAAAGTTAATAGTTCTTATAAGCCTAAGAATAGACTTATAGTCAAATTTCACATAATTTTTCCTTCATTTTTTTCTGAAACGTAGCAGGCGTTTTTGTCTTTGACGCAAGTACCGTGTCCCAACACTCTTGATTCGCTTTTTTGTCAACACAGATGAGTTCGTTTATACCCGCAGGTTAATAAAGCTTCTGACTTATTTTAATTAAACCGAGTCTTAATCTAACCATGTAACCAAGTTTTCTCGGGTGTCTTTTTAGCGATCATTTCAGTTTGTCTATTTTCTTGGTCACCATTTTCTCGGTATTCATTCTTTGCGTCCAAAATTTTTCATTACTTCACTTTTTCTTTACAGGTTTGTAATACCCCATATTTCTTTTTGTATAGAGTTTTCAATTCCGATGCAGTTAAGGGAAAAATCTGGTAAACATGACGAAACTTAAATTTTATACTATAAACATGAAAGTTGAAATGACAAGTTGAATTCTCGGTTAAAAGACGCGTCGAGAATTTGGAGACTTCAAATATTAATTAAGTAATTCTATACCAATATATAAAAAATAAAGTTTGTCTGTTTCTTTTTTCGTGTTAGTCTATGGACAAACACGTCTGATTCAGCGGAAGATTATAGGTTATATATCATCATGCTACGATATATAGGGGAAGCG
Source organism: Druceiella hillmani (assembly GCA_039881145.1). Classification (NCBI taxonomy): domain Eukaryota; kingdom Metazoa; phylum Arthropoda; class Insecta; order Lepidoptera; family Hepialidae; genus Druceiella; species Druceiella hillmani. The sequence goes on along the minus strand of JAYKKI010000030.1, from coordinate 20,888,047 downwards.
TAGAGATAAAAAAGGAAACAAGTCGGGCAATGTTCAAATGGCGCACGGTAGAGAGAAATTAGCTTATTTATTGACTGATCATCCTGATACTCCCAGCGATACATTGACTACACTGATGGCCGGTGGCGTTTAGCGTTAGTGACCATGAGGGAAAAGCTGCATAGTTAAGATAATTCTCCGTGGGCCTAATCGATGGGTACAGTTAGTATTGAAACATTAGAAAATAATCGGTGATTCTGTGCTCTCAGACCACTATAATGGCACGTTAATCTCAAGAAAGGAATAGATTTGATGGTAAATATTAAGAAATTATTAAAAAGTTTGTATAAAACAGTTCAGAATGGAAGTACAATTGAAATATTAAAATTGTAAGATTATTAATAGTTATTTTAATATATTAATAGTTATATATATAGATATTAATAGTTATTTTAATATATTAATAGTTATATATATAGATATTAATAGTTATTTTTATTCAATATTTTCTCCCTTTCTCGGTCGACTTCTTCATTTCTGAAAGTCTTGTTCTTGAAAGGAGTTTGTTGCTTTATTTACAAGTTTCCTCCATTTTGTACAGTTTTCCACTTTCCTTAAGGCAGTTGCTACAGGAAGACATTCACACCAACGGCTAGATTATTGGTTACGGCGTCTCTTTCCTTCCACCACATCCAACTTAATGTGGTTACGCGATTGGCGGCGGGCAACGTGGCCACAGTAACTGAGTATTCTTTGGTAAGAAATGGTTGAAAGTCTAGTTTCGTTGTTTAGCTGCTCGAGGATAGACTTGTTCATTATTTTGGCGGTCGGTAATATGTGGAGCATCCTTCTCCAGCACCACATCTCGTAGGCTTCAATCTTCTTTCGTTCCACTGATCTGATCGTCCACGATTTCGAGCCTGGAAATATAGAGAAAACCAGAGTCCGAATTAGTTCCATTTTGGTGATATTGGAAACCTTCCTGTATTGCCACAGACTTGTCAGTTGGCTCATTGCAGTCTTGGCCATGTGGCTCCGTTTCTTGATTTCCTTTCTGCTTCCTTCCTGGTCAGTCAGTAACTATTCGTTACTGAAACCTTCTAGATCTGAGAGCTCTCTAGTCCTAGAGAGTTGACTAGTTCTATTAATGATCATGACTTTTTCTTTGATTTGATGAACACTTTTCTAACCCAATAATTTATGTAACCCAAGGAATATATTTGTCTTTACAATACATATATAAACATTGTTTTTACGATTCCGTAATGAAGTAAGGAAACCTTATTATGTCGTCATGTATATTAGTCTGTTGGTCTTTATATACAAGAAATGTTGTATGAAGATGTTTCAGATGAGGATTCAGATTAGTATATAGAATACTTAGAAAAATTAATTTTTTTCTGTTACGTATGAGTTATCTTTAGATAGGTTCTTCAAAATGAGATTATGGTTCCATTTATTACTTTTTTTTTTATTTCTAAACCTATTTTCTGAAATATTAATGCGTCCGAGTGATATGCACTGTCTGTTGTAATTTTTTAAACATAGATTTGAAGATTTTGAAAAAGTTCTAGGTACTAATATTTGATTAGAACTCACAAATAAAACTATTTCTATGTTATTAGCTATGAGACCCTACTTATGTAGATTCTGATTTTGTTTTATTTTATTCAATGCTGTTGCGCTGAAATTTAACGTGGAAATGAGATTTCCCCACTTACTGGACTATATTTACTAACACAGTGGGACATACCTGATGAATCCAATGATAATGTAGGGGTTACCGATACTGTAGGAGTCCATGGTTTATATAAGCGGGGCGTTTGTGAGATGACGCTTTAAGATATAAGTTTTGTAGTTGCTACACATCACTCTGTTGTTACCTTGTACTTCACATTAGGGAAACCTAAAAATCTAGATTACAAAACTTTACGACGTTACAAAACTTTTTTGTGAATAATATCCATTTACTATAAAATGTGCATTTTTATATATAATTATTCATTAAATTGTAATTACCAAACATTGTTGTGACCAATGTATTCACAAATCTCCGAGAATTCTGTGATGTCACCACGACCAGAATGTCCTGTAAGACATGCCGGGTTCAGCGCAAAAAGGTATAAAAGCTGCGCGCATACAGCAAATGAGTAATTTGAATTATTTAAAAGAGTAGATCTAATTTAAAAAGTTTGGTCTCAGATCTTCAAGAATTTTGTTCATATATCTTCTACTCAATGGCACAACAGCCAGAATGTTCTATAAGACACAGCCCTGGGTTCATCAAAAGGGGGTTTATAAGTCGCGCACATAGAGTAGATAAATTATTTAAAAGAGTAGACTTAATTTAAAATGTGTTAATTTAAGTCTTAAATCTTTAAGAATTCTGTTGATATACCTTCTACTTAATGTCACGACGATCAGAATATCCTATAAAACATGATAGGTTCAGCGCAAAAGGGTATATAAGCTGCGCACATACAGTAGATGAGTGATTTTAATTACTTAGAAGAGTAACCAAAATTTTTAGGGTACTGTGCCTCAAAAGTTAAAAAAGATCACTTATAGGATCACATCCTTGTCCGCCTGTCTATCCTTCGAGACACTCTTTTCTCAGGAATGTGCGGAGGTATCAAGTTGAAATTATATGAAATAATCTATGGTTCCTTGAAGCTGTAATAAAACTAAGCTTTTAAGTGAACGCAATCAAGAAGAACCCTAAAAATATAGCTATTCTTGCAGAATCACAAAATTATATCATTTGAATTCTGTCTTTTTTAATGGTTCTAGCGAAGGTATATCCTACCCTTCTATTAGCAAAACACAGTCGAAAAAGTAAAGAAATATAGGTACAATGAAGATAATTATTGTTGTGTAAAACAATGTAAAACTTATAAAATTTAGACAAACTAAAAATGTTATACGAATGGGAATTATAGATGAAAAAAATTAACGTTGCTTCTTAATGATAAATTCGAGTTATAAATACCTGTGGTATTTTCTGTTTTTAATGGCTGTGTAAAACCATAACTCCCATCGGTACTTTGACGATGCATCGGCACTTTAGGTTTTAATTTTAGTTATTGTTTGCAATGGAGTATGTAATTCAATTCAAGAAAATGGTCAGAATCTAAATTCTTACTCTTTTCCTCTATACCTTTGCGTCTCTGTGTAGCAACGTCGTCACAGCGGCATAAAGATGTGTAAATGGCGCATTTGGTTTACTCGGACAACTAAAAATGTAAACTTGATACTTTCAAGTAGTTATTGCAAAGAATGTGCGTGGTAATATAAATATATATATTTTTTTGTATTTTTCGCTTATAGTACTCGCTTTTACCAGAAAAAAATCTTATAACATAGTTAAGTCAACTAAGCTACCACCAAGCAAGGAAACGTATATCTGCCATCTCACAATTGTGATCACCAATAAGACGTTTGCACAAGTTGTGTATTTTTAAGTGTTTTGTTCTTGTCGGATATGACAATTTATTAATTTATGTGATCAATAAGGACTACATTTAAACAAACATGACAAGTGCGAACATCTCACTGGTGGTTGACTTTAACCAATAAATATGAAGGCACTCTACATTTGCAAATGTTCTGTTATTGGGGATACCGCATGGAGAATGGTTAGGGTTTGGGGCACACCTCATGTCGATTAAACAAGTTGTTAAACAATTTTAATTCAAATGTCAATATATATCTGAATCTTTCAATATCACGTATATTTGTTTTATGTTCCTTGTAAGTAGTTAAAAAATTTCATCAAATATTAAGATAAGATGCAAATGTGAGGTTAGCTTCCTAACAATATATTATAAACGTGAAAGTGAATTTGTTTGTCTGTCTTGCTTTCATGGGTTAGCTACTCGACTGATCTTTACGAAATTTTGCATAATTATAGTCTATGTCATGGAAATCAACATAGGATACTTTTATTCTAGAATACAATTTATTTTTGTAACTAAAACTGAACTGAACCTTTAGGAAAAAAAGTGCGAAAAATAAGTATGTAACAACACATCATGGCAACATGTAAGCCCGTCGTTAATCTACTGTAAGGCACAGGTCATTTCTTTAATTGTATGCAAACTACACTCAAACTATTTAGCCCATCCAATATTTCATGAAAACATTTCTAAATTACACCACATTTTTTCCGTTTCCCCCTATACAAAACCAGTGTCAGAACTAATATTGAATAAAAGTCTGTTTTAATAGAGAATTGCGTTTTATCTCCTAACCAATAGAAAAGGTACTGCAAAAGCGATTGTAAAAAAATATGCGCTCTGCGACATAATGTTGTGTCTGTTTTATATCTGCGGGGTGCATATAAAGAAAACTGTTGAAAGTCCATATAGGGTACGATCCAAGGGTCAGAACTAAAATAGAATAAAAGTATGTTTCAATAGAGGAAAGCGGTTTATCTCTCTAACCAATAGAAAAGTACTATTTGGTTGTAAAGAATAGACTATCGGCAAAAACTATTGTAAAAAAATATGCACTCTCCGACATAATGTTGTGTCTGTTTTATATCTGCGGGGTGCATATAAAGAGAACTGTTGTAAGTCCATATAGGGTACGATCCACTAGGCGTTTGCAGCACTCAAAACGCTCACTGTATCTTACCACTTGGCAACCGTGGTTATTTTCAAAATGTCATTGATGACATCATTGTTTACGACCACTTCTAGCTCATGCCATCCATGTATTGAAGTGGATCGTTCCGGTCATTAATCTGTCAATTTAACTTTGATACATTGATGTATGTAGTCTTCGTATGTAAGTAAATCATTATATACTTGAAGATTAGACATGGTGATGGAGAGAATCAATTTATGCAGTTCGGAGAAGTATCCAATAGAAGTAAAGGTTACAGCATAACATGCAAAACGTGCAAACGATCATCAAATTTGTATAGAAATTTAACTACACTTACAATTATTAATCCCTAAAAAATTGATTAATCCATAAAAAAAATACAATGCTGTAAACTCTTCAGTTTTGATCAATACCTGCCATTTCCTCATAAGTTATGATTACGCATGTTCATAACCTGTTTCACTTGAACTGACAGTTGCAACGCTGACTAACTAGTGGTATGGGTATGATCACGGTGGTGGGCGCGAGCGTTGCGGGTGGATAGTAGAAAGTAGCCATAGTGTTTGGGCCCACGTGTTACAAGAATAAAAATGACATTCTTATATAGAGATAATAAAAAAATAAGACCATTAACATTATATTTATATCATTAATTGGTCGTTGATCGTATTGCAATCGTCAATATATTTGAAAAACCAGGTTATTTTTCATAATAAATAGTAAATGTAATTTTTACGGAACTATTTAAACCAGTAAGACGTAACAAAATGCACATTGTGTCTTGTTGCATTCTCCATAGACGGATGTAAAATAATAATTCACAAAACTTCCAGGGTCGTCAAAAAATGCCATGTAAAACTAGAAAATAGTGACGAAGACATTTATTTTCACAAGCCGGAACGAATCCTGGAAAAGGAAATCTATATTGATTATTTCTTGTAATTGCGCCTGGAAAGTTGTTACACTTGTTAGGTTTTTATTGTTATTTCTATATCTTATTAACAATTCTTGATATATTACAAATATAATACACGCGTGTTTATGAATAACCCCTTTTTTGTTTTATATTGTCTATTGCTGAATTGTCTGGTTTTTTGTATTCCTAAAAATACCAGCTTTTTAAAAAATAATATTCTTTTTCTGTAACGCCAGTCTCGTTATCGCTAATAATTATGTAAATTTTTCCTAAATAATAAAAATATCTTCCTATAATAAATAATACTTGCTACACGGAAATAAAAAAATTTAAATTTACATATTTTCTTGGACTACTCATTTTGTATTGTGCCATACATTATACAAACCTACTTTAAAATCTGATCAGGTATGATATTCATTCATCCATGGCTTTAGAATCGGTTTAAGCATTTTGGAGTTTTTCTGTTTAAATACGAAGAAAATGTTTTGTAAAGTTTTGTGTTTTGTATTTTATGACATGAACGCAGAGTCCTCCATATATCAATTTGCAACATTTTAACTGGTAACTAGGAAATTTTCAAACAACACTTTAAAAAGTTTAGTCCCCTAAATAGATTAAATGTCTTTGTGTATTTGCAATACTGAATTATGTATTGGCAACACTTATTAGTGAGCTGTCAATATGACAGTTCGGTTGAATATGTAGCTGTCAATGTGACAGTTCAGTCCATTATGATCGAATTATTATGATAAATACACCATACCTTGGTTGTGACGCTTACCATACTATGTGTAAAGTTAAAAGTAGACATAGGTTTCTCTCATAGTTTTCCAGGTATGTCTTTATCACCTGAATTGCATCTAGGATATTATGTTCTCCTTACTGTTACTTCAGTTATGCAGCTTTTCCGATAATGTATAGTTACTTTAGTTCGGGCTCTAGCTTGTTCGTTTTATACTTCGACCCTCGAAACTAAACACAACATGGTTCGCTTCATGGGTCTCTAGGTAGCTAAGTTTGTTAGCTCATCTTTGGGTATGTAATGTATTTAATAATTAGGTAACATATTTTTTGAATGGAAAATTGACTTTTTGAGTTTATTATCATTTTAAAAATTCTCTTTTTCATTTCTAAGGGAGGAGTTTTTCATTTCTGAGGTACGATACCTCAAACTGAAACCAGAACCCTTACAGGGTCACTCACTTGCCGGCCATTTTTCTCAAAAATCATGCTACGTAGAAATTTGGAATAGTAATAAAACATTTTACCCCGCACAAATCTCTATAACTAACCCACAAAAATATTTGTTCGGAAATTTTAAGGGGTCTATTAAATACGGGAAATTTTTTTTTAAAAATCTGTCTAGTGGGGTATCGTTTCAAAGGGTTAATTATAAAATTGTCAAAAATATGTCGCCCCATCCATTTCTGAAACTATTCCACCTAAAATTATGAAAAAAAGACTTTTAGACACATTGTAGGAAATCTATGGCAATTATCTAAACTAGCGTGACCCGTGCGAAGTCTTCGCATTATAAATTATTCAACTCAATTTAATAAATCGAAATTGATTGCAGGTATTCAATTCATTTCTAATTTTGCACACTGCTTATTACGTTTTTATTCCATTATGAAGCTCAGATGACAGATCAAACAAATATTTTACTAAAATTGACATATAGAGGCGCAAGTATCAAAAGCATTGAGCTAAAGCGCCACTTTATTTATACGTGAGTGGATTTGAAATTAAACAAAAATTTTACCGACCGTCAATCATATTGACGTTGAGCCGTTAGATGGCAACATTGCTATTTTGTGTATATAATTTTAATAATTAATTAATTTGCAAAAACAATAGCAATAATAAATTTTTTAGTTGTGGATGCCGGTAGAGCAAGCAATTATCTATAAAATGATATATAATTTATGTGGATTAGTTGTGAGGTTTTTTCTAAAAAGGGAGAGTAACATCTTAACCTTAGCGTATTAATATATATGATATTATAAATTTTGAAATATGTGACACGTTTTATTCCTATGAAAGATATAGTACTTAATATATTTATATTGTGAAAAATTAATATTAGTAGATAGTCCAATAGAAATAATATGTACCCATTATAAAGGTTTGCAGAAACCTCGTAGGGCGAGTCCTACATGTGCTTCTGTCAAGCACTTTTTTTTCAAATGAAGATAGTGTTATGTAAATGAGCACTTGAAAGTTTTTTGTTAACACTTTTCAAGTGGACGACCTTACTGTTGTAGATGGTACTATTTATCATGGGATAGATATCATTTGTATTGATGATATTTTTAATGGGATATGATCGATTTCACTTTTGATCAAATAAAATATGTTTCAGCAATACTTTTCTTATTTAGATGCAAATTTTTTGCAGACGATGTTACTATACGACCTGTATGACTAAATTACAAGTATAAAATTCGAGAATGACTAGTAGGTCAAGACTGGTGCTAATTATGGTCTGTCAGAGTTGTCACTTCGACGGATTTATGGCTCATATTATTTTGTTGGCGGTTGCGAAATTATTAGATTTTATAATAGTTTCTTTTAAGGAGATAGTTTTTTGCGTAGTGTTATGTGGATATTAAAGATACAGATGGTAGCGCCGGATATATAAAGTCATATATAATCTTGTGTCAGTCGTTCACAGTTATATAATTCTCTCTTCGGATTGTAAGAATTAATGTTTCGAATGGCATAGACTAATTTTAAACTTTTAAATCAGTAGTTCTTTGTAAATATTTATGGGCCATTCTTTATGATCAATGATGTTGCAAATAACTCGTCGATATTTCCCGCATTTTGCAGAAGAATTCTCCGTTCAGACAAGTTTTTTTAGCTTTCTTTACAATCTACACATGTGGCATTTTTTCTGTTTTCTTTGGCCTCACATTCTCTGTGTTAATGCAAAGTCATCTGGTGATTAATAACTTCCTCCCATTTTTTATGTGTTAATGCTAGAATAGTGTTTTTGTCCTAACATTTACCGAGTGGTGTTTCTTTCATTTTTTTAATGCGTTCCGCAGCACTGAGAGCTATAGACGATACTATTGCATAGATTAGGAATGAGCAAATCATTTTGGAATTTTTTTTAAACTTCTTTACCGTTATTGGGTCTGAATATGCATAGGTGTCCCGTATACTAGCGAGTCGTATACGAAAAATATGTATTTTAGATATGTTATATCAAAGTTTCTTAATTTAAATAGTATTTTTTGGACATTTAACACAGTCTTGATCCTTCTAATAAATGTTATGAAGGAAAAAAATTTTGCTTTGTGCTTTCAATTTGCCTTTTAAACTAAACAGATTTTGATTGGCCACTAACATATGAGGTAATAATGTTTCTATTAAAAAACCTTGATGGTTTTTTAGAAGAACATGGCACACTCTTGCTGCGAAAACTTGACCAGTTTTGAAAATAATTGCTTTTGGAATTTCAAATTTTAAAGAATTTTCCATTTTTTATGTTTTGTGGCAAAATTGCCAAAACAGAAAAGTATTTGAATCATTTCAGCGTCCAGTCATAGGCTTTCCATAATTTTTAATTTGGCTCAGTTGAAACATTCTCCACTCAGCTCTGCACAGCTGTATAGCGATAGCGTATAGGTACGGTCGGCGGCGGATAGCTCGGCAGATGGGCAGACCCTTTTCCAGGAAATAGTCACTTGATCGATTTTTATCATCAAAGCACTTCAATATAATTGTCATAACAGATAATACTTCTCAGAACTCTTTCAAACGTCCAATGAAGTCAGCTGATAATATGTAGATTTTGACATCACATTTTTTCTGTAATTTTCATAATAGAAGTGATTTTCACATTTCTCCATGTTCTGAAAGAAAACTAATAAAATAAATTTATTGAAAAACTTTTTAAAAATATTTAACTTTATTGTTATTAAAAAAATAGGTTTTGGAAACAATTTGACTGATTTTTAAAGTATTTTATGAGTTTTGCGTATTTAAATATTTAGACGGACTTAAATTGATTGAAAGAAATAACTGCAAGTCTGTGTAACATTTGAATTACAAAAATGGATACCTTTAGGCAAAAGATTAAACTTTTTTTGAGACGAGATTTATATCATAATTAATATCGGGTATGTTATCAGTTAAGGGTGTTATTATACTAAATTAAATTGAACGCATTTGAAGCAAGCCGCGAGTTGAAATAATCAATGTCCGTCTCTGAAAAGATTTTCGTCATGCGACTTGAAATGTTGGTGCGACAAGTTGTAGAATCCTTGAAGGCTTTTTTTAGAAGTATGTGATTATATGACGAAGGGATGATAAAAAGAAATAAATATAAGGGTAACAAGTAAAACGTTTGAAAGATCTTGTTTTTATTTTGCTTCGAATATAATTTTACTCGTACCTATAAAGAAATAATATTAATTCAGAAATTTAGGGTTCCGTAAACAAAAGTTAAAAATGTGGCTGCTACAATTTTGCCATGTCCATCTTTTCTTTTTATCTGTTACGGTACCGTAAGTCTCCAGATTAATATGCCCTCTACACTACTCGTGAAGTTACCTCGATAAAATGCTCGTCGAAGTTGACTGCAGATCGAAGTAAGTGACTACACACTCGTGCACTCTCGCGAGGAGTTCCGTAGTCATGAGTTGCCTGCACGCACCCATATGTAAACAGTACGACGACCATCTGCAAACAGAAGTACATGAGCAGTGTAGTGAGACGCTTCGTGTAACTTCCGACAGCGATCGGAAGTCGCACGAGGCGAGGAGAGGTTGCGTAAAGCGAATCGAAGTACCTCTCTACACTATTCTCTTTGCCTAACTTCGATCAACTTTGTGAATAGTGTAGTAACCTGGACTAAGATCGATTGTGGCAAAATATTACTAGAAAACTGACTTTTCGGTTGAAAAATTATTTTCGTACAGACCCCTACAAATAGGATATATTTTGGAAGAAATTTTTAAATGCCATTGAAAAGGTCTAGTAATATTTTCTGATTTAGTCTACTTTCTGTTTCTTCTCCTTTCCTACTTAAGTTTTTTATCACTTGTCACCAATGTGAAAAAACCATGTTAGCATTTAGTAAATATTTCAATACAAAATTATCGCGGTCATCTTGCATTATTATATTAACCCCTCAAGCACGCACGTCCCTTATAAGTAACACTTGAGCTCGTGCCGTTCAAACATATGTATTTGGGTCAAAATGATATAAACGTATAAACAGTTTTATATCTTAAGAAAGCGAAGGAAATAATGAATCAAATGGTCATACATTCGTCTATGCATTCAGTTATTTTTGCTCCTTGCGAGATATGGACGACTGAGATGACTCGCCAGAAACTTAACGATAAAATGAATTTTTATTATGATAAGTGATATTTTTATTTATTTTTACGTTTAATTATTGTTAATACTATTACATGGTAATACCAAAAATTGTATTTTATGAAGACTTTCTTTACGACCCTTTTTTGTTACGGAAATGAGGAATTTTCTTTTCATCTTGTTCATTATGTTTTACACTTGTAACGTACATACGTGAGGTACAAATATTTTGACCGTGATGTAGTTACGTTTCTTCCCTATTTACTTAAGCAATTTTATTACAATAAAGTCAATAGTTTTAGGTGAGATATTAATTTATCGACAAAGCGTGAGCGCTGATGTTATGTGAAAATGGCTTGCATGCTCATAGGATTGAATACATATAGGTGTGTTATTTATAACATACGTAAAGATGTACTAGGTGACATATCTTATAGTGAAAAATAATATTTGTAAAAAGTTTAATAGAAATACAAAGTACACTCAAATATTTAAATTGTTATACGCATACAAGCGTTTAAGGAAATCTCGTGAGGCAAGTTATGTTTGTATTGTAATAGATTTATTATATAAAATATTAAAGGAAAATTTCTATATAAGCCATAAGAATTGTTATGCGCATTGGCCTTTTTAAGTTTTCTCATTCTATTCTTTATCGACTATGAGCCTGCGAGTCCTGATTGTAATAATTTCGAAGATATTTCGTTGACAATTTTTTTACGTCTGCCTCTTGGTGTGTTGCGGAAAGAAGTAGCGTTAGACGAGTGGCATTTAAGCCTGTTCTATATAAATGATCCGTCCAACTCATTCTGTTCAATTTTATGAAATAATGTTAAAGTATTATTTACATTCATTTACCTGTTTTAATAAAATTTTAATGACGCTTATGCAAGATGTTTTTTTTCCAATTTTTAAAGTATCTTCGGCTCCGACTAATGTGAAAACAAAAATAAATAAGATTCTCCCTGTTTTTGGGGAAAGTCCAATTGAAATTGATAGTTAAATATATTTGTTTAATCGTTTTCATTCCCAGTTACCACAACTAACTCAACTTAAAGTTAACTAAATATCAAAGTTTCCCTTACTTTTATTAAGATTATATGGACTGTTTTGAAATACAACCATTTTATTGGATCAAAATTCCATTTTTCTTCAATATGATAATGATAAATTTAAATTGATCAAAAATATTTCGTTATTGTAGCAAGTGTAGACAATGGATACGTTCCACTAGGCGATCACAATGCTCACTGTATCTTCGACTTGGTGACCACGGTTATTGTGGTCGTGATCAAAATGCTATTGATGACGTCATTGTTTACAACCGTTTCGAACCCATACCGATCTACATGTCGAAGTAGGTTGTTGTGGGTGTCTATCTGCCAATTTGACTTTATCACATCGATATGTTAAATTTACACAAGTAAATTGTATCATCTTTGATAATTAGTCATGGTGATGAAGAGAATCACCTTATGCAGTTCTGAGAACTACCTAATAGAAGTAAAGGTTACACCAGAAGATGCGAAACGAGCAAAGAATCGTCAAATTCTTATAGAAATTAAATTACACTTTTTCAATTGCTGCAAGTGGTAAATATTATCTACTGATTAATACGTAATCAAAAAATACGATGCAATAATCTCTTTGTATTTGTTCAATGTCGCCATTTACGAATACGTCATAATCATAGTTAATCATAATCATATAATCATAGTTACGAATATGTATTGTTCATACTAGAATGCAATGCAATTAATTGTGATGCTGACAAGCTAGTGGAATAGGTATGATCGCGGTCGCGGGGGCGAGCGCTGCCAGCGGCTAGTAGAATGTAATGTTATACAGAACATAGGAAAACAGTGCAATGCAGTTTGCGTGATGTCTTTGAAAAATACGCTTATCTTTGAAAAATACACTTGTCATTTAGTAATGTTTAAAATCGAATTTTGAAATATTCGTTTAGAAACAAAAAAAATGAAATGAATTAACTTTTTTCTTCTTATATCAACCGAATTAATGTCCTCATGATGCTATTAACTTTTTTCTTTTCTTCCGATATCAACCGAATCAATATCCTCATGACTATTAACTTTTTTCTTTTCTTCTGATATCAACCCATTCAATATCCTCATGACTATAAACTTTTTTCTTTTCTTCTGATATCAACCGATTCAACATCTTCATGACTCTATAAACTTTTTTCTTTTCTTCTGATATCAACCGATTCAATATCCTCATGACTCTTTAAAATAGGTAGCAAACAAAATATTCAGGTTTTTGCTTGTACATCCAAGTATACTTTTCTGAATAAAACTAAAAACAATATGTGACTTCTATAAACCAATACGAAAATTCATTTTTTTACCTCTGAATATACTTTCTGAATAAAACTAAAAACAATATGTGCCGTTTATAAACCAATACGAAAAGCATGCCAGGTGTCCGGTTTCAATCCAGTTAGTTTTTCGTTACTTTTTGTAGGATATATGTTTAAATTTTTTTGGTGACAGACCGGTTTTCTGAGTTTGTTCCGCTACATATCGTAAAATAAAAAAGGCAAATTGGTTATTTAGATTTTATAAACCTTTGATAGTGAACATATGTACGTACATAAATATACACACTCGAACTCTAGTGCGATTCATCCTTATCTACTAAGATTTCCTTTTGAAACACTCTTTCATTGACTTCCTGCATACTAATACAATAACTTCATTATTTTTTACGCAAGTACAAAACTTAAGTGAAAAATTAAATGCAGGTAGATTTTAATTTTACACGCAGTATATAGTGGCTTATGTTTTACTGGTTATCTTAAAAAGTTGGCGTCCCTGACGACTGTTTATTGCTTTTTCTGGCCAGCGGTTTTCTTTCACTTCTCGTTGATGTGGCACTTTAGGAGATGAGGTTGAACCTTTTCGTAAAATCCTGTTGTAACAATTATTGTTAAGAAACTGAGAAGATTGAGATGAAAATGTTTTTGATCAATATTTTTATCCCCAAAAAATTTATTTAATAAGTAAGCTTATATAAACGCTTCTATTATTTGTGTTAAATGTTGACTTTGGAGATATTTGTATTAAATGTTGACTTTGGAGATATTTGTATTCAATGTCGACGTACAAGATAGTCTTCAATTTTATATGTTCGTGAGCACCAATTGAAAGGCGAACACTTTGTTAATTTGTTTGGCAATGCAAACTCAAAGATAGAACGGATTTATGAGTTTTTTGTTTTTTTTTATCTTGAAACAAGACTTTCAGACACTATTAGATTTGAAGATTTCATTAAAAATGATGATTACAGCATAAAATAAATGTGACAATAAGAAAGAGAAGTTGTTTGATTGATTCGCATTATTGATAGCTGTTAATTTTTTTGAATTGCAATGTTTTTCATGTAGCTCGAGCATAACACACGAACTGCTTGTATAGATATCTGCCACTATTCGGTGAATATTACTTCAATGTGTGCGTTTGCACAATTGATTTATAAGTTTTTATGTTTAAATTTTTTTTTATTACAATTTGTAGTAATACTTAAATATAATTTAATACAATTCTAATTTCGTTATTAGATATTTTTGATGAAGCACGATATTAAATATATTTTGGATAAGTTACCACGACAACTTACAAGTTTCTTGGGATATTGTAGTGGTAGAAAGTCGGCTCTTTTTCCGCCGTTGAAATATACCTTCTGTATAAAAACTACTCGGAATCGTTATAAAATCAAAAAAATATAAGTTTATTTATCAAAAATGTATTTTCTCATCTCCAACATAATTCCCATTGTTAGCAATACAACTGTGATAACGCCGCATACACTCTTCCATATACTTCTCATAGACCGAAAGTGGTATAGCCATTAATACCCGCTGCGATTTTCGTTTGATGTCAACAATCGAGTCAAAACGGGTCCCACGGCAATTCAGTGGTTTGGCAATTTCAGTTTTTCCAGTGGCAATTTCAGTTTTGGAAATGGGAAGAAGTCACACGGAGCTAAATTAGACAAATATAGGTGGATGGTTGATGGTATTAATTGAGATTTTGGCTTTGTACTCAGTCACAATTGTTGCACAGTGAGGAAGCATATTATCGTCAAGCAAAATCCGTGAGTTGTCCTTCTACAAATCGGGCCTCTTACGATGATCTTTCGCACATGTTGGTTAAAATTCCTGAACGGTCATTTCATCAATGTTCATTCTCGAATCAACTCTCTAATACTGAAGGGTAATTAATGCTTGAAAATCATTCAAGCGCTAATTGTTTGATTTTTCGATGTTATCGTCAGATGTTGAGTGTTGTCCAGGATGAGGCAAATCTTTAACCACTGCACAGTCCTCTTTCAACGATTGCCATAGTTTTCAACATAATCGAGTCTCCATAGGCCTTTTTCAACATTTTTAATGATTCAACACAAGAAATTTCATTGGAAATACAAAATTTAAGGCAAACACTTTGTTCAACTAATTTATCCTTAATAAAATTCGCAATGCAACTTTAAGGTCGATCTTTTCCGACAGCTGCTGTAAATACACTAGTTGACAGATCGCACTCAAGTTTGGCTTCGTAATTAAGGAGAGTTTTTATACAGAATGTTTATAATGAAAGTGTGTTGCTCGGCATTATACAATGTGTCTTATTTCGAATGATTTTTGGTTACCTATATTGGGTTCACATCTTCAGCTTTTGTCTTTGAATATCCTTTAGTTTTTGACTGGAAGAGAAGGTACTTTTTGATGAAAATCTAAATATATTTTTGACTTTTTTTCAATTGCGGATAGCATTTTCTATAACTGGTCTTTATATTTTTCTGTAGTGGGTTTTTGTAGTATATAAAAGTGAAAAAAATTATGATAATGTGTATATAAGAGGAAAACATGGTTCTATGAATTTAAATATGATTTTCTTAACAGGAAGTGTATCGTTTAGTTTACAGGTAATTCTTTGATGGTTTTATAGATTTTTGTTAGAGAATTTTCATTCAACAAGGCAAAATGAAGGCGGACATTTCAATTTTGACCGTTCACTCTCTCTTTGTTGTTTTATGAACCATAAATTTAATATGACATATCATTTTTGCTTTGCTAACTCTGAAATTATGTAGTAGTAAAGAAATTTTGCTCCCGCTCCTGGTGAAAGCTGTGGCAAATTTCTTTCCGCTTTACAAGCTCTGTCCAAAAATTATCCAAGGTCGGAAAATGAGAACTTTTTCAGGTTTGTAGAGGCCACGTTAAATAGAACTCAATCTTTGGATTGCCTTTCATGGAATTTAAGCGATTGTTTTGAATTTTTGTGCGCTCTTAATATTAGTTACTTGTCTTAAAATATATTGTCTCGATGAAATTTAAATGGGAATCAACGAGTTTATCCACCGTGCATTTAAATGTCTGAGTAATGTAAATTAATAAATGTAATTCTAGCTATATAATTAGCATGTTTAGTACTGATTAGTTTCATGTGAAACTTCACTTGCGTGGATTTTGTGATTTTGGTTTATCGTTTAAGATTTGTACTGTAAACGCTTTTCATTAATTTGATTATAGACAATTTATTTTGGGGTACGAATACCTGCACATTCTAAGACAGTGTAACTAGTAATAAACTGTATCACATTGTACTCTTCTCTACATTCTGCTCGTGGTGCTCTTCGATTGGTCGCTTAACTTCCTTTTGAGAATTCAGTCTATGATCAATATCTTCGGAGTTCCTCGAGATATCAAGATAGAACATTGTACAGATTATTTTAGGAGATATCACCTGTGATCTGTGAAAGTTTTATTAATATCCGTTCATTCATTCTGGAAAAAAGACAGAAACGGTAACGAAAATAATGTAATTAACTCAAATGTAGTTGGGTATCTTGTAATCACAGATAAACACGTTAATTACATTTACATTTTATAGATCTAATCGGCATCTCGTCTTGTAAGGTTATGTCAATCTGTAGAGCAATCACCCAATCAATTATCGAGTTAATGAAGATTTCAAATTGTTTGCCATTGAAATATCCAACCGCATTATTGCTGCGCTGCGCATATTTGCCCACACGGCTGCACAGTTGTCTGCAGCGTAACCCGAGTGCGTATTGCTGCGTATAAATTGATTTAAAAAATATTTTGTCGCACTATACAGCGCCGGTTCGCGTAGCGCTGGGTTAATGCGTTTGGACCTTAAATAGCAGAGTGGCTAGTAAATGATCTAAAGCGCTAGATTGAAAATAACATATTAAGTAGGTGTAGAACTCTCATTACGAGGGTGTAATGAGAGTTCACTGTAGTAGTAGAGAGTACACTGAGGTACATATAAGTATTAAAGATTATATATTTAATATTTCAGTTTAATTATTAATGAATATTAATATAATTCTTCAGTTTGTAAATATATTGCACCCTACATTTTTCGTAGCCATAAAAATATAATCAATTTTTTAATAACTATGACATTTAGAATCATCGCCATAGTTTTTTTTAGGAGATGAAGAATCTGAAACATTTTTTGTAGACCTTTTAAAGATTTTTTAGTTTTGAGATTCTTGCTCAGATTTCGAGTACTTTTTTAGTGAATAACACAAAAATATTAGATTAAAAAAAATTTTGAATTTTTTTCAGTATTCTAACTATTGAGATTTATGCGGGGGTTGATATAAAGTATGTTATCACTATGTGAAATTTCAAATGTAGACGTGAACTAACTTTTTAAAAATGTTCACATAAGAATTAAGGATCGGTAAATAAAGTACACAAACATTTTTTTAATTTAATAGATGATCTGTGTATTTTGTAAGGGTTTATTATTTGAAATGGTTATTACAAGAAACAAAAAAAAAAATTTTTTTTCATAATTTTGAATTACATATTTAATAAGAAATTCTAAAAAAATATGCCAAAATAGAAAAAAAAACAGGGTTAGTAAAATCTGACCAAAAGGCCACTATAGTAATTATCTTAGATATTAATGTGGAAGGGCCAAATATTATATATATTAATGTGAAAGGCTATATATTATATATAGGGCTATATATTAATGTGAAAGGGCTAGTATATATATAGGGCTATATACTAATGTGAAAGGGCTAGTATATATTATATTCACATCATGCTGTATTTGAAAAAAAATTGAATAGAAATACCGCATAAATGTTTATAAATGGCTAATTGTGTATAAAATTCTCTTAGGGTTCTGCAACCAATGAATCGAGCAAGTTCTGGCCAAGCTTCACAAATTTTAGTATAAAAGGAAAATGATGATCCATCCAGTAGACCTTGAGGTATTTGTTTGTGGTCCACGTAATGGATGATTACTGCAACGATGCTCTGCTTGTCACACTTGATGTGATCCAAAAAAAACCAGGACATTGTTATAAATAACATTTTCAGTAATCAGTTGTTATACATAGATCTGTATTGTTAGTAATATGTTGCAATGTAGATTTGAGAGAATGAAATATCAAGCCGACAACATTTATAGAATAATATGAAAAGTATATTTGGAAAATTTTTTTATTAATGGTTTGAATATTAAGAATGTGAAGAAATAATTAAGAAGGTTTTATTGGTGTAGCCGAGTGGTATTTTCAGTGGTTTTCTCAACGTTTTGCTGGCTCTTGGGAAACAGTCGAGTGCTAGTCTTGTGGAAAGTTTATCAGTAACATTATTGTCTTATGTGTTTGATGACATTGTTTATTCCAATTTTTTCAGTAATCTAAACTATTTCTATAGCTTCTGCAAAACATTCAGAAGCTTTCTATAGCTTCTGAATGTTTTGCAGTTCATATGTAATACTCGGGGCATATGGGAAACGAGTAATTGAGAACAGGTGCGATTGTACTTCTATCTAATTAGGTCCTTCTGTTTATTTTTTTTATAAACTCGCAATCCATTTTGATAAATTCAGTGTTTTGCTTGTCAATGTGTATTTTTGGGTTTGTACAAAAATTGTTGTATCTCATTTAGGATTTTTAAACGTATTTAGTTTTTTTTATCAAAAACATTTTCTTTTCGAGTTCTTGGAACATTTTTTAGGAGTGTTCTAGAAGGAAATTTTATCGAAATCAGTCGGAAATTTTTTAATATTTTTAAAATGTTTCAACAGGTAAACAGACATATTGGCAAGCATTTCATATTGGGGGAATAAAAACAGTCTTATAAGATCTTGTCTGTGATGATAGTAATGAACGTAGTTTTGGGGGAATATTAATTTTTTACCGTTACGAATGTAATACTATTATAAAAAATTATTTGCAGCTACATAAATAATGATGAAAAGTGCGCTTATGTTACTTGCTTGCCTAACCACCAATAGCAGCAAAAACATTTGCAAGGACTTATATTTTGTGAAAGGGTTAAAGAACTATTTAAAGGTACGAGCTGATGACGAAAAGTAAAGGAATGTTTGACAAATTTTCAAAATTGACCGAGATATATAGATTTAAATTTAACGTTTAGACAAGGATAACAATACTGAATTGTGATGTCATTTTTTAGTATTGCTCATTGTGTTCTACAAGAGTGAAGGAGACAAAGAGATATGTCTATTCTATTCTTATTATATAATTTATTTGCTATTACCTTTTTATTTTTATAATATTGGGTTGACTAAAAGTAATGAGCATTTTTTCAAAAATTGTCTAGAAAATATGGGAACGTTTTAGAAGCTTCCACTATCAAAGATTATATAATAGTTGCGGCACGCTCTCACTGATTCATTGATAACTAAGACTGCACTGTCAACACGCATAAAATATGGACGAGATTAAGATGCATGTGAGACACTGTCTGCTCTACGAGTACCTGGTCACTCTGCTGCTGAAGCTACTCGTCACATATGCCATGACGTAGCTCCTGAAGCAATATCTGAACAAAACGAGTGGTTTCACAGCGGTGTTCATTCCCTAAGTGATGCTTTGGTCGACCAGTATCTAGTCGACTGCTAACCAATTCCACCGGTGGAATTGGTAGCGAGAAAAACACTCATTACGATTAACTACACGCTGGCAAGCAAATGAGCTCGGGTGCTCCCACGGAACTATAAGAAATCATTTACATCGTTTGGGAAAAAGTTTCAAATACAATGCGAGGGTACCACATGAACTTAGCCTGGACCAGCCGTAGCCATAACACCAGCCGTATCTGGTCCTCATATAGACAAACAGACCCGCCTTAATGTTTTGGATTTTGGTTGGACGCAGATCTCCCACCAACCATATTCTCCAGACCTTGCACCAACTGATTATTGTTTGTTTAGTTTGCTCAGCAATGCCTTACGCGAAAGAAACTTTGATGATGAAGACCACATACGACAGTTCATAGGCCAATTATATAATTCTAAGCCACCTGAATTTTATGCAGATGCTACCTACTCCCTGCTAGTGCATTGGAGACATGTGGTACAAAATGACGGTGATTATTATATTGATGATTAATTTATTTTAAATTAAAGTATAATAAAAAAAATTAATGACCGCTCATTACTTACAAGCCAATTCAATATTTTACTAAATATAGCGAATTAGGACTAGTCAACTACCCTATCAGATCTTTAGTTATCATTGGTGACTATTTATAAGTTATAATGTCTGTATAACTATTTGTAAATTATAATGTCTGTATAACTATTTATAAATTATAACGTCTGTATATTTTTATATATTTATAAATTTTGTAGTTGTAGTGACGTAAAGAAGTAACTTTTAATTTCTTTTACATCAATTAGCTAATTACAAATTAATGAACAGCGTTTATGTCACTTTTCATCAATATTGTCATATTCGTTCTTGGTTGGACTCTCTTGCCGACCTCGTTGTCGCAAAGATTGAAGCATGGTGTAGGCCGGCATATCTCCAGAAGTAGACAAGTTCAGTAATGTTCCAGACGTTTCGATGCCTTACGTGGTTCTAAGTCACTCCTGCATTTAGTTTGTAAATTTATCTACCGTTTTCTATATGACTTAAATGATATGACATGGAAATTAATGTTTTTATCATTTACGTTAACACGTCATAATTTTTGGATATCCCACAAGGTATTTTCGCATATTCCGTTGGCTATCTTCGAAAAGTCAATATTTTTACTGAAATACTAATAAAAACTTCAAAGAATTTTTAAACTGTAGATCAAAATAAAAATGTCAATATTGATCATTACAATAAAACTAAAATATAGTCACCGTAGCGTGTTGCGTTGATCACAAGACATATGGCCTTTGACGGCGCGGCACATCATGGGGACCTGGGTTTAATTCTTAACTGCTCATCGAGCGGGGCTGAACTGGTGTTCTGGTTGGCTGTAAGAGATTGCTCTCGTAGCAATAAGTCTGCCATACGTATTAATTGTATACATTAAAATACGTAAATAAATAAATAAAGTTCATATTGTACATAATGTAGAATCTATTCATCATAAGTTTTTTTGTCAAAAATGTTTGGAATAACTGTTGATTTTAATATAGTCTGTTAACTACCGTTAGTGCCTTCCTTGATTCAAATTGGTGTCAGAAAAACATTATATTATCAATATGAATTGTGCAACTTATATTTTAGAATTATATAGAAAATTAACTTTTACCCGTTACTTAGCTTCAATCAACATTCATACACTACAAGCTCGATCTAATCGGAATGTTTTAAAACCGAAATTGCCGAAGAATCATTCGGTAGATTTTGTTAATAGACGCCACCCCATTTTTCCTAGAATTCATAAATTCTTAATTTTCATTGAAATTAATAATTGGAAAGATAGCCAAAGACGTCTCGACCATTATTTTCCTTAGTTTGGACAAGTGTCAAAATTATTTAATATCAGTATTACTAAAGATCAATATTTAATGTACGTTTGTAAAGTGACAGTGTTTTAATTGCAACTAATTGCTTTTTATGAGGAATTTGCTTGTTGAAAGGTAACGAAATTGGATTGAATGATGTAGATATGCAGGTTATTTATTATAGATGCTATTGTGGTTTTTTTTATATTACCGTATTATCTACTTGGCATTCACGTAGTTTCCTGATGTCACCTGGCAAAATATATTCAAATAACAACGCTGGTGAATGGACACATTTTTATTCGTAATGATATATAGTAAGTCACTGTAACATTGTTAGCAGTTTCATTCACAATTACCCAATCGGAAATATAATTTACATCCAGTTGGACTTGACTTAGGACCTAAGCCAATCGATAATATATTGAAATACCAATGAAAGTTTCCGTTAGATAGCGTAATTTTTAGTGTGATTATCGCTGATAAATGAACACATTTTTATTCATAATGATATATAGCAAGTCACTGTAATAGTGTTAGCAATTTCTTTCGCAATCACCCAGTCGGAAATATAATTTACGTCCAATTGGACTTGATTTAAGACTTAAGCCAATCGATAAATGGAGTACTTTTTGGTACTTCTAGAAATAAAATATAATTATAGAGCCAACAAGTAGCCAATTCAGTTGCCCCCGTTCACCGGAGTATCCCGTTCAGTTGTAACTTATTTTATTTTAGATGATGAAAATAATGGAAGGTAATAGAGATAACTGCGCTTTCCGTTGTGCTTGTAGAAATGTTTTGCGATGTGTTTGTGGGCAAGAGAGGAACTTAACAAATTAATTTTTTTAACATAAATTATATTTGGATTAATTAATAGATTTTGGCTTTGATATTTATTAAGCAGTTTTGGATTACTAGTGTGTATGTATTGTGTCGTTGAGGTAAAATATTGTCAGGTATTATTGTTAATATATAACATCATGTGTGGCCTTGGTATGGGATATTGGCTCGAGATTGAGTATGTGAGGGTACTTGGATTCATTGGCCTCGTGCTCTGTCCTTGATTTGGAGAGGAAACGTCTCTTCATTTGGCTTAGTACACCTTGGAGTCAATAGGCTTTACTGGTGTATCGTGAGCAAAGGAGGCCAATCTGTGCTCCAGTTTTATATCAGAGGGCTTACTCCAGACACATGTGCATAATTATCAACTTTGTCCACAACAACATTTAATTTAAATAAGGTATTGAAATCTATATCATGTCTGTAGGAGATTGAGCAATCAGTAGGATAAATCTAACTTGTCTCACGATCGTCTAAACCCCAGCTTGCGTTCCCTTTCGAGAAGTAAAAAATACAATGTTTAATTTCTGCAAGGATCAGAAAGTGACGTTGCTATGAATGTTTGGCCGTCATACACCCCTTGCATCAACTTTTTTGGGCATCTCTGACTATGCACTTTTCTTCACCGCATTCTAGTCGTTACGATAAGTAGTTTTTAGTATACTGCTAACACAGTAATTACTATTTGATTTTGTAAACCTGCAAATGGTTTTTCGCAATCGATTATTTTAATGTCATTAAAAAGATTTGTGTAATAATACATGGCAGACAACACACGAAGTGCTCATAAATTGTAACACCATACTAATCATTCAAAAAGTACATATATTTAGTAACTAACTGCTGTGTTTACGAGAATTTGTTTTTTTGTACATTGTTGACTATGTACTTCTACCCAAGTGGGATGACGGAACGTTACTATCTGAGAAGGGGTCATAGATGTTGTTCATATACTAATTTTAGAACTATCCGTTGTTCTCTATTACTATCCAAGTTCGAATGATAGACGTCACTATTCGAGATGGAAGAATACGACGGGTGACAAGAGCATGGGTTTCCATTCAATCATGCGTTTCTTCATAAAAGGCTTAGCCTTTTATGCATTCAGCAAATGCACACTTGTTTTATGCAAGACAAGGTGTGCGTATTTATCGCATTTAGCCGGGAATTGACGGATCACATGTTAGTGCACAAACAAATGTGCTAGTTGAATAATAGTTACTTTGGCTCGTGAAATGCATTCAGAATCGGCGAACTATTGGATGATAAGAATTTTAAATGCATATATATGTGCGTAAGAGACGTATTGATGTTTAAAGTCTCTTAATTTGAAGTGTCGTTGTTCAGATCTCGGAATAGTGCCGATGGCTCTATTCTATTATTATATGAGTTGAAGTATATACAATGCGGTATAGGCTGAAGAAGTTTCGTATTCTGTACATGGGCTATAATATTTTGTTAGTAACTATTCATGCCAGATGCTTTTTCTCAGTCAGTGTCTTGTAGTGATTCTCTCAATCTCGATCTTAGCTGCATTCTGTTTAGTTTCCAGTTGAACGTAGTTGACTTGACATATAAGATAGTGCCAATGGGGAGGACCATGCAAATTTATTGTAGATGGTGTCTGAAGTGATGTAGTGGCCATTTCACTTCATCTACAATAATTTTGTCAGAAATCTGCAGAATTCTGTCAGCCTTTACAACATTTTCCTAACATTCTTTTGTATTTTGAAATAAACGATAAATATATGGCTGAAACTTGTATTCGACGTAAAAAAATGGACACTGTATTTATTTTGTAAAACCTAAGAAATGTACAAAACAGACAGAATTCTCTGTAGTTGACGTTTGACCATGTCCATTCCATACCCGATACATAAAGTGCGCCATCTGGTGGGAAAAATTAACAGTAACCATCCTCATAACAAAGTTTTCTTTGCTTTTCTTCTACATGGTACGAAATTAAATTTGAGAGTGAATTTAAATGAAAAGCTTACATCTAAATGAAAACAAATTGATTTTCACAATTTTCCTGAAAATTAGTTCCAAGTGTGTATTTTCCTGTATAAATGAATCAATCTTATGCCTCGAAAAAGATTTAGGCGCATAAAAATTTAGGCTTCGTCTTTTGGACTAATATTTATTAAGTATAATTGCGATCACATAGAACAATTTCCTTGCAAATATTGCGTGCGTCTTGATATTATAAATAGAAAATTTGAGTTTTATAACGGTGCAGTTAGGGAAACTGTTTCATTGTTTGGAAGTATGTTTTACGTTAAGTAACGTAGTATGTTTTTTATGTACCATGTTATGAAAGACAAAAATAAGCAATCGGTTAAACTCCTGGTGTACCGTGAGTAATTTTAATCTAAATAAATCGGTAGATTATGAGAACTTATTTTTTTTATCCGGTACATATACTGGGCTTCATCCGTATTCTTTTACCACAAATAATAACAGAACATTTTGGGCATTTCGTATTTTGCATTATTTATACGTTTGCGTCTTTCTAACCCAGATAATTTTCATGCTAATGTTGCTCATAATTCGATAATAACAACATTGTTTGAAATTGTTGCTATTATAATAAAGTTATTCAGATGATCAGTTGATAAATATTACTTTGAAATTGTTTTGAAACGTAAAATGAGTTTATATAGAGATTGGGATAATTTACTTTCTGTAACATGGTTGAACCGAAGACGTTTGTGTTTCCGACTGTGCAAGTATCCATGTTCGATTTACCATCACTCTTCAAGCTGAGTTGGAGTAGTGATTGTAATCATATAGTTAAAATGCCACACGCTAGTGGTGGGCATAAGTGCCAATGGTGCGAGAAGATACGCATTGCGATCGCCAAGTTAGTTGCCCAGCGTGGTTATTATACACGTTACCTCCAATGATACATGCATTGGAGAAATGTATATCTAGCAGTTAACTGAGCTATGACTAACTACTACTTTATTACAAGGGTTAGTAATGAAACCATTTACTTATATAATTTTGCTGTGTCCGTTTGTCACAGCCTCACACTTTTTACCTTGTAGTCCTATGGAGATTTGGATGACCATATAAAAGATAATTTATGGCAAATGAAGTAATTTCGTTTCAAACGTGGCACGGAACTTTTGATGCACAAGCCAGACTCACACTTATCTGGTTTTATTTTTAAAATAAGCTTCCGTAAGTTTTCTCAAAAATCTTCCAATATTTGTGATAATATATATCAAATTTCTTTAGATATTGCTTTTTCATGAGGTAGTATTAAAGATTACCATTCTCGCTCACGCAGAGGTGGGCTTTCAAAAGGGTGTAGATTATTTATAGATTTGATAGTCATGCTCGTAGCCATTTGTATCCAATATGCGATATTTAGATGATCAGCATTTCACGGCACGCACTGAATAAGGCAACTATAATTATTTACCGAGGACAAGCTGAAAGTTTCATAGCTGGTAAATATTCATGAGATAACGTTATTTTGCTTGAGTGTCTTTGATATTTAAAAGGGAAAGTTTTTAACATTTAAGCTAAGTATGTATGTACGTACGTACGTATTTATATATATATATATATATATATATATATATTATATAAGTGTATAGTATAGTCAAAAAATAGCCATATGAGAAATTAAGTTTTAGTCTATTTTTTATATAATAATTGTTTATGGTTAATTTTATGACGGTATTTTCAATAGGTTATTTAATCGGCACTTTAGACAAGTATATAACTGTACAGTCCTATTTTGTAATATAAAAGCAATCTATAACTATAAACTTTCCAACATTATTGTTGTCTAGCTATAACGGTCGTTTGTTTAACTGAAAAATAATACTTTGATTTAATTTTGTTACAGAAAATAGATCATAATAGACATTGAACGCTATGTAGAATCATGTTACTTTACGAGTAACATATGTTACGGAGTTATTTGTCTTTAAGCAGACGTCTGCATGTTGTATCATCGTGAAACCTTTATTTTGTCAGCTACGTACTTTAAAATGGCGCCTTGTTTCACTTTATGTAAATGTAGCTAAAACAGTTGATGTCACGGCTGACTTTATAGGTTATTTCGGTAATATAGTAAACTAGCGTGACCCGTGCGAAGTCTTCGCATTATCTATTCCATTATGAAGCTCAGATGACAGATCAAACAAATATTTTACTAAAATTGACATATAGAGGCGCAAGTATCAAAAGCATTGAGCTAAAGCGCCACTTTATTTATACGTGAGTGGATTTGAAATTAAACAAAAATTTTACCGACCGTCAATCATATTGACGTCGAGCCGTTAGATGGCAGCATTGCAGTTTTGTGTATATAATTTTAATAATTAATTAATTTGCAAAAACAATAGCAATAATAAATTTTTTAGTTATGGATGCCGGTAGAGCAAGCAATTATCTATAAAATGATATATAATTTATGTGGATTAGTTGTGAGGTTTTTTCTAAAAAGGGAGTGTAACATCTTAACCTTAGCGTATTAATATATATGATGATGATTTAGCCCTACTGGTAATCATTAATTGAGCAAACTCAAAGGCTTAATTTTTATTGTCACCTTATAAAAATTATGTATTAAATTAGATGCCAACAAAAGCCTTTATATACATCATCTTACAAAAATTATTTTACATTTGCAAAAACGCTTGTAAAATCTGTACTCGAGAATTGGGAGATGTCTTGGATCCATTTACGTTACTCAATAGTACTTTTATAAAACATTTTCGGTTGTCTGATGTTTTTCAGGTGATGTGGAAAGTGACACGACGAATAAATCTTACTAGGCGTGTAACAAAACAAAATAACCTGTAAAAATTCATCTCCTGTCATACATAATGAAGTTCAGAATTGTCATCGTCACCAAAATAGCTCTGTTCTTTTTTTGCTTATAAAATTACATGATGCTGTTCTTTTCTCTCAAACTGTTGAACTTTAACCGAAAATAAAGGCAAGGGTAACACGAGTGTGATACAGCGTGCCGATTTTTAAAGCAAACGTTATTGTTGTGCGTTAACTAATGTAAATGATAAGTAAAGTAGAACATAGTGCTGAATCTGTAGTAATTAACAATATGCAACTCTACAATTGATTGTCATGTTGTCTACAATATATCTTCATATGTTATTTTAACGGTTTGGAGTTAACTCGATAAATATATCCGAAACACTTCGTTTCCCTTCACTTAAATGTTTTATGCTTATTACCACCCACACATTTTAAAAAGGTGTTACGTAGCCTATCTTCATCTGGTTACTATATGCTGTAAGATGGTGAAAATTTCAAGGCAATCGGATAAGCTGTTTTTGTGTCAAACCTTAAAAAGCAAGCAAACAAACAAAATTTTTCTGTTTGTAAAATTAGTGTGATAAAAACTTAATTCTGAAAATTCATGAGCAAATTTGTAGTTAAGCGTGGTTGGGGTGCAGAGTGGATGAAAGTGAGATTCTGTAAATAAATACGTATTGAGTGCACGCTGTACTTGAGCACTGCGCTTTGTGTACTTTATTTGCATTCAAGTTCTGCTTTTTGGGATGTTAATTTAGTGAAAAATTAATCTACGATATCGGCGTTTCATCTTGTTTGTCCTGTATATAAAATATGTGACATAATGAGATACAAACACCTATATTTTACAGATGCAACAAAGCAAGTACCACAATATAAGCTTTGTACAGTAAGGAGTATGCAACTATATAAATGGGACCTGACGCTATAGTTTCAGGGGACACATACATTTAATATCGAGCTAGAATCATAGTGGATGATTAAAGACAAAGTGCAAATATTCCACAGTGCGATGCGCTGAAAATTTTAAGTTGCGTTTTGCATTTACTCTGTTTATTTTGTTCCATTCCCTTTCTGCAATACAGTTCCAATTATACTCTATACTGTACAATGGTTCCGTTCAAAATAAACATCGGCTGATGTGTCAAGACTTGGTGGTTTTCGAGATGGAATGAATGATTCGTATACTGCATTAATTTTTAATTTTTTTTTATTAAGATCAGAATTACTAATTTACCAAAACCATAGTTTTATTTCAATTATTTACAAGTCCGCTATTTGTAAATGGATGCTCACTAGTGGGGTTTCTTTTTTGCATGTTTGATGCGGTGCTGTAAAAATGTTTTACAAACAGTTCATGAAAATACAAATAGAGAGGACATGGTTGGTAAGGTTATATACTTGGTTATATAGACATCTTGGATTTGAATTCCAAAATTGTTGACAGAAATAAAAAGCTGAGAATTCTTTGGAATAAATGGGTGTGTATGTAAGGAAAGAAAGTGGATAAAGTCTGCTAGAATTAAATCACTCGGCTGGTCATCTTAAGATCATTGAAAAAACCTCATAAACTCCATTTAATATAAGCATGATTTTTTAAAATCAAAGTTTTTTAGCAGTCGATAATTGAAGCTCGAGTAAATTTAATTTGTGTAACGGAAATAGTGTTTTGTCTACAATTCAAGAACGATATAAAAGCATCTAGATAATATCCATCTCCTTGAGGATATAGCAATTATGAGTATGTAGTGGATAGAAGAACATGCGAGTCACACAATGTTTATATGTACCGTCCCTTTTTTGCATCATTGCATTCAAATGAGCTTCATCACTGTAGAAATGTCAAAGTTGTGTTAAATTTAATTTCGTTCCGATGTAGAACTGCAGTTTTCTAGACAGTAGACCTTTGCAGCTAAAATGCAAAAATGTTAAGTATTTTGAGCGCTTGTATTTCTAAGAACTGTCGAGATAGATCAATCACAGTCTAACGCCTATATGCACCATACATGGTCGAGACTGTAAGTCAGACTTACTGATAGTTAAAAACACATTTGTGTTTCTCATTAACTGCTAGTCGAGACTGTCAGTCGGACTTACTGATAGTTAAAAACATATTTGTGTCTCATTAACTGCCACTTGAGTCGGAACAAGAGTCAAATATACCGACTACGGTATTGCATGGTCCGATTCCTAAAGTATCCATACAAAATACGTTTTTAGCTGTCATTGAATCTGACTGAGAGTCCTGACCGTGTGTGGTGCATATGGGCGTAAGAGAGATCAATCACAGTTTAAACCGACTGTCAGTAAATCTCGGTTCACAATTAATCTGTCGCTTACATTCATATAGTAATTTCAATAGTAGCTCCATTTAACTAAACTCGGTTAACTTTATTTGTAACTTGCAGAACAGTTAAGATTTTTATTGACTAAATGTTTTATTATATTAGAATACGTCAAAGAGATATCAAAATTTAATGTCTATGGAGAAAATATTTTTTACAAATATATCCTGTTTTTAACTTCATAAAGTCTGGATTATAGAAGAAGGTGTAAAATTTTATTGATAGTGAGACAGAAATTTGAACGCAGTTGGGCTTTGTCATTCTTAAAATTAAAATGATAAATCTGCGCTCTGGCGTTTTCAAAATTATTCTTGAGGCCATTCAATTAATACGATTTCTTCATCAGAACCTCCACTTGTGTTTTCCATTTTATTTTGATTAACTACTAATATAACTCTATTAATATTAACACATACTAAAATTGTAAAAAATTTTCTAAACAACCATTAAAATAATATGGTTACTGAATGACAGTTCAGTGGAGTGATGGAAACATAATGATAGTCATTGCGGTTAATCTGTGAAGAGGACTTTAATTACTCAGTCCCACCATTAAAAATAATCTAGAGTTTAATCTCTCGATCAAGTTAAACCATAATTGATCTTATGAGATTATGACTAAACTATCGTTTAACTCTCGGTGGTTTAAACTGTGATTGATTTTACGAGCCTTAAACTAAATTTTGTAGCAATAAAAAATATTGTAGTCCAGTTTATAAGTAAATTCTCTATTTTCAATAACTACAGTAGAGTTGAAAGCGGTGTTACAAAGTTGAATTTATTAGAATGATTATAACATTTCACATAATTTTGTATTAAATTCTCTTACGGAAGAAATATATTCGTCATTTGTTAGGACTAACGCCACCTGTCCAATATTGTGTGCGCTTTGTTATATTATTAATAGGAAAAAAATTAATAAAGGCTAACTTACTAATTCATTAAGTTTATTAACTCTTTCGCCGCAGTCATCAATATGATGTTACATTTCTGCGTTTAATTTTGATTTGTTAGAGAGAGACAATTGTATAAAAATTAGTGTAGCTAGTTTATTGTCTAAACGACTCCTAACTTAAAGAAATAAAAACATGAACCGATTCATTAACAAATAGTTTCTCGCAGTTGTCATGTCGAGTTGATCACCAAATTCTTAGTGCGACCCTCGACTAAATATGATTCAACGGTACGGCGACATAATGTAAACATCATACTGTCATGATCTTACGTTAAAAGCAATGCAGTAGGACCATAGTTTTAAGTTGAAAGATGCAGTTCATTTGCTGTGCTATGCCCCATTTAAATTGTTTTTATAGAGTTCAAGAAGAGTGAAAGATGTTCAGCGCCAATTACACGGGACCATAGAGAATATAAACGGTGATGTAGGCTCGTGAATTTCAACTGTCACATTGTTTTAAAAACTTTTGCCGGAAATTGCATTTTTCTTTTGTTACGAAATTATTTACAAATTGTAAATAAATTTTATTGTCTATTGGGAAGCTTAAGCTAAGTTGATTAAGTTGTGTTAAAAGTTATTTGAAATGGCGTACCATCAGCTTCCGTCCAAAGGACAATCAGGATTGGCTTTCTAGAGCAAGGTTGTGTTGAAGGATGATGTGTATCGGATTAGAAATAGGCTCGATATAGTATTATTGTACAAATCTAATTTATAAAAGGCTGAATCAAGGCACTTGGTGATATTTTTTCAGTGATTATTAAAAATTTATTACGCCTTGGCCATGGGTACTGTATAGTATCTGTAAACTGATAAACGTCTTTTTGCTAACCACTATAATTTTTGAAAAAAAACTTTTTCTATCGGTAAATTGATTAACGTCTTTTTGCTAACCACTATCATTTTTGAAAAAGAACTTTTTTTTTATCGGTAAATTGATAAACGTCTTTGCTAACCGCTATGGTTTTCGGAAAAGAACTTTTTTTTCTTCGGTAAATTGATAAACGTCTTTTTGCTAACCGCTATCATGTTTGAAAAGGAACTTTTTTTTTTCGGTAAATTGATAAACGTCTTTTTACTAACCACCAACATGTTTGAAAAGGAACTTTTTTTTTTCGGTAAATTGATAAACGTCTTTTTACTAACCACCATCATTTTTGAAAAGGAACTTTTTTTTTATCGGTAAATTGATCAACGTCTTTTTGCTAACCACTATCATTTTTGAAAAAGAACTTTTTTTTATCGGTAAATTGATAAACGTCTTTTTGCTAACCACTATCATTTTTGAAAAAGAACTTTTTTTTATCGGTAAATTGATAAACGTCTTTTTGCTAACCACAATCATTTTTGAAAAAGAACTTTTTTTTATCTGTAAATTGATAAACGTCTTTTTGCTAACCACTATCATTTTTGAAAAAGAACTTTTTTTTTATCGGTAAATTGATAAACGTCTTTTTGCTAACCACTATCATTTTTGAAAAAGAACTTTTTTTTATCGGTAAATTGTTAAACGTCTTTCTGCTAACCGCTATCATTTTTGGAAAAGAACTTTTTTTTATCGGAAATTGATAAACGTCTCAACACAACCTTGCTCTAGAAAGCTCATCCTTTTGCTAACCACTTTCATTTTTGAAAAAGAACTTTTTTTTATCGGTAAATTGGTAAACGTCTTTTTGCTAACCACTATCATTTTTGAAAAAGAACTTTTTTTTTTATCGATAAATTGATAAACGTCTTTTTGCTAACCACTATCATTTTTGAAAAAACTTTTTTTTATCAGTAAATTGATAAACGTCTTTTTGCTAATCACTATCATTTTCGGAAAAGAACTTTTTTTTTCGGTAAATTGATAAACGTCTTTTTGCTAACCGCTATCATGTTTGAAAAAGAACTTTTTTTTTCATAAAATCAATTAGTATTCAATAATTAAGTGCAATATTTTTAAATGATAATGGAAATCCAGCGTGGCCTCAGTCTTATCTTTAGTGACGCTGTAAAATTTATAGTAATCGATTGAACAACAAAGGGCTGTGTTTTAATTTGACGTGTCTATTAAATTTTATTAAACAAATTGACTTGACAAATTAATAATGTATTATTTACAATGAAAAACAAGTTTAGACCAGTGATATTTTTGAATTTTGCAAAAATATAATTTTCAGCCTTATTTTTGTTTTAATCAAGACCTATATTGTTATTAGCAACATATGATTCGACCGGCAAACATGATTGAGAACATTTAAATTTTATTAACTTGTTTTGTGGTATCTAGTGGAGAACCTCTATATTGTCCATGTCTTGTTGCAGTAGTGACTATAAGATAGATTTTGGTGCCATAGTCATTATTTTATGGCCATAATAATGTTTGTCGGATGAGAGAATTTTCTATAGGGTTGATGTGGCCCATTTAGTTGCTATATTGTAACAGTTGAAAGAGTCGACTGAAACTATTATGATAGAAGTGTGTGTATTTGACATATGTATAGAAAAAATATATTTTCTTTTAACATGTTTCACCAATTTTATCAAGTGGTTCAAATGCGAACGGTCTTTCTTGGTATCGCCGATTTGTTACTTATGATTCTATGATTAAATGGCACATACCAAGTTATATTTTCTTGTTTTCAATAACAAAATTAAGTTTGAGATATTGAGTGTCTCTGTGAATTTGAGCATTGGTTGCTATGCTATTCTTACCAATGGATTAGTAATACAGAAATTGCTAGAGATTTATCTGGTTGTCACAAGTGTTTACCGCTTGGTGTAATGCCAAAGAAAATATGCGAAATAACAGACTGTGATGTATCGATGTCATGTATATGTACATATTTACGAGTAAGCTGTGTATGATGCACACGCGGATATCACGTTGTGCCCTGGCGTGTTGCAGAGGTCGGCGACGGGCGTGGGACGCTCGCACTCGGACATTTCGACAGGCACCGACGAGGAACGACGGCAGCCGACGCCACCGCGTGAGCAGTGGGCCGAGATCCTCGGCATACCGGGAGAGAAGGGCTCCAAGAATAAGGAGGTAATGCGTGCGCGGCGTTTATTAGTTGGAGAGTGTGCGCGGTATTATTTAGTGGATATGTCGGGTCGATTAAGTAATTTTGTTTTTGGAGTAAGTTTAGACTAACCCAGATCCTTTAGTTTTTAATATTTAATCCATGTTTCTTTTCACATTTTGACTTTTCATAC
Organism: Druceiella hillmani; assembly: GCA_039881145.1. Lineage (NCBI taxonomy): Eukaryota > Metazoa > Arthropoda > Insecta > Lepidoptera > Hepialidae > Druceiella > Druceiella hillmani. The sequence continues at coordinate 20,854,309 of JAYKKI010000030.1, read as the reverse complement.
TTTACACAGCAGACATTGTTTTTTTTATTTTATGTTTAAAAAGCCACTTTTTGAACTTTATATTTGAGAAAGTAGTAATCACGGTGTTTTGCCCGTACTGCTTCGCTGCAGGATTTAAGATAGAAGTGATTTTTTGATATGGAATAATTTTGAGAAGAAAAATTATTTGTTACTGCTTTTAATGAATTTTCGAGGAAATTAAGGTTTTCAATTTTTTTCATCGTTTACTATCTTTTTGTGAATTTGAGATAATGAATAAAGTTAATCATACCCAAGCAGATATTAATGTAGTATACTTCAGTAGAATCATTAGTATTTTGAGCTAATATAGTTTTTTTTTAAATCCTTTAGATATTGACTGTGAATAAGCTTTTTTTATTTATGTAGGCGTGTTTAGTTCAACAGTCATCATTCAAATACAGACATTTTTTTTCTAGACTTTATAGTAATCAAAAGGAAATATAGAACTGTTGTTAAACTGGCGTAGCAAGCTGACTTCCATGGGTTTCCGAGTACATTATTATAATCAATGCGTACAATTTTTTTTATGTCTTATCCCGTTTTCAAGATACGCTATTTTAATATCAAGGCAATGGTTAAGCGTTCTACAGTACATCAAGCGCCATGTGATATATTCAAAGCAACTCTGCGAAGCCTTCATTCGGTTTCCAATGTTGATCGATTAGATTCCAAAAATTGTATCGCAGAAAGAAAAATCGATTATTCGAAGGTCGCTAGATAAATTTTGTCGTACTCAAGATCGAAGCGTGTCGAGACCTGTTTGATATGAAAAAATTTTAGTTTATTGGATCACATTTGACTTGCGTCTGTTTAAAATCTTTGTGATGGCTGTGTTCACACGGCATGATGTTCAAATGCCGTCATTATAAAACGGTTTTATAAAACATCAGTACCACAAGGAAATGAGTGATATGTTGCACGATGCTTGTCCTCTTTTAAGGATAATGGAAAGGTGGTTCTTGTAATTCTAAAGGGGAAACTTAAACTAGAAGGACGAGGAAAGACCTGGTAGGCCCAGATGGACAGTGTCTTGGCATCGTGTGATTTTGCTTTGTTACAGTCTGGACTTGGCGCTATGCAATTTTGTTTTGTTAACAGTCTGGACTTGCAGCATGTGATTTTGCTTTATTCTCCTATGTAAAGACATAGTCAAAAGTGTGAAAGCTTTCCAGTAAGCCAGAGTTACTAGGAGCGTTTGAAGAAATTTGTGATAACGTTCCCTAGTTCTTTTGGAAGGAGGTCTTCGCCACTTAATTTGAATGAATGAAGGCTTGCATATCTGCTAAGTGTGATTAATTCGAAGAACATTAAATACTCTGAGTACGACAAAATGAATCTAGCGACCTACGTATGATAATGTAGTGTTATTCTTTAGCTTTTTTTTATGGAGGTTCTGTTTATGATAACGAAATGTTTGAATGTAATTATGATTAAAAATAATGTTGAAACTAAAAAATATTTTGTTATAGAAAAAAAAGGTATTTCTCAGTGATAAAAGCCCAAATCAGTTAGTGTTGTAGATTATTTTTATCTTATATTTTCAAAGAGAATCTAAAAAAACTTGTACGTGAACACTTGTTCGCGTACTTGTGAAAACTTGTATGCAAACTTGTGAATAATCTAAAAAAAACGGTAAACGTTAGTCTGTAGCTTGGAAACTCTTGTGTATTTATAAAATGTTCCCATTTATTATATTCATCCAATATTTTCTTTATTGCTAGTGTTGCTCTCAAGTATAAAATTAGTTTATGGCACAAATCACGATGTGAAATTGTTGATATATCCTGCTGCGTAATTCTAAGAGTAAATAGTGTTAAACAAGTTATATTTGTGAACAAAGTTATATTTTCCTGTTTTTAAATAACGAAATTATGTTTTGGATATTGGGTATTTCTATGAAGTTTGGCTATTGTTTGCTGTGCCATTTTTACCAATAATAATACAAAATTTGTCTGAGAATTATCCGGTTGTCACGAGTATTTATCGCTTTGTATAATGTCAAAAGAGCACATGAGAAATAATAGACTGTGACATATCAATGTCATATATGTGTGCTTTTTTATGAGTAAGATATGTCTAATACTCCCGAGGGTATCACGTTATGCCGTGGCATGTTGTGTAGGTCAGCGATGGATGCAAAAAATTAATTATTTCTCAGTAATTAAAACTCAATTAAAAAATGTTCTAGATTATTTTTGTCGTATATTTTCGAGAGGAATTTAAAAAAACTCTTGCTCAATCAGTTAATCAAAAGTCTGTAGAGTTCGAAAAGTCTTTAAGTACTCTTGGATGATCTCAATATTTGTCGTGCTATTAATGTTGTTCTCAATTAAAAATTCAGTTTATGGTGCGGTCACAGTTTGATATTGTCGACATTTCCTGCTTCCTGTCTGTTTGCGAAGCGTCAAATATTTGAACCATTCTGTGCTAAAATTTGCTGAAGCAGTGATATATGATGATACTAAAATATTTTGTGGAGCAGCAAATTGATTTTATTTTTAAATTGGCAAGCGATAAATACAAATTTTTTTTGTATGATTTTCTACCTCAAAAGGTGCAAAATATGTAAACAAAGACTTAACAAAACTAAACTAAGTGTGTCTCTATGACAATCTGCTCTGCTGTGTTCTCCCGTCCATTCATCACAGGCCGCGTGGCAAATAGTGCCGTGTTCTATTGAATTTTTTATGAAGTTTTATCGGCTACTTTTTAACAATAGAATGCATGCCTCAAGCTACTCTAAACTGCTGTCAAACCGTCACTCTAACTTGCATTGAAAAGTACGAATTAAAAAAATTCAACTCGCAATTTCAGAATGTTAGTTAAAAAGAAATTTTTTTTGTATATGATTGTGATAAATTAATTTCAAAATAGTAATTTGATCTATTGTTTAAAACGGTAATTAAATTAGTCAAAAATATTCTGGAGTATAGAAAGAAAAAAAACAATCGTTTAGATCAGAGATTCCTAAACTTTTTTTCTCGTAGACCACTTTCAGTATTTTACTGGTTTCGGTGGACCCCCTGCTGCTACATTTCTACCATATTCCCAAACCCAAATTTTTTTTTCACGTCAACGTCGACCCCTGTCGAGTCCCCTGTGGACTTCTGGGGTCTACTTGGACCAATTTGGAAATCACTGGTTGAGAACTGCTTATGAGAACTGCTGTATCATCTAACAGCAGTTCTCATACTGTTGTGCACGTACTGCTTGCGATACGCAGAGTTTCTGAATTTGATACGTAAACAGACATATCATCTAAGAGAAAAATACTGAAAAATGTTGTATATTGTGAATATAGAGAAATGTAAAATATGAAATTTTTTTTCACAAATAATGACAGATGTTTTACCATCCGAAGATATTTATCTGTCTTGTGTTTCACTTGAGCAGTACGCAAAAAAAAACTTGACAATCGCTTGGATGTAAAGAATTATATAAATTTTTATTCAATGATAGAATGTTTCTTTGTTTTGTTGTCTTACTACTCAGTTGTATTAGTTTCACCAAAACCGTGTTTCATATTGAAAATAAGATAATCATTTATAATCTGAAACGTCACATTCATCGCATTTTTGGCATATTGTACCGTTGTCAAACCAACAATGAAGTTAAGGAAACTTTTTCTTATCCATTAATGTTGTTTAAAACTCTAGCTACTCTGACAAGTTTTGGATACGATAATGAACCGACATCCAAGTATTCAAATCTTATTTTGTCAAATAAGAGTAGTCGGATACAAGTGGGTGAATTGTTTGCATAGTTGTATAGTTGACAGCACGGTGATAGTAACGAACCGAGTCATTCTAACTTTTGAGAGAGTCTATTTATCTGTGAAGGCGGTTATTATTTGAAATGAATAGTTGCAGAAAAACGAATATGAGTATATACAAGTATCTGAAACGCTAAAACTAAAAATGTATCATGTATCATCCGTTTTTCCTACCACTCTTTGCTTAAAGATACACTTCGACCTCACTAAAGCTTCATTAAATAAATAGGAACGTCTTTAAATTTATGCTAATTTTGCTATATATTTCGCCTCAGGAAATATGAATGTATTTCAATGTTTAGATCACATCTTAATTGGATGAAAATATGTGACTGGCGCAACTTTACTTATTATATGTTTTTTTTTCAACATTTAAAAAAATCTTCAGTCTGTTTTATTTTAGTGACAGATTTTAAGTTATAGCTGTTGTGGTCTTTGTTTATGAACTGAATCTCACCTAGCCTTTGTTATTCCCAAACATAGTACAACCTTTTACGAGTATTACCTCACTAAAAATGCCTTCAAAATATGGAACAAGCTTAATATTGACATCTGAAAGGGATCTCCTCTATTATATCGTCTCTTCTCCATCGATTCCCCATAATATAAAGTCTAAACCTCTCATGCTTATGTTTCTTTACCTTTTATTCTTATATTTCTATAACTCTCATGCTTATATATCTACTTTTTTTGCTTATATTTATATACCAACCTTGCTTATAGTTCTCACCTTTTATGCTTATAATTCTATAGCTCTCATGCTTACATTTCTTTATCTTTTGTTCTTATATTTATATATCAAACATGCTTACATTTCTTATCTTTTGTGCTTATATTTCTATACCTTTCATACTTATATTTCTTTTCCTTTCAGGCTTATATTTCCTAGTTCTCATGCTTATATGTCTTTATATTTTGTTCTTATATTTCTATACCTCTCGTGCTTATATTTCTTTACTTTTCTTGTTTATATTTGTATACATACTTATATTTTTATACTTCTCGTGCTTATATTTCTTTCTCTTATGTTATTATATTTCTATACCTCTCACGCTTATATTTTTGTACTTCTCGTGCTTATATTTTTTTTACCTCTCATGCTTTTATCTTTCTATACCTCTGGTACTTGTGTTTCTATATTTCTTGTACCCTTACTTTATGTACTGAATCCCAGACATAATATGACCTTCTACGAGTACTATTTTACGAATGCACTGTCAAAATATGGAACAGGCTTAATATTGATATCTGAAACTCATCTCTCTCTATTATCCAGTCTCTTCTCCATCGATTCCCTGTAATATAAGTCTAAACCTCTCATGCTTATGTTTATTTACCTCTTATTCTTATATTTCTATAACTCTCATGCTTATACATCTTTACTTTTTGTGCTTATATTTGTATACCAACATTTCTTACCTTTTGTGTTTATATTTCTATACCTCTCATGCTTATATTTTTTTACTTTTCATGCTTATATTTATATACCAAACATGCTTACGTTTCTTACCTTTTGTGCTTATATTTCTATACTTATTGTGCTTATGTGTGTGTATATATATGTATATATATATATATATATATATATATATATATATATATATATATATATATATACACACACACAATATATATATATATATATATATATATATATATATATATATATATATATACGGTACGACCTTCTATGAGTACTATTTTACTATACAATATGGAACAAGTTTAATATTGACATCTGGAAAGCATCTCACTCTATTGTCTGATCACTTCTCCATCATTTCCTCTTAATAGTTGTGTAGTAACTCTCACATGCATTTTAACTTTACGGTATCCATCATGCATCATGTGGAAGGTGACAAGACAGATTAAGTGGAAACGTGCTGATTGTGAAAATATGTGAACTTGCTTTTATATTTAAATCTTTACATAGTTACAGTCGAGACATCCAGTGATATTTAAGTGACCATTTTACACATAATTTAATTTTGTAGATCCCGAAAATGAATAAAAAAATTTTATACCAATTTGGAAACTAAAAGTGAAATTGACATATGTAAAGAGTTTGACCAAATAACCATAAAACCATAAATAAATTATCCTGTCTTAATCATTAAGACAGGATAATTTATTTATGGTTATTTTGATTCCCAGAATATTGACAATAATAGCAGCATTATCATTTAAACTAGGCAAAAAATTAATGGCGTAGAACTCTGACGCAGCGACAAGTTATGTATGAAAAGTTAACATCTGTTTAAGGGTTAAGAGATTGCTTATGTAACAGTAAGTTCAATACTACTTTAAAGTCTATAGAAATTATATACGCAGGCTGTTGGTTAATTGTTAAAACAACATTTTTTTTTGCAATTCTTTACAAAATAAGACAAATAAATTGTTTATAGTATATTTTTCACAGGCGTGAAAGACATAACTGGCTTGCCTCCATTTGCTCTATAGGTACTCTATATCAACATCAAAAAAAACTTACTGTCTATTACCATGTTCTTCCTGTAAAATTTTATCGCAATTGTTTTTAAATTGCAAGAACTATTATAATTAGAAAGTTATATTGAAATTACAATTGTTTGTTTTTGTTGTTTGGCTGTGGAAGAATGAAAACCAAAGTTAACATCTGAGCTAACGGCATTTGTGCAATTTAGATGAATCATATTAAAGAAACTTACTTTATTTTCAATTAAATGAAACTACGTTATGTAGTATTATTTCTACTTTCTTTAAGTTCTTTACCACGACCTAGGTTTCGTTGTATTACAACATCTTCAGGTGGGCTATTAGCAAAGAATACTAATAACTCATTCTTTGCTAATATCCCACCTGAAGATATTGTAATACAACGAAACCTGGGTCATGGTATAGAACTTAAAGGAAGTAGAAATAATACTATATCACGTAGTTTCATTTAATTGAAAATAAAGTAAGTTTCTTTAATATGATTCATCTAAATTGCACAAATGCCGTTAGCTCAGATGTTAACTTTGGTTTTCATTCTTCCACAGCCAAACAACAAAAACAAACAATTGTAATTTCAATATAACTTTCTAATTATAATAGTTCTTGCAATTTAAAAATTACGTATTTTTATTTAATTGTGTATAATGAATTTCTACAAATTTAAGCCACAAGTATTATATCATTCTCCATCAAGACTCTGTCACTAACAATAGTACGACATAATACGTTCAACGCGTACGATGTTACTGTACGGTCATACGTGACTGTACAGTGACGTGCCTAAGGTAAGGTACAGTGTTTACCAAAAACATTGAACAGGTTATAACTTTAGAAATATATAACACCTGATTATTGCATGCGGCCTTGTTCGCAGAGGCGTTGAATGCGGGTGCGTTATAAGAATAAAAGTACACCTTTATAAAAAAACACTTAAAAAATATGCATCTAAAGCATTTTACTTAAATTTTCAGTTAGACGAATGAGAAACTTTATATTTAATTATGAAAAATGAATATTTTTCATTAAATTGATAATGCGTTATATATTTAGCGTCATGATTCGCTGTCTAAAATGTATACACTTGCTATGAATAATGTACTAATATAACAATGTTGCATTGTTACACTTTATGTACTTTATAAAGTGTTATACTTTATTTTATTTTGGGGCAATAATCTTTATTGCACAATTAAAAAAAATTATACACAAAAATTTAAAAAAGTAAAAAGCCAGCCGGCCGGTTTATATTTCTACACCTCTCAAACTTATATTTCTTTACCTTTCGTGCTTTTAGTCACTTTTATATCAACCTCTCATGCTTTTTTATTCCTATACCTCTCATGCTTATATTTCAATACCTCTAATGCTTATATTTCTATACTTCTCATGCTTATATTTCCATACCTCTCATGCTTACATTTCTATACCTCTCGTGCTTATATCTCTATACTTCTCATGCTTATATTTCTATACTTCTGATCCTTGCATTTCTCTACTCCTTATGCTTACATTTCTTTCATATAACTCTCATTTTTTTTTTATTCCTATACCTATTATGTAATACCTCTAATGCTTATATTTCTATACTTCTCATGCTTATATTTCCATACCTCTCATGCTTACATTTCTATACCTCTCGTGCTTATATCTCTATACTTCTCATGCTTATATTTCTATACTTCTGATCCTTGCATTTCTCTACTCCTTATGCTTACATTTCTTTCATATAACTCTCATTTTTTTTTTATTCCTATACCTATTATGTTTATATTTCTACACCTCTCATGCTTATATTTTTATACTTCTCGTGCTTCTTTTTCTATACCTCTCACGCTTACATTTCTATACTTCTCATGCTTATATTTCTATACTTCTGATCCTTGGATTTTTTTACCTCTTATGCTTACATTTCTTTACCTCTCGTGCTTACAATTCTATAGCTCTCATATTTATATTTCTTTACCTGTTTCTGTACATCTCATCGTTCTATTGATTTACTTCTCATACTTAATATTTTTTTATCTCTCATTGAATCAAATGTTAGTGAGAGGAAGCGAGTGTCTGTTGATTATGGTTGATGTCAGGGAAAGTAATTGTCTGTGGGCGCTGACGACGTACAATATTTATTTTTTAATTTATACATTTTGATGTTTGGCCCATGGTACAAAGGAGCATTACGAAAGTCCATATAGTGTTGGGTTTACATATTAAAAGAATAAAAAGGACACTCTTATATATGGAAAATGAAAAAAATACTGAAAATATTCAATTTTTTGGTGAAAAGTAATATTATATTTCATAATAATTTAAACAAATGCTATTTCTATGGAACCTTTTCAACCAGCAAGTGCAACGTGAAAATTGTGTCCCATTAAATATTGTATCCCGTATACAGATATAATATATTAATGAAACGTAACGTGGTCGTCTAAAACAGCCACATAAGACTCAAATGGAGCAAAAAAGACATTCACTCGGACAATATAGAATGAATGTCAGTGTAGGTTCATAGTTTGTTTTTAATTAATTCAGATAATGGCTAGCTACACGTTTAAAAAAGCAATTAATATTGATCACGTTTTGTAATTGTTTCCAAAAGTTATAACGTGCTTCGCTAGACTTTTGTTATTTTATTTCGTGTTAACAGTTCTTGATATATTAAAAATATTAATAGAGACAAAAAAAATTGATAAAGACAGCTTTTTTGATTTCTATTATGATTACAAATTGTATTTTATATTTCACTCTTTTCCGTTTGCCGATCATTGAATTGTTTAGTTCTATATATTCTTCAAATTATAATTCTGTTTCTGTAACACGAATGAATCCTTGAAACGTGTTATTTAGAGATGATTTGGAGATGAATCAGCATTCACCGTTAATTTCAGGTTGATTTTCGCCCTCCTTTTAGCTCTTCCATAGCTTTTAAGACTTAATTTTTGCTCTTTCTCTCATTGGTGTTGAGCACTCAATTGAAGTGAGATCGTATGTACTTGACTTGCAGGAGGATAGCGCGAACGATTCGGTGGGCGGTGAGGAGGCGAATCGTGCGGCAGAACGGGCAGCGCGTGCAGAGGCGTCGATCAAGGAGCGTGAACGTGAGGTGCAGCGTGCGCTCGCCACGTCGCTGCGCGATCGCGACAAGGAAAGGGAATTCCATAAGAGGGATGAAGCTGTGCAGGTGGGTAATTGGTTCTATTTAAATTTATATATGTCTGCTGAAATGGATGGATTGTAAGAGAGTTGGCTTTGGGTAGTTTGTTTAATTTTTTTATGGCGATTAACTGAAACGTGGGTGCATTTGAAAACGATCAAAGTTTTATTTGCAAGAATATTTAAGTCCATAAAAAATTGTAACGTCCGTCAGCTGGCTTATAATTCTATACTTCCAGTAAAGATTGAAACGGTTTTTGTGTACTTATTATATAAGGAGAAAATGCATATTTGCTTTTAAAGTCAGTGAGATAAACATGGCGATGTTTTGCAGTTGGTAAATATTCTTACAAATTGTTGTCTCGTAATAGCGGAATATGCATATAATTTAAATTTACGTCAAATATTTTTTTTTAATTAAGTTTCAACTGGTTATTATATCTAAACCATTGTTTTAGATATAATAACCGGTTGATAGTGGTTGATGTTGCAAATTACGCGAGGGCAATTTAAATTATCAAAACGCAACACACTATTGGTTAAAACAAAATATGACATCAAAAGATATGTAAACAAGTTCAAATTGTTTACACTTGTATGGCATTTGTTCAGTTTGATAAGGAAAAATAGTGTCCTTGCAATATTTTACGTAACTCGTGAATTTTTAATATAATAATGAGATTGCGAATCATCTAGAACGATAATTGAAAGTGGTTTCGTGAAAGCACATTCGGATAATCTGAGAACAGATGCATTCATGAGAGCAGTAAACGCAATCTTATAATCTTTTAAAAACATGGCTGCATACTGTCTATATTTTATTAATTAAATACGTTTTATTTATTACGTTTCAATCAAGTCACTTTTTATGTATTTTGGTAGTGTTATGCAGTTTTTATCTTAACAAAAAACGAAAGTCATATTAAACTTTTGTGGACTAGTTTATATACACAGTTATCTATTGCTCGTGTGATTGATATTCAATACAAAACTCATTTATGACTAACTCAAATCATAGGAGCTGTCTAAACAAATCATACATATATTAAAGTGATCTTCACAACAGTGCAAACAACTTGCTGGAGTTGTTTCACCTCTTCTCATAACCTTGCACCATTGTTTTCGTATTTTTGCATCTCTCGGGACAAGAAAAAACACTATCAGGTGCACATTTAATAGTATTTTTGCACCTAAGCACAATACAATTGGCTTTCAAGCTTCTTCCACGTTTTAAAATGTTATTATAGTAAAAATATGTCTAAATTAACGAGAATTCCTACACTAAACAAATGGGAGCATAGCTTGTGACATCATCGGAGATTTGTGAAAATGGCAGCGTTTAAACAGCTTGTATTTGTGGACAATTTTAAATATTTTTTTAAAATTTAATTGAAACATTTCCAACAGTATTTTTATTTTTTGTTATTTTATAACGATATAAACTGAATTAAAATATAAAAACATTTAAATGCATGTTCTCTGTTATTTATTATTTTAAAAACAATAAAAATTTTCATAAGTACTACGTACATCTCGATGCGAATTGATAGTAATAGCACATTTTATTTTCTGTTAAAAGAGCCTGTTATGCTGGACTTGCTATTGAATTATTGGTAATGTTCAGGTACTTTTCAAATGCTTCTTTGATTAGTGTCCATTGATAGATTTGTGGTAAAGGATGTGGGTGTGCTGAGAGTATGTTGATGTACGCTACTTCATTCCCGGAATAACGGTGGAATTGAACATTGACCAAACTAATCACAATGAGTAATAATAAAGTTATATGGCCTGTTTTCCTATCGCATCGTGTTAAAAATGTCCATCTTTCTATTCTTGATTGAATTGAAGTCGTAAAAATGTTATATATGCGTTTTGTAGCATTTCAACGCTCTGCTGGCCGATCTGGTACGTAACCCTGACCTGACTTGGCGAGAAGCAAAGAAACAACTGAAGAAGGATCATCGGTATAATCTTGCTGAGCTACTGTCCAAAGAAGATAAGGTAATTTTGAATGATATTAATTTACCGTATTATGTTTCATGAGGAAATTATGAAACTGGGGGAAATAAGTAGGCTATTGAGGAGAAACTGATTGTTTTTGGAATTCTGTTTGCGTCTGCATAATATAATTATGCAGAATGTTTTCGCTGTTCTATTTGTTAGTCTATGAAAGAAGATATCATTGTTGACAGTTTGGAACACATCATTTGAAAAGTGAAAAAGGGCCGACAAAAGTCCATAGTATATAGCAAATATAAAAATTAACCCCTTAAAAGTTTTATTTGAGTCGTCAATCAGATAAATGAGAAATCTTGTGTCTTTCTATGAAAAGAGAGATTTTTTTCACTATAGTTGGTAAATGCTATTTCTATGGAATTATTTTTGAACAGACACGATGAAGCAAAATGCAGATTCTGTTCTGTTATCGATTCGAAGAATGGTGAGAACGAATAGGGGTGGAGTTTCACATTGTTGGAAATGCACAAGTTTCAGCTTAATTGTGTCATTAACCTATGAGCTATCATCGATCAAGCAACTCATTCTAGAAGATGTCATAGACTATGGAGAAAATGAAATTTCGAGCCGTCGTCAAGTTCCTGAAGAAGTAAGCAAAACACCTTGCAATATTGAATGAGATCTCATCAGTTAATGGGGACTCTTGCCTGTATATATCTTAATATTTCTAGAGTTTTTCTTAGAGTTTCTTCTACAGCCATTATGGAATGTCAAAGATCAGTGCAAGATGGTGCCGACAATGTTGATGTCACCGCAAAAGCAAAATGGCGATTGTTTATGTGACTTTAGATCTCAGTAGAGAAGAAATTTTGAACCGAATTGTTACAGGTGATGAAAGTTAGGTTCATCATTACGAACGAGAATCCAAACAAGAGTCCATATGGTGTCATAAAAGGGTACCCAAACCCCTGAGAAGAAGTACCAAGATGTTTCAATCGGCCGGAAATGTCATGATGATGATTTTCTAGAATACACACGTTATCTTGCTCATTGACTTTGAAGATAAGTGTTGCTATAACGGGAGCGTACTATGCTGGTTTATAAGAGTAGCTTAAAGAAGTATTGAAGGAGAAAAGATAAAGGTGTGCTGTTTTTGCATGACAGTGCACCTGTACACGAGAGCCATGTTGCGATGGCTTCCCTTCACAAGTGCGGCTTTCAAATATTACAACACCCACCTTACGGCCCAGACTTGGCCCCCTGCGACTATTATTTGTTCCCGAAAATGAAAAAGCAGTATCATGGAAAAAAAATTTAGCTACGATGAGGAGTTGAACTCTTCATCACAGCTAAATATTTTTCCGCAATTTCAACTTATTTTCAAGATAAAGATACGATATTGTTTTTTGAGGGTGTTAATAAATTAATCGACAGATCTGAGAAACGTATTAGGGTTAAGGGAGAATATATTGAAAAGGGAACATAGGAAAATTCCTCTCGCTCCGCTCCGCAAACTTTTGACCGCTGCTAGTATGTAACATACTAATCCATCAAACTCTGAAAGAGCGAAAAACAATAATTTATTTTTAATTATTGAAGTGAAAACTTCTTTAGCATCGTTGTGATTTGAAAATCGAAGAAACGAAAAAGCGACAGTACAGCATCGTTGTGATTTGACAGTCGATGAAACAAATTGTATTTTGTAATCATAAAGGAGGGGGAAGGGGAGGGGGAGGGGAAGGGGACGGGACAGTGAGGGAGGGGAAGGGGAGGATGAATTATAAAAACAATTATAACTTTTATAATTATTTTAGTTTTTATCGAAATTAAAAAGTGGTATTAAACTTAAAAATAAAATTTAAAATTTTTGAAGGTTTCACTTCTACCACGTGTGAATTGCACACATGATTTTTTATTTTTTATAATTGTTTCTAAAAAGTTAGTTATTATGGACCTTGTTACATTTTTATCGCTTTTTTTTATATCTTATTAATAGTTCTTCATATACTAAAAATATAATATATGCACGTTTATAAAGATAGCTTTTTGTTTTGTGTTTTTGTTTTGGTCTTTTCCTGATTGCATTTACCGAATTGTTTGTTTTTTATGTTTTAAAAATATCAGGTTTCGTAAAAAGTTTATTTTATTTCTGTAATGCCATTTTCACGGGTCTCCTTTTTGTTTTTACATCAAGAAAATGAATGCGCATCTATCTGGCTGTATTTATATAATGATTCATTCAAAACATTAAAGGGGTCCTACAGCAAATTTAGTGAAGCCTTGTAATTGATGTGGGCGTTCCTGTTTGTGAAATCCGTTGTGAAAAAAAATTGAGTGCGTAAGAATTGCCCCAACTTTTTCTTCGAATAGGTGTGAATTAAAATGCAACGTGTTATCATATTCGAATTGAGTCTATTCTCCATATTGAGATAAGTATCAAACCTTACATTGACTTGCGAAACGTTTCTTTGTTCTTCTGTAATGGAGATATGTAGTTTCACACACTGATGATATATGCAAGACGTAAAAGACGACTTGAGTTTAAAGATAATAGACTATTAGATGGGTCACAAATTAATAATCATGTTATTTTATTTATGTATACTTTATTTTAGTGTAAATATAAAGTTTGTAACACAAAATATATTATTACTTCAGGAGCGGCTATTCACTGCGCATACGAGCGCACTGGCCGGCCGGCGGCGTGATAAGTTCCGCGAGCTGCTCGCCGAGCTGGGTGTGTCGCTCACGGCACAGTGGCGTGACGTGCGCAAACAAGCCAAAGATGATCCACGCCTTGCTAAGTACACCACCCCTGATAAGGTAACTAGGTTTGCTTTAAAATGTCCCATCAATTTAATTTTAATTACTGCTTTGGGTATCTTTAGGTGCTTTAATGCGATGTATTTTTGAATTTCAGTGTGAGCGTGAATTCAAGGAGTACCAGCGTGACAAGCTGTCGGCGGCAAAGGCTGAGTTGCGTGTGTTGCTGCAGGAGACTCGTTCGCTGACACACAGAACCGCAGAAGCAATTCGTGTGAATAATTCGCACTTAGCGACGATAGAGGACGCGCTCAAGCAGGACGCGAGGTGAGATTTCAGGCTTTGCTGAGTTATAACGTGCTGTATACACATATGTTTTTGTACTAATTTCTAGATATTTGCTAGAAGGATAATGCGAGAAAATATCTTAGGTACTTGATTAAAAGAGTCAGGTGTACAAATAAGTTTTCGCTATTTGTAATGAAAAATTAAGCATTTGTTGTGAAAGAATGGACCTAACGCTTTATTCGAAGTATTGTCCATCGCTTGCCACTACTTTTTCCATCTTTCTAGCAGCATAAAGATATCTCAACGGAAGAATGCTTCATCTTTTGACGCTATCCACGAATTGACCCAATTTTTGATATTTTCATATGATGTGAAGTGTTGGTCAGATAAGCCCATATGCTAGTGATCGAATTAAGTGGAAATCAGGAGAAGCAGTGTCTGGTGAATATGATAAATGGGGTAAAACTTCCCAATTCAGTGTTTCCAAATAGGTTTTGACCGGTGCCACAACATATGGACGAGTATTGTCATGCAAAAGAAACAATTTTGTCATGTCTGAAGTAGTAATTAGCGCACTTTTCCTTGAGTACGCTTGACACAATCTCATCAATGTTCAGTAGACAGCCCCCATAAAATGATTTTGTTTGGTTTGAGCAACTCGTAATAGACGACACCAAGCTGATCCCATCAAATACACAAGAGTTTTTCCATTAATATTTGGCTTAACTGTAGAAGTTGAAACGTGGCCAGGTAGTCCCCGTGATTTCTCTCTTTTTGGATTATCGTAATAGGTCCATTTTTCACCACCAGTGACTATACGGTGCAGAAAATCCTTTCGTTTATGCCTGGCAAGCAGCATTTCACATGTGCAAAATAGACGTTAAAAGTTTCTCAGCGTCAGTTGATATGGAATCCAATTTTCTTCTTTTTAATCATTCCCAATGATTTCAGTCGATGTGATATTGCTTGTTGAGTCACTCCTAATGTAAGTGGCTAGTTCTTCTTGCGATGGCACGAATCTTGATCCACTAACACGCTTTCAATTCTGTGTCGTCTACACTTTATGCCCTTCCGCTAAGGTCTTTGTCTTCTATATCAAATTTACCATTCTTAAACTTTTAACACCCACTCACGACAACTTCTCTCACATAAGGCGGCCTCACCAAATGCTTCTACAAGTAATTGGTGTGCCTCGGGTGCATATTTCTTCATATTGAAGAAGTAAATCGTAAGTTCCCGCAAATGACACTTATTCACCTCAAAACTTGACATGACAAATGACCTTATTCACCTCAAAACTGACAAATGACACCTATTCACCTCAAAAAACTGAGAAATGACACTTATTCACCTCAAAACTTGACATTTTAGCATACAAACGAATATATTATACTGATAAAGAATTACTAATATTCTAAAGTTATGTTGTTGACAGATATCCAAACTTACGATAATACGTTTTACATTATCAGTTTTAACCATCACTTGCTGGTGGCGCCAACTTTTGTCAAATGGCAGAAACTTAATTGTACATCCAATAAGAAAAAAGTTACACTCTGTTTTGACCGGTAGCTGTCTTAGGGCCAAAACTTAAAGATTGCTGAATGCTGGAGAAATAATTGTAGATCGTCATTACATAAATCTTACAGTTTCAACTCCTCATTCAAATAAAAATTTTTGAATACAGGTGCGTTACGAAGAGTTTAGTTGAATTGTACACGATTTTGTACGCTATCGTGTCCTGTAGAAGTAACAAACTGACTCTTCAGAAACTAAAACAGTATTTACACAGTGACAGTTTATATGACAGCTACTGTCGTGGCAGCTGTTGTGACATCTTCTGATAATGTGGAGAAACACCTGGTTATACAAAGCGACAGTTGGATACACAGTGACTCTGGCCACTATAGTAACTGTCACCATGTAAATGACACTTAACGACATCTATCCGATGATGTTCACAATGGGTTCTATTACAAAAAGGGAAAACTTCATAGGAAATGGCACGCAGTAGTAGCGTAGTTCTTAGTTGAAAGTTGCAGCATTGTTGCTACTCTGACCCTTTCGATTCTTATCAATCAAATTATACCTATTTGCAACAGCTCACCTGTCCAACTAAGAACTATAGTTGAAAGTTGCAGCATTATTGCTACTCTGTCCCTTTTGATTCTTATCAATCAAATTATACCTATTTGCACCAGCTCACCTGTCCAACTAAGAACTATAGTTGAAAGTTGCAGCATTGTTGCTACTCTGTCCCTTTTGATTCTTATCAATCAAATTATACCTATTTGCACCAGCTCACCTGTCCAACTAAGAACTATAGTTGAAAGTTGCAGCATTGTTGCTACTCTGTCCTTTTCGATTCTTATCAATCAAATTATACCTATTTGCAACAGCTCACCTGTTGAATGTTGTAAAATAACTAAAGAAAACAGTAGCCGATCTAGATGGTGTTACTATATAGATAGATTAAAATGTTTCTTTGTGATCAACGCAGGTATCTAGTGCTAGACCATATCCCGGATGAGCGTCGCGAGATCATCACAAGCTACGTGGAGGAATTAGAGAAGCGGGGGCCTCCGCCACCGCCGACCGCCTCGGAGCCCTCGCGCCGCTCTGCTAAGTGAACGGGCTGCGACTGTGTCTCAAATGTGAACTCTTTCATAACTCGCTCAGTGGACTTTACCTTATCTCCTAACGTTTCACTGTATCATAACTCAAACATTTGAAATATTGTTAAGCATTTGAACCCTGGAAGCTCTCGGTGTATTGCACGATATCTCAGTGGGATTGTAACGCGTAGTTCTGGAGATTACGTGATGTCACGAGCCTTTGGCTAAGTCATATCTCATATCTTGATGTATTATTGGGTGATATCTCAGTTTTATTTGTAGTGTGAAACAGTTTTTTTTGTTAATACTTAAGTAAGGTTAGTTGTGGGGATATTTTAATTTCATTAAAAAACAAATGGCTTTTGGCTTGGGTTTTAATTTAATTTTTCGCTAAAAGACGTTTTACACTAAACCTTTAATATGTATCGAGTTGTCTTGTACGATACGGTGTAAAAAATTCGCAATAACTTTCTGATGAATGTGTGTGAGAATGTTAAAGAACGTTTGGGTAATGTTTGATCTGAACGTGTTATGTATTTTATACATATGATACTTTTAGAAATATCTGATTTTATTTTAAATCCGTGAAGACGTTACGTTACTTTAAAACAACATCTGTGTATGTATTTGCATATTTTTTGTGCTGTTATATAAATGCGGCACAGGTCGCAAAGTAGTGCGTGATAAGCACGCACTTACCTTTGTAGCGGTAAATTTGCTTTAACGTTTCGTAGCGTTTAAAAATTTGATAATGTAATAAAAAAAGTTTTTTTTGTTTAAATTGAAATGTTTGAAATTATTAACCCGTTGGCATCTGTTCCTGTGAATCGATCCCAATATTCGCAGTTATTTTATAAATGAGTTGTATTGTGGAATAATTCATAATCGTATTATTAAAAAAAGTAAATAGTTGGAGAAACGCAGAGTTATTCATATTTTTGATATTCGGCTCCCGCTATGTTACCGTACAAATACTTCCTTTAATTAAGAAGACGTATATAATCATTAAGACAGATTTGTTGAAATTGATGTAATGATTAAAAAGATATTCAATTTTTACGTAGCGCGTATGTTTAATTGTAATTACTTTTTATGCGATTGTGTAAATGAGACACCGGATTCAGAAATATTACAAGTTTCTAATGAAAACATTAGACTTAAAAAAATGTAACGAAATGACTCTTATACAAAAGTCTTATTGTGGATCTTTTCCACGAATATTCAGTAAGGTGCGATAATGTCTTTATTGTGTTCATAACCTTCGTGGCCCCATATTGAGTCGTCAGCCAATAACGGGGTCAGGACCCTTAAGACATTCATTAATAAAAAACAGTGCGTAAGTGTATGCTATCATTCCACATCCTAGATTCACTTGGTGGGGAGAGTGTGACAGCGTGTTTCGTCACGCTGATCAGTTCTGTGCATCCCAAATTACTTCACTCCAGGTCTTTATGATGTTCATCAGTTTTGTAAGCACTTTCTGCCGTCAGATCTGCTTCAGACGATTACGTTTCTTCTTCTTTCGGGGGTTCCTCTCCGAGGCCTGTTTTGGGATATGGGCTTGCTCGCTTCTGTGCATATGTGCATCCAGTTCCATTTGTTGTGCTTTATTTGGTGTTCAATAGAAATTTCCTGGCTCTAGAAAATAACTTACGAGGATTTGTTACAAAATCCTCGTAAGTTATTTTCTGGAGCCAAAATATATAAAGCAGCGGTTGACAAAGAGTTGGAGTCCCGTTGTCAGGTCTCTTAGTCCCTTCCATGATTCGCATCTATATAGCAGTATGGTTTTGACATTGAAGCACAATATTTTAAGTTTCATTATCCGTATCTGTTTCCACGACTACAACATGCTGGGGACTTTTGCAAAGTTCGCCCCAGCTTTGATGATTTGCGAAGCGATGTTCACTTCGTTCCGTTTCTGGCATGATACCTCCGATATATGTGAATAGATGGACACGTTTTACTTGTTCTGTGCTTACTAGAAGCAACGTTGTGTTCTTCCCACCACATCCCATTTGTTTTGAGCATATCTACCGTGTATGTGTATTTATTTCAAAGTCAATATACACTGCCTCTCTCCGCAAGTGTTACCACTTGACTTGCATATCCACTTGGTTATGGCCCAGCAGTCATAGATTATCAGCATGGTGCAAGTTATCTAAGACCTCTGACGATTCTCACTGTATTCGTCGTTGCTTTCCTTTCTTTAGCAGCGCATTACGCCATCAATGAGGGATGTACATTATGCCACACGCATTTTACTTTATGACCTGACTTCTATAAAATACGAAATATTGTTTTTTCTGATACAATATTTGTTGCTTGAATGAACCATTTGGTGTTTGCGTTTAATTTATCGCTCACGTTCAAGGAAGGTAGACTGAGTGCTACCTTCCTTGAACGTGAGTGTCAACGTTCCGTGAATGTGAGCGTACTGAAATTTTATTTATGACTATGTTACAAATTTTATCGCAGTACGCCTACTTGTATTTGAGTGAGTGAATAAGCGAGGTTGTATAGGTTAGGTTTTTTTTATTATAAACTGCTACAGAGCGGTTCTGCTATAGATGATACAATCGTCTCATTGTTGAGGTAATTTGACAATCGCTCGTAAAGTGAACGAACTCGCAAAATATTTGGACGTGCCTCGAGATGTTTTTTTGCGATCTTGGCTTCTATTCAGAAAATACCTACGTATTTTTCTTGCTAATTCTATATTTATGACATTTCTACATATTCAATTTTACAACAATGTTTTCTGTGTTTTAATTGATCAATTCATAAACAAACAGATTTTCACAGTTATGCATTAGTCAGCAGAATGTTCTTGAACACAGTGTGTATTTAATTTGTGCACAACATGTGATCTACAGATCATATTTAAATTTTAAATTAAATTATAAAGACGAGTGTTTGATGATTTCGGCCATTTTGTCTTACAGGCCGTAAATGTTAAAGCTTTTTATATAAAGCAAAGTTTTGAGGAGAATTTTATATTTAAAGTGTAATTTTTCAGTTGTAACGAAGATGGTGGAAAGGATTGTAATAATAAAAAAAACTTTGAATGGTAAATAACAAAAATTTATTTTAATTTTTTTTATACAGTGCGGCAACACAGTCTGTCAAATGTCACTTTAATGAATAGAAAAATTTGTTTCTTTTCGAGTTTTATAATATTGATTCGTAACATTTGGCAATACAGGACTTCAATTGTGATTGCAGGCTGTCTAATTTTAAGATATAATGAATGTTTTTTAACTTGTCTAATTTTATACAATAAAATGGCGACACGGATTATCAAACGTCACTGAGGTTAGTTGTTAGTATTGTTTGGTTTAAATGCAACACGGAGTGATTTGTATATAGGTATTAGTTTGCGTGTGTATGTGTGAGAGAGAGGTTTAAAGTTGATGGGGAGCGAGTGAGATGGGTGTGGACTCGGAACATTTGGGTTTGTTAGGAATATAGATAGTTTATTTGCATTTTAAAATGTGATGTAAAATCTTTACTAATAAATGATATTAAAAAATCAAGTTTTTTATTTATTAAATCCTATTTAGAATTCATCTTTTTAATGTTTCTAGTGAAACAAGAGGCCATTACATGTTTTCTTATGTTATATTAGAAAACATTTTTTATCAACATGACGGTTAATTTTCAGTACACAAGGGATTGAGCAAAGTACGATTACTCCATAAAAGAGGGACACGTGATTGAAACTAGCTGTCTGCGTCCCGAAAAACTCTGATAAGCAGTAAAATTTATTGCAACTAGAGCACCGTATGCAATTTTTTTTCAATAAGAAAAAGGTTAAACATTTTCAAAATAAATGCATTTCTGACAGTTTTTGTTTAATTCTCATCTCAACACCAAACGTTTAACGAACAATAAAGGCAAGTATAATGCAAGTGCGATACAACACGCAAATTTATAAAGCAAACGTTATGGTAATCGCTAGTCGTGCATTTCCTAATGCATACGTTAAATAAAGTAAATGATACAACGTAGGGATGATTTGTATATCGTTGCAAGAGTTTCTCTGTATAAGTGGTTCAATAATTAAGGGTGTCGAACCCTTAATTATTGAACCCATTGGAGAGAAAAACTTGTGTTTTCTAAAATATTTGAACATTTTGACAGAAATTAGCTTTAATAAAATAACAACCCTTTTAATGCGGTAGTTAAGTTTGTGAGAAATCAATCAATCTCCTTAAAAAAGGGTTTTAGCATGGTAAATATAATGAGATACCCCTTCCCCCACCCACCGAGAGATACTATCAAAATCTTGTTTTTAGTTGTGAGGATATGGTATTTAGTTTTTAGACCTTGAACCAGCCTTAATGTAATTAAACTAAAACCAAATTGAGAATTTTGAAAAACTCACGATGGATGTAGTCGTAATTGAAAAACGATAAATAATTTTTTTGAAAACTCCCCCCAACTAATAGAAAGTAAGAACCTATTAATAAAGTTACAAACTCAAGAAAATCCGCCGGGGCTGCCATTTCCATTCCCATTATCAGTTACATTGTAGCATCATAGAACAGCTATTTGCGCACCTAAGAGAATTTCATGATAAGTGGGGGAACATTCGTTTGCAACAAAATATTGCAGCGCCCCCTGGTGAGATAACACTAAAACACTTATCTGAGAATCATTTTGGAGATGAATGCGAACATTCATTTGCAACAAAATGTTGCAGCGCCCCCTGGTTAGCTAACACTAAAACACTTATCTAAGAACCATTTAGAAGATGAATGGGAACATTCATTTGCAACAAAATGTTGCAGCGCCCCCTGGTGAGCTAACACTAAAACACTTATCTAAGAACCATTTAGAAGATGAATGGGAACATTCATTTGCAACAAAATGTTGCAGCGCCCCCTGGTGAGCTAACACTAAAACACATCTAAGAACCATTGAGAAGATGAATGGGAACATTCATTTGCAACAAAATGTTGCAGCGCCCCCTGGTGAGATAACACTAAAACACTTATCTAAGAACCATTTAGGAGATGAATGGGAACATTTATTTGCAACAAAATGTTGCAGCGCCCCCTGGTGAGCTAACACTAAAACACTTATCCAAGAACCATTTAGGAGGTGAATGGGAACATTCATTTGCAACAAAATGTTGCAGCGCCCCCTGGTGAGATAACACTAAAACACTTATCTAAGAACCATTTAGGAGATGAATGGGAACATTCATTTGCAACAAAATGTTGCAGCGCCCCCTGGTGAGCTAACACTAAAACACTTATCTAAGAACCATTTAGGAGGTGAATGGGAACATTCATTTGCAACAAAATGTTGCAGTGCCCGCTGGTGAGCTAACACTAAAACACTTATCTAAGAACCATTTAGGAGATGAATGGGAACATTCATTTGCAACAAAATGTTGCAGTGCCCGCTGGTGAGCTAACACTAAAACACTTATCTAAGAACCATTTAGGAGATGAATGGGAACATTCATTTGCAACAAAATGTTTAGGAGATGAATGGGAACATTCATTTGCAACAAAATGTTGCAGCACCCCCTGGTGAGCTAACACTAAAACACTTATCTAAGAACCATTTAGGAGGTGAATGGGAACATTCATTTGCAACAAAATGTTGCAGCGCCCCCTGGTGAGCTAACACTAAAACACTTATCTAAGAACCATTTAGGAGGTGAATGGGAACATTCATTTGCAACAAAATGTTGCAGTGCCCGCTGGTGAGATAACACTAAAACACTTATCTAAGAACCATTTAGGAGATGAATGGGAACATTCATTTGCAACAAAATGTTGCAGCGCCCCCTGGTGAGATAACACTAAAACACTTATCTAAGAACCATTTAGGAGGTGAATGGGAACATTCATTTGCAACAAAATGTTGCAGTGCCCGCTGGTGAGCTAACACTAAAACACTTATCTAAGAACCATTTAGGAGGTGAATGGGAACATTCATTTGCAACAAAATGTTGCAGCGCCCCCTGGTGAGATAACACTAAAACACTTATCTAAGAACCATTTAGGAGATGAATGGGAACATTCATTTGCAACAAAATGTTGCAGCGCCCCCTGGTGAGCTAACACTAAAACACATCTAAGAACCATTGAGAAGATGAATGGGAACATTCATTTGCAACAAAATGTTGCAGCGCCCCCTGGTGAGATAACACTAAAACACTTATCTAAGAACCATTTAGGAGATGAACTGGAACATTCATTTGCAACAAAATGTTGCAGTGCCCGCTGGTGAGCTAACACTAAAACACTTATCTAAGAACCATTTAGGAGATGAATGGGAACATTCATTTGCAACAAAATGTTGCAGCGCCCCCTGGTGAGCTAACACTAAAACACTTATCTAAGAACCATTTAGGAGGTGAATGGGAACATTCATTTGCAACAAAATGTTGCAGTGCCCGCTGGTGAGATAACACTAAAACACTTATCTAAGAACCATTTAGGAGATGAATGGGAACATTCATTTGCAACAAAATGTTGCAGCGCCCCCTGGTGAGATAACACTAAAACACTTATCTAAGAACCATTTAGGAGGTGAATGGGAACATTCATTTGCAACAAAATGTTGCAGCGCCCCCTGGTGAGCTAACACTAAAACACTTATCTAAGAACCATTTAGGAAGTGAATGGGAACATTCATTTGCAACAAAATGTTGCAGTGCCCGCTGGTGAGCTAACACTAAAACACTTATCTAAGAACCATTTAGGAGGTGAATGGGAACATTCATTTGCAACAAAATGTTGCAGCGCCCCCTGGTGAGCTAACACTAAAACACTTATCTAAGAACCATTTAGGAGATGAATGGGAACATTCATTTGCAACAAAATGTTGCAGCGCCCCCTGGTGAGCTAACACTAAAACACTTATCTAAGAACCATTTAGGAGGTGAATGGGAACATTCATTTGCAACAAAATGTTGCAGTGCCCGCTGGTGAGCTAACACTAAAACACTTATCTAAGAACCATTTAGGAGATGAATGGGAACATTCATTTGCAACAAAATGTTGCAGCGCCCCCTGCTGAGCTAACACTAAAACACTTATCTGAGAACCATTTAGGAGATGAACGGGAACATTTATTTGCAACAAAATGTTGCAGCGCCCCCTGGTGAGCTAACACTAAAACACTTATCTAAGAACCATTTAGGAGATGAATGGGAACATTCATTTGCAACAAAATGTTGCAGCGCCCCCTGGTGAGATAACACTAAAACACTTATCTAAGAACCATTTAGGAGATGAATGGGAACATTCATTTGCAACAAAATGTTGCAGCGCCCCCTGGTGAGCTAACACTAAAACACTTATCTAAGAACCATTTAGGAGGTGAATGGGAACATTCATTTGCAACAAAATGTTGCAGCATATTGTATTCTTCTGGATCTATTTGTTTGTTTGATAACACTCCAGAGGTTAATGATGCAATTACCTTGAAACTC
Source organism: Druceiella hillmani (assembly GCA_039881145.1). Taxonomy (NCBI): domain Eukaryota; kingdom Metazoa; phylum Arthropoda; class Insecta; order Lepidoptera; family Hepialidae; genus Druceiella; species Druceiella hillmani. The sequence goes on along the minus strand of JAYKKI010000030.1, from coordinate 20,829,810 downwards.
GGTTTATATCCGAATAATGAGTACATAATTAGAGTGAGCCTATGTGAGCAAATAACCCAGCTGTTCTCTATCCCCCCCATCCCCCGAAATTTGAACCCGCCCAGGCAAAACAACCTAAAAATCAGTAAAAAGAACAGGCATAATACTTCGAAGAAAAATAAAAAAACTTAAAAATATTGGCAAACGCATGTTACATTTAACGCTGTGACCAGAAACTATATCAAAGTTCAACACCTATGTTCTTTAGTGAAACTAATATATTTGCAATCAATTGCTAATGTGAACTATGTGATGTTCATATTTACATAAACGGGCCCTTTACACGTGCATTCCTGCATGCACAAATTGATGTCACATGCTCCACGTGTGAAGTGTGCAGTGAAGTATCCCGCTTGCCCTTCGTGCAGTCGTGTTGCGTGCTAATGATTTTTAATGTTTCTATCTGCACGCTTTTCAGCGCCAAGAATATATGTATATACACATATATATATGTGTGTGTATAGGTAGATTGACCCACTTATGTGCAGATGTAACAATGGTGTGAATTAACCTCGTAAAATATGCACGTATTTAATGGTTAAAGATTCGTGATTGATGCAAACTTCATCTTCTATGTTTTGTACATAATATTCTGAATAATCCCGTTACACCTACATACCTTAAATCTAGGTTCCTATACCTGTCATCCCACGACCTTGAACTACGATCCAAAAATAAGTATATTCTCCTAATCCCTCAACATAGAATGGAATTTTATGGCGAATCCTTCACAGTACATTCTACTCGATTGTGGAATGAACTGACTACAAATATACAAAGTGCGCCCTCGTTGTCCGTGTTCAAAAGTCGCCTGAAAATATATTATCTATTATAATTTGGCAGATCCTAATACCTTCCATTGTAACCTTGTCCCTCCCTACTCCTGAAGTGTCGTTTTGCTTTGGTTTTTAATTAATATTATTTTATTATCACATAGTATTATATATTTTAAGTAGAATTAATTAACGTTTAAAAATCACTTACAGTCTGCCACAGCACTTAATGTTCCCATCCAATTCATTGTGGTTGGCTGTAAGAGATTGCTCTTGTAGCAATAAGTCTGCCACTGTATACATAGTTTTCTAAGCGTGCAGAAATAAATAAAAAAAATATTTTAAGTAATGAAATTTGCGTTATGTAATAGAATAATAGCTTATTAAGAAAATATACTAAAATCCAAATATTCTTGTGTATGTTTCTATTTATCAAAGCCTTTTTATAAAAATAATTGGATTAAGAACCACAGTGACTACGGTTGACCATACGATAGAAGTGAAAACTTTTAACTTTAAAATATATACACACATACATATATATATATATATATATATATATATATATATATATATATATATATATGTATATATATAAGACTTAAAATGTTTTGACGTGCGTACAGAAATGTGTGTTTATTTTTTGGTTCAATTCCTTACGAACTTAGCGAGCCTGCTCATACTTATGACTGTGGTTCTTCTGCTTGTTTTGACTACAGTTTTGAGCGCATGTGCAAAAATGAACCTGTAAGGGCATAAAGTGATAGAGACCACTCGGGTAAAGGATAACTGACAAGACAAAGCAAAGACAAATCTAGTCTATTTGTTATAGATAAATAATATTTCATTGGATTTAATAGTGATCGTGTTTCCTTGTCACCATAAGTATGTTGTAAAACAAACGATCAATTCTGTCAACAGTTTATCAGTTAGTTACATTGAATGAACAAAATGATTCAACCGAGAGGTTATATAAACACAGAAATGTAGCGTATATGTAATTTCTACCAAAATAACAAATATTTTTCAGTAAATTATGTCTCGTTCGTAACACCAAGTTTCACACTTCCATGTCTCCACATAACACGCCTTCATACCTACAAAAAATATTTCGAAAATATCTTTCAGGTAAAGGGGGGTGGGGGCATATCACTATGCTTTTCATACTAGACACAGCCTGAAGTCATGTATTCGTTTAATAACGAAATTGCGTTAAATGATATCTGTATTACGGGATAATACTATAAGGATCGTCTTAAAAAGATATTAGTTTAGATAACTCACCGGGGGCACTCGCCTGTAATGTAATCTTATGGAATTGAAGGAGCTCCATCACCTGGAGCATTCGCCTATAATGTAATGTTACAGATTAAGCATTACATCTGTGAGGGAGGAGAACCGAGCATTATAGCGCGCAACCTGTTATATCTTGATACAACTTGTAACATCAAGGCGCACCACTTGTAATTGACCGTGTCGCGGATGGTAGGCAGCATTGTAATGTAATGCTCAAAATCGAATGTGAAATGTTACATTACAGGCGAATGCTCGTCAGTCAGGGAGGCAGCATTGTGATGTAATGCTCAAAATCAAATCTGCATGTTACATTACAGGCGAATGCTCGTTAGTCAGGGAGGCAGCATTGTGATGTAATGCTCAAAATCCAATCTGCATGTTACATTACAGGCGAATGCTCGTCAGTCAGGGAGGCAACATTGTGATGTAATGCTCAAAATCAAATCTGCTTGTTACATTACAGGCGAATGCTCATCAGTCAGGGAGGCAACATTGTAATATAATGCTCAAAATCGGATCTGAAATGTTACATTACAGGCGAATGCTCGTCAGTCAGGGAGGCAACATTGTGATGTAATGCTCAAAATCAAATCTGCTTGTTACATTACAGGCGAATGCTCATCAGTCAGGGAGGCAGCATTGTAATATAATGCTCAAAATCGGATCCGAAATGTTGCATTACAGGCGAATGCTCGTCAGTCAGGGAGGCAGGATTGTAATATAATGCTCAAAATCGAATCTGAAATGTTACATTACAGGAAAATGCTCGTCAGTCAGGGAGGCAACATTGTGATGTAATGCTCAAAATCAAATCTGCTTGTTACATTACAGGCGAATGCTCATCAGTCAGGGAGGCAGCATTGTAATATAATGCTCAAAATCGGATCTGAAATGTTACATTACAGGCGAATGCTCGTCAGTCAGGGAGGCAACATTGTGATGTATTGCTCAAAATCAAATCTGCTTGTTACATTACAGACGAATGCTCATCAGTCAGGGAGGCAGCATTGTAATATAATGCTCAAAATCGGATCTGAAATGTTACATTACAGGCGAATGCTCGTCAGTCAGGGTGGCAACATTGTTATGTAATGCTCAAAATCAAATCTGCTTGTTACATTACAGGCGAATGCTCATCAGTCAGGGAGGCAGCATTGTAATATAATGCTCAAAATCGGATCTGAAATGTTACATTACAGGCGAATGCTCGTCAGTCAGGGAGGCAACATTGTGATGTAATGCTCAAAATCAAATCTGCTTGTTACATTACAGGCGAATGCTCATCAGTCAGGGAGGCAGCATTGTAATATAATGCTCAAAATCGAATCTGAAATGTTACATTACAGGCGAATGCTCATCAGTCAGGGAGGCAGGATTGTAATATAATGCTCAAAATCGGATCTGAAATGTTACATTACAGGCGAATGCTCGTCAGTCAGGGAGGCAACATTGTGATGTAATGCTCAAAATCAAATCTGCTTGTTACATTACAGGCGAATGCTCATCAGTCAGGGAGGCAGCATTGTAATATAATGCTCAAAATCGGATCTGAAATGTTGCATTACAGGCGAATGCTCGTCAGTCAGGGAGGCAGGATTGTAATATAATGCTCAAAATCGAATCTGAAATGTTACATTACAGGAAAATGCTCGTCAGTCAGGGAGGCAACATTGTGATGTAATGCTCAAAATCAAATCTGCTTGTTACATTACAGGCGAATGCTCATCAGTCAGGGAGGCAGCATTGTAATATAATGCTCAAAATCGGATCTGAAATGTTACATTACAGGCGAATGCTCGTCAGTCAGGGAGGCAACATTGTGATGTAATGCTCAAAATCAAATCTGCTTGTTACATTACAGGCGAATGCTCATCAGTCAGGGAGGCAGCATTGTAATATAATGCTCAAAATCGGATCTGAAATGTTACATTACAGGCGAATGCTCGTCAGTCAGGGAGGCAACATTGTGATGTAATGCTCAAAATCAAATCTGCTTGTTACATTACAGGCGAATGCTCACCAGTCAGGGAGGCAGCATTGTAATATAATGCTCAAAATCGGATCTGAAATGTTACATTACAGGCGAATGCTCGTCAGTCAGGGAGGCAGGATTGTAATATAATGCTCAAAATCGAATCTGAAATGTTACATTACAGGCGAATGCTCATCAGTCAGGGAGGCAGCGTTGTAATATAATGCTCAAAATCGGATCTGAAATGTTACATTACAGGCGAATGCTCGTCAGTCAGGGAGGCAACATTGTGATGTAATGCTCAAAATCAAATCTGCTTGTTACATTACAGGCGAATGCTCATCAGTCAGGGAGGCAGCATTGTAATATAATGCTCAAAATCGGATCTGAAATGTTACATTACAGGCGAATGCTCGTCAGTCAGGGAGGCAACATTGTGATGTAATGCTCAAAATCAAATCTGCTTGTTACATTACAGGCGAATGCTCATCAGTCAGGGAGGCAGCATTGTAATATAATGCTCAAAATCGGATCTGAAATGTTACATTACAGGCGAATGCTCGTCAGTCAGGGAGGCAACATTGTGATGTAATGCTCAAAATCAAATCTGCTTGTTACATTACAGGCGAATGCTCATCAGTCAGGGAGGCAGCGTTGTAATATAATGCTCAAAATCGGATCTGAAATGTTACATTACAGGCGAATGCTCGTCAGTCAGGGAGGCAACATTGTGATGTAATGCTCAAAATCAAATCTGCTTGTTACATTACAGGCGAATGCTCATCAGTCAGGGAGGCAGCGTTGTAATATAATGCTCAAAATCGGATCTGAAATGTTACATTACAGGCGAATGCTCGTCAGTCAGGGAGGCAACATTGTGATGTAATGCTCAAAATCAAATCTGCTTGTTACATTACAGGCGAATGCTCATCAGTCAGGGAGGCAGCATTGTAATATAATGCTCAAAATCGGATCTGAAATGTTACATTACAGGCGAATGCTCGTCAGTCAGGGAGGCAACATTGTGATGTAATGCTCAAAATCAAATCTGCTTGTTACATTACAGGCGAATGCTCATCAGTCAGGGAGGCAGCGTTGTAATATAATGCTCAAAATCGGATCTGAAATGTTACATTACAGGCGAATGCTCGTCAGTCAGGGAGGCAACATTGTGATGTAATGCTCAAAATCAAATCTGCTTGTTACACTACAGGCGAATGCTCATCAGTCAGGGAGGCAGCATTGTAATATAATGCTCAAAATCGAATCTGAAATGTTACATTACAGGCGAATGCTCGTCAGTCAGGGAGGCAACATTGTGATGTAATGCTCAAAATCAAATCTGCTTGTTACATTACAGGCGAATGCTCATCAGTCAGGGAGGCAGCATTGTAATATAATGCTCAAAATCGGATCTGAAATGTTACATTACAGGCGAATGCTCGTCAGTCAGGGAGGCAACATTGTGATGTAATGCTCAAAATCAAATCTGCTTGTTACATTACAGGCGAATGCTCATCAGTCAGGGAGGCAGCATTGTAATATAATGCTCAAAATCGGATCTGAAATGTTACATTACAGGCGAATGATCCAGGTGAGGGGGCACCTTATGATATATTAAAAAGAACTTGTGAGATACGTTTTTTGCAACAAGTACAAAAAAAATCTAATTAATTTATGTCATAGTTTTCAAGTTCAGGATGATGATTAACTATGTTTAACTGCAATAAATTGGTTGAAAACAAATATAATATTGTTATGAAATTTGCAACTAAACATTAACCGCAAATCATACGCTAATCAGAATGTTAGTTGTCCAAATGCACCATGGCTAACTTCAAGTAATTGTGTGAGCAAGACAGTGCAATCCCATAAATCAAATTTCATAAACAATATTTATCGATTACTATAGAACTCTAAAGTGTTTGAAAGAGATAGAGCCTCTCTTTTCCAATATTCTCATTAATTGTTTAGAACATTGGGAATATTATGTTTTGAAATTTGTAGCTAAACACTGAAATGCAAATTGTACGCTAATCAGAATACACCATGCTAATAGATGACTAAATTCAAGTAACTGTGTGAGCAAGACAGCGAAATCTCGTAAATGGAATTTCGTAAACAATATTTATCGATCATTATAGAATGATGAAGTGTATGAAAGGGATAGAGTCTCCTTTGAAACAATTTCATTAATCGTTTTGAGTATTGCCAAATCACGGAATATACATATCGAGCGTCTAAATGTTCTGGCGTGAAGCTTTGCTTGACTGCAATAGAAGTCAACATTATTCTAGATAAAAGTCAACTTAAAACAGATTTTTTGGCAGAAAATTTTACAATTGTAAGTTTATCAGATATATTTTGAATAATTTTGAATACTTTCTATGATTGTCAAATATTCTGTGAATAAAATTTTTTGAAACATACTTCATCCAATTCATTGTTACCTTGTGGTTTACTTTAATAATGGCAACCAATGGCAGCACAGTGATCGGCCAATAAAACTGCAACTTTTTTTTAGTACAAGCTTTTAGAAATCTGGTAACAGTGATTATTACTTGTTCCCAAACCTTAAAAAAGAACTTTGTGGAAAGAAGTTTTCAAGTGATGAAGAAGTGAAGGACGCAGTTTCAGCTTATTTTTCGGGCTAAGACAAAACATTTTTTTATGAAGGTATACATAAGCAAGATCTGAATAATGTGTAATTTTTTTTATATCAAAGTGCCCAAAAATTACTTTGTGACTTTTATACGGAAGCAGATAGCGTGGTCCTAGTATTTTCTTTTAATCTGTTCTGTATTCTGAAGTGTATTAGCACAACACTTCATGCATACGTACCAGGTTGCATTGTCTAAGAATAAGAATGGTGGCTTTGCTAACCTTGATTCTAGAAGTGGTACCGAATCTTGGCTTAGAATATTTGGATAGTTAATGTTGTAATATCCACTTCAGCACATTAAAAGTAAGCATATTAATGTCACAAACAATATCTCGTAAGTGTAGGCGCTAAAGATGACTGACTGCTGTTCGCAGTCAAAGGATTGTATAACGTAGAGCGTCATCAATAGGCAACATGGAAACACTCCATAGCTTGAGTTCTTATTAAGAATTTGTAATTTTACCGAGATCTCTCCGTAAAAATATATAAACTTTTATTTCTTAAGTATGCAAACAGACACTAGCACAGTTTTCCATTTGCCACTTGATGTTAGCTCTTATAAAAACGGTTCATCAGTGACTATGCTTCGTATATTGCTGCAACAACTTTTTCCCTTTCACTGTAACAACATCTTGGGCAACAATTGTCAATTATGTCATCATGACAATTTACTATGATACCAACATGTAGCAATTGTTGCTAGAGATACCGCCACACCATACCGAGCAATATGAAGCAACTTGATAAATTGGGCAATACATTCATACACTAGCAATTCAGTTGAACAACTATCGGTGTCACGGATGAGGTTTTTCTTGTCTGAGCAGCTTGCAGTGCTTTTATTATCATGAGTTTAAAACGAAAAAAGAAAAGGAATAGGTGGATTTGGATGCGAACGTGCGTGGCAATACGAAAGCCATCTTCATTGTTCAATGAATTAGACAATTTATTATCAAAAATTTCACCAGAATGTTCCTGTAATTTTGAATTACTTTTAAATAAAGTTGATATTTAAGTACCAAACAGACAACCAATAGGAGGTAACCAATTTCTGCATCTACGAAACACGCTTCGTAGAGCTACTGTCGTGTAGAATCACCTTCTGTCCGGTAATTCTATGCTAAGATTTAGACAATTTTTCTTGTAATTGATAAAATTTATTCATACAGGCTATCTTAAAGTCATAATTAAAGTTGCTGCATGTGTATATAACGGTGATGCCAATTGAGTCTGACACAATTACGGATACTGTAGAAACTCTCACTATGAGATAATATTACGGGTACTATAGAAACATTCACTGTGAGACAATGTTACGGATGCTGTAGAAACTCTCACTGTGACACAACATTACAGGTACTGTAGAAACTCTCACTGTGAGACGACATTACAGATACTGGAGAAACTCTCCTGTGAGAAAATATTACGGGTACTATCGAAACGCTCACTGTGAGACAATGTTACACGTGCTGTAGAAACTCTCACTGTGAGATAACATTACGGGTACTATAGAAACGCCCCCTGTGAAACAACATTACAGGTACTGGAGAAACTCTCACTGTGAGATAATATTATGGGTACTATAGAAACGCTCAATGTGAGATAACATTATGGGTACTGAATATATTTGGCGTTAATTTTGTAGAAATTCATTATTCACAATTAAATGAAACTACGTGATGTAGTATTATTTCTACTTTCTTAATAAAGAAAGTAGAAATAATACTACGTCACGTAGTTTCATTTAATTGTGAATTATGGGTACTGTAGAAACTCTTTCACTGTGAGAGAACATTAAAGGTACTGTAAAAATTCTCACAGTGAGACAATATTACAGGTCCTATAGAAACGCTCACTGTGAGACGACATTACAGATACTGGAGAAACTCTCCTGTGAGAAAATATTACGGGTACTATCGAAACGCTCACTGTGAGACAATGTTACACGTGCTGTAGAAACTCTCACTGTGAGATAACATTACGGGTACTATAGAAACGCCCCCTGTGAAACAACATTACAGGTACTGGAGAAACTCTCACTGTGAGATAATATTACGGGTACTATAGAAACGCTCACTGTTAGATAACATTATGGGTACTGTAGAAACTCTTTCACTGTGAGAGAACATTAAAAATACTGTAGAATTCTCACTGTGAGACAATATTACAGGTTCTATAGAAACGCTCAATTTGAGACAACATTACGGGTAGTGTAGAGAATCTCTGTGTGAAACAACATTACGGGTACTGTAGAAACTCTCACTGTGAGACAACATTAAGGGTACTGTAGAAACGTTCACTGTCAGACAAACTCCAAAAGTTTTTATAGAATATTTTAAATAAATTTAAAACATTGTTGACTGTTGATTTAACGTAGAAACTATCTCACGTAGCAAGCTATTATTTTGTAATCGAGTATAAATTGAAGCATCTAAATAAACTTCAATACGCTTTATAAAGCACGTGCATATAATTCATTAAAAAGATCTTCGTCCGTATAATCTATCATAGATATTACTTGTATAATAAAGACCAAAGTTTCTTTGTTTTTTTAGGGATTCGTGCAAAATCTAGTAATTCGTTTGATATACAACTCTGGAATACAGTAGATAGCTTACAGTTTCCAGATGGCCATAGACTATATAGTATGCCCATATGTTATATCATTTTTGAGCCATAATTAATAATATCAACGTAGTCAGAGAAAAAGTTACCGACCCAGGCGCTCTCGTTACTGGTCTACGAGCTTTTGCTGGCAAAAGTACCACAGATGCACTTATAATATGTATGGGGGAATTGTAGATCTTGAAAAGGTCTAAAGAATAATCCCAGACAGTATTTATCAATCTTAGAATAATCCCAGACAGTATTTACAGAGAAGCCTCGGTGATTGTTTACAAGTCAACAAGGCACAAAGGACGATGTTCAGACCATTTAACACATTGACTACGACTATACTTTTTACATGTAAGTCCACCATCATTTTTTGGTCCCCGTCTCTGAGGGATTAATATTTACATCGATATATTACGAGTTATCTCGTAGTTGACGTCCTAAACCATAACGCCAGTTACGAAATAACTCGTTATTTGCTCATTGCACTTTTTGTCATTGTGCTGACCAGTTTATTCTGAATTGTTATTTATACGGTTCATTTAATTTCGATCTGTTTGTTATGTCCCTATTGTGTGTTTATACGTGAATTAAGTACTAATAGATCTGTTTGTGGCAAATAAAGACGCGAATGATGGACTAAGAAGTCGCCGGATTGTTTAGTGATTAAGGTCTTGGTTTCTCCGGCCACCTAGTTCAATTCTTTATACTCATCCTTGGCAATGAACACGTTAATTTTTGTTTACTTACTACGGTGTTTGGGTAAAAATAAAATGAAAAAATTTGCAACACATCGATAACATTATTTAATTTCTCTCAATTTATAATAATAATTATATATTTTATATAATAATTTAATTTTCACATTTCCTTATACATTTTATATAATTTCATTCAAACATACATAGAGCAGAGTCGCACATCAAAATAACTGACGTCGCGTACACAATTTGCTAACCGCATAGGAGAACCGCTGGAATGTAGACTCGTGAAGACGATATGGAGAAATAATTATAATAATGGTCATAAACTTATGTTTAAGTACAATAAAATAAAAAAAATTTCGTAACCAAAACAATGGAACGTTACCAAATTTGACCTAAATATAGGACTTAGGCCAAATTTGTCAATGGTGTCCCAACGATGACACAAATGTTCCATGAAAGTCGACCTCTAACAGTATGGCATAGTGCTGTATTGGTTATCATAATATGGTTTTTCATTTTCATAAGAGAGCGCACCATGAAAAATTAGTTTTTAAACATACTGAATGCCATAAGGATACATGCAACCTCAGTGTGGTTTCCCATGAGGCCTCGATGGTTTCGTCATCTCAACTAGAGTGTTAGGGGAGGTTACTTGGGACTTCGTAACCCCTGATAATGAGATGGTGTCACTCATGTGTCTTGAAGTCACCAATAACAACTTTATCACCATAAGAGCTTTTATCATCCGGGGGCGTTTTCTTTATCATAGACATATTTTATTATGACAGAATGATTAAAAAAAATTGATCTGGGAGAGCCCAGCGTAATTTCCCCTGGCATTCAATATGTTACTAAAGTATTGCTTAAAAAAAAATTACATTTACAAAATTTTTCTAGCTCTAAACATTTCAATAAGCAAAGAATAATACTGGTTTCTGACTTCAATCGTGGCCATAGACAAATTTAAAAAAACAAGTTGACACTTTGCCACGTGAAATTGGCATATTTGCACTTCGGTAAGCAAATTTATAATTAAATAAAGTGTACGCACAAATTTTCCTGCCATTTAACGAGGTTACGTATTAATGTTCGAATATGGAGCAACGTGTCATCTCTATTATTGACGTTTTGAGAATCGTTTTATAAAATGCCCACAATTTTTATTACTTCTAGAGAAAGAGATATGCCAACGGGACCTAAAGGAAGCATATAAAGAAATTTGTTTTATTGTTATTTATATATATATATATATATATATATATATATATATATATATATATATATATATATATATATATATATATATATACATATATACATATATAAATATATTTCTTTTTTTTTGGCTTGGGTTGCTGTCAATCATTGTTATATAACTAAGTAATCACCTAATTCTGGTAATAGTATGATAACATGGTTTTACAAAAAGTACTACTTTCGGCACCTGCAACTTTTTATTTGAGGTCTAGCGATCTATGAAATTCAGCATTTCATCATTAATAAACAATTTAAACCAAAAATAAAAACATGAAATTTCCAAATGCATCTCCAAAATTTTTTCTTCTTATATAATTGCTAACATTAGGCTTCTTAAATATATTTCATAATTGCTAGCAACACTAGACTTCGTAGAAGTGAAACTTCTAAACAGTGTGACCATATTTGCAAAACTTTCCCATCTTTTTACACATACTTAATTAATTTTGGCAATATCTGGCAAACTCGTCTAAACAAGGCACGGTATCCCTTCCAAAATGAATTCCAAAAAGTCCAGCGACTTTTACGGTGACAAAATTATTTTCCAGTGCAATATTTTTATATTACTCGTTAATCTTTTTTTTTAATTCCTTCATTTTCTATTTTTATACTTTTCCAAAATTTAAAAATACATCTGATCACACTGCAACATGAAATTCAAATTTTTATTATTTCTGGGTTTAATCTAAAAAACAACAGTACACACTCGTACAATAATACTGGTTGCGAACCTGCTCGTCAGTAATCAAGATAATATTGAAAAGGAGCCATCATCAGATTTCCACTACAAACAAAGACATTAATCTAGTTCGTCCAAAAAACACGCTTACTTTAGACGGAATTCGTACACGCGCACACTTGCAAATGCGCAAACAGCAATGCGCATCTCCACGTATCCGGCCGACCAAAAGTGTAACCCTAATGTTGTCCGTTCGTCAGACTATTTCAGATAGTAATTGTGACTTTCGTGAAATATTTTTCAGATGGGAGTATAACATTTTTTTCTAGACGTGTGGCAATGCGAAAATGTTTTAAAATATATGGTTTTCCGGGATTCGTACCAGGACGTTCTCGTCGCAAAAAAGGCTTAAAATTACAATAAACAATTTTTTTTCAATAATCTATTCATTTTGATTGGTAACAAAATGTGTATTTCCCAAAATTATGTTTCGGGAAATGGACATTTTGTTACGTTTAGAATTTTCAGGAACTCTTACACGAAGCAAATAGCACATGGATTTTATAACCAGATTTCGAGTAACCACAAAATTTGGAGTCACTATTGAACATGAACATAGAACCAGTCTTATTTCTCTTTTTCTGTTCAGATTTTTATTTTGATTTAACCGAACTAGTTTTTATTTTAACCCAACCAATACAAAAGAATGTATCTTTATTGAAGTTAGTACATGACAAAATCGAATTTGTATGTTCGTTTGAAGAACGAAACAAAACTTAATAGCCTGAGAGCTTATCGCATCTTGGGATACGATGCAGGAACATATGCGAAAGGCCAATCACACCTGGTGACATGAAAATTGCTTCACAAAATCCATGATCAGCGATAATGTAATGTTGTTTATACATGAGCGTCGGTGGCAAGGGTTCAAAAGTCATTTAAAAAAAAGTGCTATTAGTGTTTGAAATCAATAAAAATATTGCAAGTGGTTCCAGCACAATCTAAACCACGGTAATTCGGCAGTCGAACTAATAATCTACAACATAAAACCGGCACAATTATGATTCGGATTTTCACACGCATTGCGCTAATCTGTAAAAATTAGCGCAACTCGTGGTGTTAGTTGTTACCAAAAGAAGACCCGCACTGCGATCATTTGTTGTTTTTATAACTAAAAATGTATTTTTTGCTAATATTCTAGATCAATGGTTCTCGATACCTGGACCTTGGAAACTCCCACAAGAAGTATAAAAAAAACTTGCTCTTTCCAGCAGAAATACTTTACGACTTCTTTGATAAATAAGAGCGACAACTTAAAAAGTCGAAGTATCCAACTTAAGAAATAACGTTCCAGATTGTAGAACGAAAGAACTGTAAACAATAATAAGTTCAACGATTATTTTCAAACGCGTATCGAATTTTCGCAAACAAGACTTCAATTATTAAAGGTTTCCGAATCTTTTTTAAAATCCAGTTCAGTAAACACTTGAAATGTTTGATGCATTGTTCGGAATCAGTGTGGATTCGATGTCCGTATTCTTTCATATTTATAGACAAAAAAATGTTTAACCTCCGTCCTAATATTACTTGAGCAAAACTCATCTTTGTACTAATTTTATAAAATTACCATTTTTATATTTTAAATACAATCAGGTAAATGAAATTTACAGGCGCATAAGACTAGCATGGGCAACCTACTCCGATTAGCGCAATAATACTCCAAGTTCCAGCTCACCTTCATCATGAAAATCAGTGCTGAACAGAAGGCTCGCATATACGACTAGTGTATCCTACCAGTGATTACATATGGTCTGGAGACCTGGGTGTTCATGTAGGAGATCCTTCACAGACTGGTAGCTCAAAAAGCAATCAAGGAAAAATTAGTAGGCGTTACAGTGAGAGACCGCAAAAGAAATTAATGACGCAACGAGGTTAACGCTGTCACAAAATGGGTTTTTTTGCTAATTTTCTAGAAAAATGTTTCTTATTACATGAACTCTTCTTACATGAAAGTAGGCACGAAAGCAGCGCAGTGGTAGAATCGAGACTATGGGCAGGTAACAGCCACCGAGAAGACCACAGATACATTAGATGTGTGGAGGTACGAACATGTTTTAACATTTATGGTTTTTCTTTAATTCTTAACAGGACGATCTCTTCGCAACGAAAGACTAAAAATCAAGACGTCAAGAAAACAGTTGAAGTGAAGTGGGAAGAAACGCCTACACTTTAGCGATTGAAAATGGCAAAAGAAGAACAATTTGAGACAGAAAATCCCAAAAAAATACTAAATAATACGACAAAGATATCCAAACTATCAAAATTGTCAGTTTTTCGCAGGCTCGAATCTTAAAATGAAAAGACTGCATACTGAAAAATTAGACTCACTAAATCTGTATGATTGTCTGTCTATCTGTATGATTGCGCTGATCTTTATCATTATTGAATCTCAATCGATTTAAGAAATTGCAGTGGAAAAAATATCGAACCCTTTTTACTAAAACTCTAAAATAATTTTACTTGCTTTTAAACCCCCCCAAAAATTTACCAGTAAACATTTTATAATTAACGTTTGTCCGTAGGTGACCCAACAACAAAAGTTTCTCAAAAAACATTTTTACCCAGCAATTAACATAAATTTTATTACGAAATACATCCCAAATCCAGTAAATGACTATGGCTACATTAGGCTGAGGACTTGTCGAATGATGACAACGGAGAACTTACGGAGAACAATATCAGTAAAAGCAGAAAGAAGGCGACACATGCCAGATACATCCTACGTACAGCCCGACGTCACTGTTTATCCCGCTGTGGCTGAAGAAGGCAGATACAGATAGATTCAGATACAAAAGTTAAGACAAAATGAGTACGGAATGAATTCCACGTATTCAGCTTTTTTACAAAATGGCATTTTTGCACAGATACGCGATTCGCAACTTCTCTCCCTCTCGTAATGCAGCTTTCACTCGGAAACGATACGTAATAACATTTTGACGCCCTTAACTCAACTTACAATGATTATTCTCAATGCGGTGATCGCACACAATTCTTAACATAGAACTGTGTAAAGAAACTTAACATAGAACTGTGTGAAGAAGTGACTTCTTCATCTCCAGCCCTAACCATTTCCCCGAAAATACTAATATAATTTGCATTATTATGATTTATACGTGTATCGAGCAGTTAGCTGCATGATATCTTTTGGCTGCTGATAGTACGTGACAACTTACTTATAATGCCATAAAACAGTTGACCGTAGTCTCAAAATTGGACCTCATCTTAGTGTAAACAGAATCATCCAATAAAACTCGAATAGAGTTGAATAAATGTAATTAACGCACGAACACAAGACAGGTAAAAGCCGGATTTGTATTGGAATATTGTTCAACATAAATTCTAAAAAATCATGTTTAAAACAAAAAGTCGAGCATCAGTTGATTACAATTATAATTGTAATGAGACCAAGGACACATTTAACTTAAAAATTGAACATTTCAAGGGTCACACAGAGATTGGAGATAGGATCTGTTCCATCAGCACAAATGTAGGGTACGACATTTCATCCTTGTTAACTGCTCAATCGTAGTAGAGGACGGTTCCAAGATACAAACAGAAAAGTCAAGTGGATATGTTTGAATACCGAATTACAATTGAATTTCGAAAGTCACTCTAAAAATTGCCCGTTTGGTGAGCCACACATATTAGATTAAATTGCACTCTTAAAGACATCCTTACGATAAGACATTAACCACCAAAAAAATTTTAAATGAAGCAGAGGAATGGTTTAAGCTCTGATCTCTAATTTCAAAATCGATTTCGGTATTTCAAATTCTACCAATTTTCAAAATTCAATATGGTGGATCAAATATGGCCGTCCGAATTTGACAAGCAATAGATCATCATTATATTTTCTAACCTAAAAATGGAAATACGTTACAAGTTTGAATTATTTTCTTTAAAAGAATATATTTCATAACAATAATAGATTACGATGTGAATTTGAAATACAAAAAAATACCTGTTGAAATTGTACTGAGGTTTCATGACCCTAGTTCGCTCTTTACGATTCAACTTTTTAAGATTTAAAGTAATCCATATTTCATGTATAACTTTATCCATCCATAATCTAAAATGATCGTGTTGGGAAGATAAATAAAGGCCCTCAAACAGTTGGGCATTAACTAGTGAATAGATGCAGAACTCCCCAACTGAGCTCTCGCATACGTTTCAGACATGATACCAGATACTCAGGCAATCTGCGTAAATTTATGTTGGGCCCTCGAGCATTTGGGTGTTCAGGCATGATATCGGGTCCTCGGACAACCTGCATAAATTTGTCTCGGGTCCAATATAGGGCCCTCGGGTGCTTGGACGGTTAAGGTTATTAATTAACAAACTACAGATAATGGAATTATTTCTATAAAAAAATGTTATTAACTACGTATTGTATGATGCGTCACTTATTTTCGACAGAAATCGTTTCTATGTTCAATGAAATTTTTTTTATTGGTTAATGTCCCGTTATAATCTAACATTTAGAACATAACTCGATTAAAAAAGGTCTGAAACCTAAAATGACCGATCAAAAAGATGTTTCGCATTTGTTTGCTTTAACACACAGGAAATGTTCCTAAAAAAAAACAGTAGATTCATTGCAAAAGTAACAAACATAAAGAAATACAATCCAACAAACTTTTTTCAGTTCGGTACTTGAAAAAAAAACAAGAAATGGTACTACTCTGTAAATGCTTAAGTTACAAATGGCCGGTAAACAAAATTATTTAATAGAACTTAAAATTTAACATAAAAATAGCTAACTCCGTTTCTTCCGCACATTTTTGGTTTGTAAATAAATAGAACTGGTAATGACAGGCTCATCCAGGATCGGTATTGGTAGCAGATGACGCCGAGTTCGAAACTGGCTACTAAGGAGGTACTAATGGCCGCTCTTGGACGTGTTGGGGTTACCGTGCAGCCGCGCGATCTCCGCACCCAATGTATCCATGTTGTCCTGTAACGTAAATACTAAAGTCAATTCTAACAAACGTGTCGTACAGACAGTGATACTCTGCTGATAAAACGAAACAAATAAGTACAAATATGAAAACCGATATTATACCCTTGTTTGCTCTTAGTATGTATTTAGTTCAAATTAGCGTAGTCAAATTACAACAACTGTCTGAGCTAAATACGTGAATTTTTTATAAATTTTTGAGGTTTTAAA
This sequence comes from Druceiella hillmani, assembly GCA_039881145.1. Classification (NCBI taxonomy): domain Eukaryota; kingdom Metazoa; phylum Arthropoda; class Insecta; order Lepidoptera; family Hepialidae; genus Druceiella; species Druceiella hillmani. Next base: position 20,812,585 of record JAYKKI010000030.1, on the reverse strand, counting down.
TCGAAACATAAAGTCCTTATAAATGTCATCGTATCCAACTGCCACAGTCTCGCAGTTTTTATAGTTTAATAGCTACGAGAAAAGAGTTGCCAGATTCTCCTTTATAGGGTGCATATTGTAAAAAACAAAATAAATACAGAACTATATAATTTAAAACGGAACTAAAAACCCAAGTAAAATCACAAAAAACAATAATTTATTCGCGTTACATAATGTAAACTACTTTATAATAATTTTTTATATAGTAATGAAGATTGCGTTTGTCTTATGGATGCTCGGGCAGGGAGCTACGTGAAAGAGTGCTAGGTGCAACGCTTAATCGCTTACGCTTATCGTCATTCACTTATCATTTACATATGAACGCAACCGGCTCGCCTTGTACGTTTATGTTCTTGTTCGTTATGAATTCCAGAAGTAGGGGATAGTTGTTGTCCTTGAAAGTCTAGAAATATAGGAAATCTGGCAACACTATATGAGCATGAAATATTGCAATGTTTCAGATCGTGGTCTCCATTACTTTGTGCAGGATCTTTAGTGTTGTGAAGTGGGGCCAAACAATTATTTTTCAAGCCATTTCACCGATCTGTCAATTAATTTATTTATTGGGTATAAACAATGTTTTCTCTTTATCTTGGAAATAAGCTGCAATTTCAGAATTGACCTCTTCATCATTACAAAATTCTTTTCCATGAAGCACCTTCTTCATTTTTGGAATAAACAATAGTTGCAGGCGGCCAAGTTTGGGCTCTGACATGTGTGTTGCAATATTTTAAAACTGCAATTGTGAAGAGAAGGCATGGCTCACAAAAACACATTTCGCTAATTTCCCGCGCTTTTTCTCCTTCAATGCTTCTTTAAGCTTCTTCAGTAGATAAGCATATTACTCTCCTGTTATACTGACAAGAATGCTTACACTGCCGCAAAAGCAACGTGTCAAGTATTCATGCGACTTTTAGAATCTTTCTAAAGAGGATTTGTGTGCCAAAATGTTATGGGTGACAAAACTTGTGTTCATCATTATGAGCCTAAATCCAAGCCAGAACCCATGCAGTGGCATAAAAAGGGTATGCCATTCCTAAAGAAGCTCCAGGTGTCATAATCGGCAGGAAAAGCACGTAATCGGCAGCATCGCGATTGTTTTATGGGACACAGAGGGTACTCATTGACTTCAAAGATAAGGGTGTTTCTTGATGTATCCTACCAAGTGTTTTGTGTATCCTTTAGATCTAGATTACTCTAGTAGCAATAAGTCCATCTAAAGCAAATTCTCAATTTGGAATTGAGTACTAGCATAGCAGTGCAACAATTATTTGGACAGTAGTTACATTGTACCCCTTACCTTTAGTGTGATGTTTTTAAGGAGAGCGTCTTCGAGGACAGCCTGCAGTTTGCGATTGATCTCCAGAGCCATCTCCAGGCTCATGCCGTCCAGCGAGCCTCCACCCAAGCGAGCCAGTTCGCTCTGCGCATATGCAGAAATGTTATTAAGATAAATTATGCAAAATATGAGAGCCCTTGCTTGTTATATCAAAAATTTGTGCATTTACTTCTACTGATGAAGTTTATGTGCTCAGAAAAGTAACTGATTTCAGTTTAAATCTTTCCAATTTATGATCATTTGACAGATAATGTCAGAAATCTTTCCCAAAACAAACCTGCATCACACCGAAATCATGCTCAGAGTTTACTGTGATCAGAAAGAGGCAGCTTTTTAAAAGCTGGAATACAAATCTTTAATCGAAAGTTTGTTGTGATCATCTGGACAAATCGTAGTACTTACGAGAAGCATTCGGAACTGATAGACCACAAAGGCTTTTCTGTTATTAAATTGTTTAAAAAAATTTCATCTATATAATTTGGCACATGTAAGATTGTTTTTGGGCATTTATTTTATGAAAGTACAATTTAGAAATAACTAATAAAAATAGCATATGTAAAAAGCCTATTTTTAAAAATAAAAACACCTTATAAGTAACAGTACGGAAGTGTGTGTATAGCTATTTTACGTTTAATATTTTTACATTTTCAGTTTTCATCTATTACAATTTACGTTTCATTACTGTACATCAAACGTTACCTTACTCTTCCTCAATATCTGGATGGGCGCATGGAAACACGAAACTCAAATTAGAATTCAATACTTTCACGTCATTATTATATTTAAATTCTACACTCTACGTTACGCGAAGCATATCTCCAGTATTCTGCTTTATGAGCAATTGCACGAAAGCCGTGATTTCTCCGTAAGATTTTTCAAATTTTATTCCACAATAAATCAATAACAAAGAGAATAATCATTATGACGGGTAAAAAATCAACTTTTTGATATGTTTTTAAATTATTCAAGATTACGCTATTAAAAGTTATGGTAAACTTAGCAGAAATTACGAATTTGCAGCAAACAATGCAAAAACAATACGCAGACGATGAAAGACGTCATAATATGTATTTGCATGTTGTTTAATACGTATCAATTACGTTTTCGTCAAAACAACTTTTTTTTGATGGACAACAAAATTCAGACATTATTCAAGAGTAAAAAATTATTTTTAACAAAATTTCCATAACCAACATGGCTATTGTTAAATTTAGCTATTTTTTATAAAAAATTTATTATTAGAGGCTGTTTACTTCAGCCAAAGGAATTTTCTGAAGTCTAAACTTTTAAAACGGGAAACAAAAATCAATATTTCTACTACTCTTGTTAGATCAATAATTCTGTACGGCGGTGAATGTTGGCCTTTAGCAAAAGCAGATGAAGATAGACTTCTTATTTTTTAGAGAAAAATACTTCGTAAAATACTTGTCACCCTGTTAAAGAAAATAACAAATGGAGAATTCTATGTAATCATGAAATTTATAGAAAATTTAAACAACCAAATGTTGTCCGAATTGTTAAACCGTTTTGTATCAGGTCGCTTGGGCACATTTTTAGACTTGAAGACAATAACCTGGTCAAGAAAGTGACCTTTGCAAATGTGGAGGGTACCAGAAAAAGAGGAAGACCTCGCACAAGATGGACCGATTGTGTCGAGAATTATTTTAAACTTGGAAAAATTCAACGCTGCCAGGCGGTTGCCGCTGACCGATTCCACTGGAGAAAGTTTGTCGAGACAGCCTTGACCTGTAATAGGTTGTAGTGCGAACCAAGAAGAAGATTAAGAGGCTATTTTTAAGTGTAGCCATTTTTTATAATAAATTTATTATTAAGACCTGTAATTATGGGTTTTAAAATAACTACATATCTTACATGGATTTATTGCAGGATAGAAGCAGAAACAGTAGCTATACGTAGTCATCTCAATAGCAATGGACGGAGAATAGTCGGCAAAGAAGCATTTGAAGAAAATATGCTATTTTAATAAATCATTAGGGCGAAACAATATCACTTCAATAAGTACCTCTTTTTACGAGCATTAATCAGAACCATAAGAATACGCTCAACTAGGCTTTTCTTCAAAAAGTATGTCAGGATATATATAACCAAAAAACATTAGAGTATTTCTGCTCATATTTGGAGTATTTACATATTAATACCAAAAGATTAAACAACAATTTGTTCAGCACCTTATTTAGATCTCGCTCGTTCGAAGTCAGCGCGCCGGCCGGCAGCTGAATGGCGAGGTGCCTCACCAGCCGCGACTTCTTCTTGAGCTCAGCGGTAAGTTGCCGCGCGTGCTCCTCGAGAAAGTCGCAGCGCTCCGCTCGCCTTGCACCCGCCCTCTGCAGCTCCACGATGCGCTCGATCAGCACCTGTCGCTCGGGAAGCTGTGCATATATACACACATATTTATATATAATACAAAGGATTATCCTAGGAATCCCAGGTTTTTAATTTTCTTTTCATTGTTCTATAGTGAAATAAGGAATCCGTATAACTTTATGTCGATCTGTCCATCTGCCACAACGTGACAATTTTTATGGTTTTAGATCTATCTTCTGTGTCAAAACTACACGCAATCGTTAAAAAAACACACAAATGTAAATTTATTCATTAAAATTTATTTGTTATCAAATTTAGTTTGTCAAGTAATCTCCATTGTTTGTAATGCAACCGTGATGACGCTGGACCCACTCTTATGTAAACACTTCTTCTAGGCCGAAAGTGGTTTGCCCTTTAATCCCCAGTGCGAATTCCATTTGATGTCTTCAATCGAGCCGAAACAGGTTCCATAGGATGGGAAGTTCCTACACCAAAGCATCATTCAGTCGATTATTGGCTCATTAATGTATTGTATTCAGAAACCCATGTCTCATTTCCAGTTACGATATGTTTCATGAAATCTGTGTTTTAAGAAATCATGTCTTTAGAGACCTTCTTTCGATGTTCTTTTTGTAAGGAATTAAACTCTTTAGGAAACAGTTTTGTGGCAACGTATCTCATGCGCAAAACATTGGTTAAAATCTCATAAACGTTCATTTTATCAATGTTCAACTCTTGGGCCAACTCTGTAATACTGTAAACACGATTTTCAAGCACTAATTGTTTGATTTTTTTCAATGTTATCATAAGTGAATTTTTTCAATGTTATTGTTGAAAGCTATCAGGGACGAGGTAAATCTTCGACCACTTCACACCCTTCTTTGAACGATTTGTATCGTTCGTATGCCTGTGTTTTTGACATAGCCGAGTCCCCATAGGCCTTTTTTAACATTATTAACGATTCAGTACAAGAAATTTCGTTTGAAACACAAAATTTAAGGAAAACTCTTTGTTCAATTAGTTTATCCATAATAAAATTCACAGAGCAACTTTGAGGTCGACTTATTACGACAGCTGCTGTAAACACACTAGTCGACCGATCGCACTCAAGTTTGACTTGGTAATTAAGGAAGGTTCTACCAATTTAACAAAAAAAATTACCAATTCCATTTAAGCGTTGCATTTAAACGACAATGCCGTATAATTTTTGTATAGAAAGTTTATCCATGAAATTTTGTAAATAGTTACTTCAGATGGTGACCCCATTTAATAAGTAGCAAAATATAGGTGCCATGCAAGAAAGATAGAAATTGGTTGAAAGCAACAAAAATACGGACTTTCGATTACATGTCTATCAATATCAATACAGTATTTTATTAACAGAAAACATTAAACGTCACTTAAAGTAAAGATTACCGCTGTATTACGAGTGGATACGAGATTCAATTTTCGAAAAACTACACTGTATCGTGTTTATGAATTACTAGCTGTTAATATGCCATTTCGTCCTCATGAAATTCAGAAATGCACGTGCAGTGTTTTAACGTGTTTATTTTATTCTCTTATATTAGATACTAATAATTAGTTACCAATTTGCAAGTTCTTCCACTATTCCCCTGCTGCTCCCGCGTGTTCTTACATCCCCCACTCTCCACCATCCTTGTGGTGGAGATTTTGTTTTATTTTCTACGTAACCATTTCGTCATCGTAACTTCGGAATAATTTCAGATATCACAATGAAACAAACAACCATGTATATTGGTCCTAAGGTGTTGGTGGAGATTGTGTTCTATTTTTCTACGTAACCATTTCATATTATAACTTCGGAACTATTTGAGATATCACAATGAAACAAACAACTATATACATTGGTCCTAGGTTATGGTGGAGATTTTGTTTTATTTTCTACATAAACGTTTCATCATCATAACTTCGGAACTATTTGAGATATCACAATGAAACAGGCAAATATGTACATTGGTCTTAAGTTTATGGTGGAGATTTTGTTTTATTTTCCACGTAACCATTTCGTATCATAATTTCGGAACGATTTCAGATATTACAATGAAACAAACAACTATGTACATTGGTCTTAAGGTTGCGGTGGAGATTTTTTTTATTTTCCACGTAACCATTTTGTATCATCATTTTGGAACCATTTCAGATATTACAATGAAACAAACAACTATGTACATTGGTCCAAAGGTTGTGGTGGAGATTTTGTTTTATTTTCTATGTAATCGTTTCGTCATCGTAACTTCAGAACCATTTGAGATATCACAATGAAACAAACAATTATGTACATTGGTCTTAAGGTTGTGGTGGAGACTTTGTTTTATTTTCTACGTAACTGTTTCGTCATCGTAACTTTGGAAGTGTTTGAGATATCACAATGAAACTAAAACCAAATTGGCCCCAAAGTTACTATCTATAAAATTTATGTCAATAGCTTCACTAGCTTTCGAGTTAAATCCGTTTGTACAGACAGAGAGACGGACAGAGGGACAACATTTTTTTTACATTTCATTAATTTTAATAATCAAATAACCAAATATAAACAAATTTAAAAACTTGGAATTTGGTAATCACAGATATTTCAATTTTATTAATTCGTATTATTTAAAATGTATTTGTAAAATACGTATTAGTACAAACAGTATAGCATATTTAAGCGTTGCAAATTATTTAGATTGATTACAATATGTACGCTATGAAGCTTTTACGTGAAAAAATGACAGTAGTATAACTAAAAATGTATTAATTTTACACCAGGTGGCACTGATAGCACCTTGTACAATCCCTATTAAAGAAAAATTGTTTTGATAGCCCAATACGTGTAAAAGTTGTAGTTTTTTTTACGCACAAGTTTTTTTATCGCAATGGACGCCATTGGACAGGTCTTACAAAAAAAATTTAAATTTTATTTACCATTTTTTATTTTTTAACTCCTAGAGCATCTGTGTCCCAAATATTGCACGCAGTGACTAGCACCACTCAAACGTAAATAGTCAGGTTAAAATGAAATAAACATATAGACGATTAAATATCACAGAAAAGAAAACAAAATGGTTTTGCCTCTATCATTTTTTGAAAATTATGCGTGACTGTGTTTAGTTCAAAATTTTGTGTTGTGATTATAAAGTGGATGCAAGTGTATGTGTATTATTTGATGCATAGTTATTATTGTTTTAATGTCTTTTTTGTATTTATTGGTATTTTTTTTGTAGTAAACAATTTTTTTTTCTCTAAAACTGACAAAATATGTGATGAGGGCGTGAGAACGTAACTTTTTTTTAAAAGATATTAGTATTAATTGTGTATATTTATAATATAAAATTTTATAAAGTAGGAAAGTACACTCACGGGCATATTTAGAGACAGAGAACACAAAAAGGACGCCCATTTACATAAAAATGGATTTATTCGTGTTGTACGAGCTTATAATAATTCTGAAATTGTATCAATTAATTAAATTAACATTTTTGGACTTAATGAAAAAAAAACAAATTAGAGGCAGTAATCTCGGTACCTTAATTATAAGGAATTTTGACCTATCGTAGTGAAAACTGAATATTGTTCTAAAGACTGTTTTTTTTTAATGGATAAGACAGTCAGTATTTAGTGTTACCTGTTCTTGCTGTAAAAACCACCTGCATCCATCTGAGCATACTTTTTATTAAATCGTTAATGAAACTTTATGGCATTAGGTTCCATTCTTTCATCAATGTACTTTTGAGGTCCCTTAAGTTGGCTGGTGCCGGATTTCTTTACTTAATTTGTTTTCCTAGCTTATCCCCAACATGTTCTATTGGATTAAGGTCTGATAAGACTGTTGGCTACCCCAAAACTTCAATTCCGATCTCAGTAAGATACTCCGAAATGACCACTGCGTATGAGGTTGAGTAGTAACATGCATTAAAAGAAAATCGTCTTCAATGTATGGGATAAAAGGCACTGTGTTATGGTTACAGTGGTCTCTTCTGTTTGTTGCTTCAAATTGTCTTATTTTGCAGACAGAACTGACATGGCTCTTGAACAACTGAACGATAACATAATGTTTTATTAGAATAAGCGATTTATATACATGTTTATCTTTAAATATTGTTTATACTTTATTATAGTTATAACGATAATTGCATTTTACAAAGAGTCTTCGATTATACGTCTTCTTTCTTCTACAAACGGGGAAATTTTCTTTTCCATTTTCATCATTATTTTTCACACTCATAACTACATATTGCTATAGCAAAAATGATATAACTACACTTCTCTATGTAAGCAAAAAATTCATTACAATCAAATAATAAATTTTAGAGTTGCACGTTATTTTATCGGATGCGGTGAAGCGATTCCTGCTGCCTTTTGAGCCCGGGTTAAACTTCGGGATAGATAGTAAAAAACAAAATCCTCACCCACATATGTCTGTCTGTCTATCTGTCTGTGCGCAGTAATCTTAGAAGTTACTGAATAGATTTTAAATCTAGCTTTCACCAATGATATATAGAAATATAATTTATTGTGTTGTATAAAGTAACTGATTTTTCCCGAGTCTACTTAGTTTCCAATGGGTGTAGTTTTCTCTGCATATGCTGAATAAATCATTAGATATAGATGAGAACCATATACAGTAATAAAGTTCGCATCACGTAATTTTACAAATAAAGTCTATGACAGCATGTGTCTGTTTTTAATGTGTGCATGACAACAACTGTATTTCCAGTGGATTTATCAACCATTAGATATGAATCTTAACTCCTTTAAATATTTATGTCACTTTTGGTGTATAAAGGAGATAAATATTGGTCTTTATACCAATTCATTCGAACCGAAAATTCAGAAGTTATGAAAATGGATTATGTGGAGACGAAATGTCACTACGTGATATAATATAGAGTCCCTCTTTGCGTCTGTCTCTCTGTTTGTGTAAGCTAATCTCAGCAACTACTAAAATGTTTTCCTCCGAGTTTCATCAATATAGATCCATTTCTGATGAAGATTTCATTATATAATTTATGAGTGTTTTGTATAAATTAACCGACCTATAACGATGAAATTTTGAAAACGTAACGATGTGGGATGTTTCTTTGCATGCAGTACATAAATCATAAGATATGTTAAAACAATGTATCATCAGGTTGTTCATCTTAAATAGTTCTATAGAAAGTTCGGGACAATATCTGTATTTACACTAAAGTTAACCGACGTTACGAAAAAACATGTGATTAAAAGTTTCCATTAGTGAACGCCACTTAGTAATTGTGAATACCCGAAGCAATTTCTTCTGAAGAATGAAATTCATATTTCTTATTGTCAAAATTTCTACTATAGGCCTCCAAATTCCAAAAGTTGATCTTTTGTCTTCAAAAGTGCATTGTTGTGGAGTTCAGCTTGGTCTATTGAACATGAATTTTTCATCGGAGTGATGTGGGCAAATTAAAGTATTTCTTCTGGTTTGAATAGATTTCTTTTAAGTTGACTAAATGTGGTGAATTACAATCCGATTTAAAATCATATGCGGATGGTGCTACAAGTGAAAGTTCACCTCTAGTCAGAATTTGTAAGTGACATAGTTTCTTTTTATATTTCCTCGTGTATTGATATGTTTGAATTAAGCAAAAGTCGGTTGAGCGATTCAAGTTAGTTGCATTAAGCCAGTTGAGTGATTTTGTGGTTGTAATAATTATTCCAGCAAGAGTTTTCTTCAAATATTTTTTTGGTTGACAGCATAAGATAAAAGGTTATTGCAGATTGGGCTTATCATTAAACTTTGAGCTAGTTTTTAACCAATTTTTATTTAAAAACATAAAACAAGTTCACTCCATTAACGTTTTCTTATTTCTATCAACTAAATGGAAATGTCATCATTTTAAATACAATAAAACTTGTTAAAAGAATGAAATCGGGACTTCCGAGAATTCAACAGAAGGTTGGTTGGAGTGCTCGCCCATGTGTTCTATTCCGTTTCTCCATCTGCTCCTACTTATAACATGACAACTTTTACATCACTACAAATTTCAACGTAATATTTTATAAAAATATTCTCAAAAGTGTGTACTTTAATTACGTGAAAAAAAAATCAATTTTTTCAACCTGTCAAAAAAAATTTTTTTCAACCACTCCTAAGCGGTGAAGGGAGTTAGGAGATTTATACGTGTCTACAATTACCCTTACTTAAATAGTTAAACATACCGTGAGTCAACTGTATAAAACAAGTTAAACATACTGAGTGACCTGGAGTTGGGGTAATTGTAGGTCTCTACAATACCCCTACCTACATATAGTTAAGCATTTCGTGAGTCAACTGTATAAAATAAGTTCAGCATACTGAACGACCTGGAATTAGGGGAATCATAACTGTCCACTCCAAATGGTTAAGCATACTGTGAGTTGACTGTATAAAACAAGTTAAGCATATTGAGCAACCTAGAGATAGGGGAATTACGGGTATCCTCAATTCTCCTAACTATAAATGGTTAAGCATACCGTGAGTCAACTGTATAAAATAAGTTAAGCATACTGAGCGATCTGGAGTTGCGTGAATTGTATGTATCTATAATTCCCCCAATTTCAAAAGGTTAAGCATAACGTGAGTTGATTGTTCAAAATAAGTTAAACATACCGAGCGACCTGGAGGTAAGGGATTTGTAGGTATATACAATTCTCTTATCTTCAAATAGTTAAGCGTACTGTGAGTCGACTCCATAAAATAAGTTAAGCACACTAAGCAACCTGGGCTTAGGGGAGTTGTAGGTGTCTACTCTAAATGGTAAACCCAAAATGGTTAAGCATAGTGTGAGTCGATTGTATAAAACAAATTAAGCATACTGAGCGACGTGGAGTTAGGAGAATTGTAGGTACATATCTATAATTCCCCAATTCCAATTGGTTAGCATAACATGAGTCGACTGTATAAAATGAGTTAAGCAAACAGAGTAATCTGGAGATAGGGAAATTGTAGTTATCTACGATTCCCCTAACTCCAAATGATTAATTATATAGAGAGTCAATTGTATAAAATAAGCATACTGAGTGGCTGGCATTAACAACAACAAGCAGTTAAATGTATCAGCGTTAAATATAATGCGAGTCAAATATAACCCCACAACAATTTTAAGCATCATTCATTGTTGTAGGTCTGAGAAAAAATGGTACATATCAAATTACTGAGTATATGCGACATGACAATTTTATGAAAAAAAGAGATAAAGAAATGGCAGACGTGAAAGATAAGGCCCTTAGTTAATCATACTAATTGGAAACAACTTTATTACGTAAACGAAATGTATACCACACACTAGATTCGTAAATATAGTAAAAATGTAACACTGCACTCGTACCAGTATTTCAGGAGAGGAATTCTCCCGGACACGCGGGGCTGAGCTGGCCTCAGTATGGCCGTTCACTCTCGGCTCCTCCGTCTGCTGATCCGGATTACTATTCAGTGAACTTATCGACCCTGAAACAAATATTACGGAATTTATTTATTGTCTAATCAAAACCAGTATTCGGTAAAGTTTTAATCGTGCATTTCAGCTTGTTATGTGAGCTCAATGAGCAGGATTTTTAAGATAATATTATAATAATTATTGTAATTTATTATATATACAATAAAACGTGTTACTGTAGTAGTTATCCGTTTATCATTATAATATATTACTTCGTTTGATAGCAAATATTATATTAATACTGGTTTTTGTCTGATTTAACACTTGACAGAATGGAAAGCAGAGACTGGTTGCGTTCCACAACATACGAACAACTTTAAATGCTTTTACTTATATTGTTCTTGATTTTGGAATATAAAAAAATACATCGGCCACTTAAAAATTCACAAAACATTTAAATTATGTCTAATCGTATATAATTAAAATTTTTCTGTTTAGTTATTACTTATTTAGTTGGTGCGTATATATTTTTAACGACAAAATTTCTCGTATGTATTAATGGAACGCGTCACTTCTATGTGAGGGCACAGATAGAAAGATATCTACAACTGTCGACAGATAGTTAAAAGATCAAAATACTTATAGCAAACTAAGGATAGATAGAAAATTACTATCTACCTTAGATAGCTATGTGCATCGACAGATAGACACAGTATTGGTTTTGGACATAAGCCAGTCCTTCCTGGCCAAACAATTAATACAGAGTACTATACAGAAATCTTGAAGATGTTAATGAGACATCACATCGCAAGGTAAAGCCAGAACTGGTGAAGACATTGCAAGATAAAGCCAAAACTGCTGATCACATCGCGAGATAAAGCCAAAACTGGTGACCACATCGCAAGATAAAGCCAAAACTGGTGATCACATCCCAAGATAAAGCCAAAACTGGTGACCACATCGCAAAGTAAAGCTAGACCTGGTGACCACATCACAAGATAAAGCCAAAACTGGTGACCATATCACAAGATAAAGCCAAAACTGGTGACCACATAGCAAATAAAGCCAAACTGGTGACCATATCAGAAGGTAAAGCCATACCTGGTGACCACATCGCAAGATAAAGCCAAAACTAGTGACCACATCGCGAGATAAAGCCAAAACTGGAGACCACATCGCAAGATAAAACCAAAACTGGTGACCACATTGAAAGATAAAGCCAAAACTGGTGACCACATCACAAGATAAAGTCAAAACTGATGACTACATCACAAAAAAGTCTTCTTTTTGATCTGACCTTCTGTATCTTTTTCTCATATCCCACAGCCTTAAAACCTAAATAAATACATTTTTAGCACTGGTTTAGAAGTTGTTAAAACATCGGACGCAAGGATTTTTTCATGTTTCTCCAGCCGAGCAGGACTGTTTTGGAAAGGTTTATTGCACTTAACGGAGAGCATTGTCCAGAAAATAAAATTATATATATTTGTAATAAACTGAATACAGCATCAGAGTCCATGTTTACAGAACCGCCCTCATATTTTAAGATAATTTTGGGGAAAGCCGAGTAAACATATAAACAAATAATACCTGTTCTATTGGAGATGCGATCGGTTGCGTCTGCCTGTCTCGCCTCCAGCTGTTCGCACCGCTTTATTGTTCGCTGCAGCTCCCGGTTCAGTTCCTACAGATCAGCATTGTCTTCATTAAATTAAATTAATATATATATATATATATATATATATATATATATATATATATATATATATATATATATATATTGTTGGATACAACAAACTGAATGATTAATGCTGGGGTTTCTCAAAACGGTTCTACAATACAGATAGAAATTACTAAAATCGCAAGAGCCCCATTATAGGGTAAAGATGTTCTCAAAATTTAGGTGCAATTTAAATGGAATCAGCTCCCATAAAGGTTTATCACATTGCACTTTAAATGATATCATTCTCTACATATACTAGATGGCGTTACTTGTACAAGTGCATTGCGCAAGTAGAAGCAACACACATACCAATATAATACCTACAATGGAACACATCGCTGGAGCTAAGTACCAGTGAAATTACAATAATAAAAGGAACAGAAGGTGATAGTTCCAATTTGTCTAGGGCATGCCCCTCGACAAATTGGAACTATCACCTTCTGTTCCTTTATAAGCTTCTGACCATACACTTATTACATAGACCACCTCAGTTTCAAATTCCGCATCACCTAAATAGAACTGTTTGTGTTTGCGTAAATTTACTTTAGTTAAGTTTAGTGGAGTTCGATAATACTGACAAGGAGTTTCTTTAATAGAATCTGTTAAAACTATACTCCTTTGTATAGTTTTAACAGATTCTATTATAAAAACGTTTACTTTGTCAACATTAAGCGTGCACAAAACAGTACGTCAAAAGGTAATCAACGTAACTCATCACTTCTGAAAACGGTAAGTAATATCACTCCGTAACCTCACTTATCACCTTAAACGTTATTCGACTTGTTACGTATCATTTTGTTTCGTTCGACGTGATACGTATCATTTTGTAGAAATATTACTCCGTATCATCACCTATTACTATTGCTTAGACATTACTCGAGATTGTTGGTGAAATCTATTATTTTGAACGGAATATTGGCAACACGACTGAAGGTATCTTATCGAGTAATTTTAGTGCAAGTTGTAATACTGTCGTAATGTATACCTAGTAAGAATAAAAAAATCTGATGTAATTGGTTGTTCCTTCGTACTTAGGCCCTATTATAGATAGATAATCAATTTAAATTTGTTTTTAAAACAGTTCCCAAAAATATCTATTTAAATTGTTATCTTCAATACAAATGTACCAGTTGCCTATTCGTAACATATGAACATAACTAAACTAATATAATTAAACAACGTTAAGACATAGTAACTTACTCAAACACTCCAGATATGACGCTTCAAGGTGTGAGTACAATAAACAAATTTCTAATTAAAAAAAATTACGACCCACCTTGTTTTTATTCACGTAATGCACACGGTCAGTTTATTCGACCGCACCACATTACGTCGTGAGTCGCGCATCACCTCATCAAATGTAGTGTATACGAACAGAAAATACACTGACCGAACTTTACCGAATCGACTTCACGTTATCGACTTTGTGTTATATTATGGTTTTAAAAATATTTAGTTTTTCAAGCAATAAATTAAATTTTTTATAACTATTTATTATGATATAAATGATTTTATAATATATAATGAATTATAAATATTTTATGGAATAAGATTTAAAAAAAATATTATATAAAAAATTTAATTTAAATGAAATCTTATATTAAAAATCCTTTAAAGTTTAAAGTGTTAAAAAAATTATAACATTAAATAAATTTAATTGAATTTAAATTAGGTTTTTTATATAAAATTTCATTTTAAAGGTTATCCCATAAAACATTTGGAGGAATTGTTAAGGAATATTATTACATTCTATATTCAGATTTTTAAAACATATGGTTGGAAAATGGGAGAGGTGGGATACGGGGAAATAATGAATATAACTAAAAATATTAAAAGTTTTTCCACCTTCAAAGCGTTCACGTGTTTCCTTTTCAGCACTGCATTCTCTCCCCGTTCCCACTCCAAACGCTGCCGCAATTCCTCCACTCGCGCCTCTAGCTGGCCAGCGCTCCGTAGACACTCCTCCCGCGCTGATTCCGCCGCCGCTCGGTACAGCTCGGCCTCGCGCTGCAGCTCCGAGTAACGCTCGTCAACAAAGGATACACGCTGAACGAGGGCTGAGTTGTCGGCTGATAAAGCTGCACTCTGCAATCGATAACGTTGCGACCATTTAATTAGAAAAATAAATATTTGTTTATTTTTTGGTATTTAGGATTGTATTTTGAATATACACAAGAAATGTCAGCTTAATCACTTTAATAATTTTGGGAAAATACCGTAAGAAACATCTTTTAACATACCTTTAAGTATGACATAAATATACCTTTGCCTCGTGATGCTCGCAAGCGGCTCTCGCCGCCACATGGTCTGCGGTGAGTCGGGCGGCGTGCTCGAGTGCGGCTGCCTCGCGACGTGCTCCTGACTCAGCTCGTGCTCTCTGTCTCGACGCCTCATCTTCGGCCGCCATGGCACGAGTTCGCTCGCTGTGACGTGCGAGTTATGTTTCTTATATATTGATTTTCAAATGCTTGCTCAATATAGAAAACGTTGGACTATGTACAATGTTACAGGTATAGAACAATATTAGATTTCAGACACAGCTCTTTGCATGGGGAGACCCACAATGGTATTTATTAAAATGGTTTGGCCTAGCTGTAGCTTGATGATAATACGTCCATCGTTTTTAGGTTTCTAAACTACATCAAATACTCTATTTCATAATTTTTCTGATAATTTTTCAAAGTTGAAACATATCTGCTCAACCTGCCGTTAACTAGTACGATGGTAGACTCTATATATTACCGTCTAGGCGAATGACCAGAGAGGATTTATTAAAGTTTGTTTGGTGTTTTGTTTATTTTGACGTATATGAACAATTAAACAAAAGTCTTTTGCAAACTTACTGTAATATTATGAACCATAAATATGCCGTTAATAAAACTGTATAGTAATATTTATATATTTATTTTATTTTTAAACTGCACTAAAATATACATTAATTTATGCTCAAGTTGGAATCGTGACGTGAAACTTAGTGGTAAAATGAATTCCCGTCTCGCAAACCAGCACTGCCGCTGTCTTCGCTATTCATAGCGCAGCCCAGTTTCCCATAATTTAGGACACACCTCTTAAATGTTAACATAGCTCGGTAACCTCAACATTCATACTAATCCTTAATACACAAAAGCCTTCCAGAAAACAGCCTACACGATGGCAAAAACGCTTCAAAATCAATCCAGTAGAACTCAAGTTACATTCCCCTCTGAAAACAATTGGCAATTCGCAAATATTTGAGATTTTTTATGAAGATTCCATTTGATAGCAATTACGTCCAATGTTATCAAAGTCAGGTTTAGTGTCGAAGGTATGTATAGGAACATGCATGTGCAGCAGAAAGATGGATGTCAAGTCGTCATTGCCAGGGTCTTATTGTATTTTGACAGAACGTGTGTGAAATTTTGTGTTGGCTGTTAAGAGATTGCTCTCATAGCAATAAAGTCGTCATATGTAGCAATTGTAAATAAATAAATAAAATTGCAAATAACGCATCTCACCTCTCCAGTTGCGCCGTGAGCGTGTCACAGAGTGCTGCGCGAGCTCGAAGTGTTGCCAGCTCGGCAGCCTCCTCTTCCAGCGCTTGGTTCTGAGTAGTCAACTTCTGAACCTGCGGTTTTTATTTTCTAATGACATTTAACTCTCACAGAATAGGGCGACCATTGATACAGTAACAGCAGGGATATAGTAGTTTACAGACTGTTTGTAGAATTTTTTATCATAAGTTTCTTGTTTCTTGTTTTAAGTGTGTCTTATATTTTTGAAGCCACTGACAATTCCCTAGATCTGATACAGACTTCAAAATTAGCATGTGGCCTTAAACATTCTCAATACCAATACACCTTACAGGTTTATCTCAAAACTCTTCATTTTCCGTAAACTGGCAAGCAGTTTTCTACCCATATGTGGTTCTTTTCTACTTTCAGATCCATTCTCTACCTCTACTGCATCATCTTCGACCTTATAAGATATAAGGTCATTCCACTTATACTTCTCAAGATAATATGATAAACAGATATCTAACTTAAAAGACACTTTCTTTTATACTATGTAGAGAATCCTCATACGGTACAATCGTAATGCACACTGACCTTAGCCCTAAGTTCGTGGAGCTCCGCAGTAGCCGCACCCAGCTCTGTTCGGGCCTGCTCCAGGTCAGCAGTTAATTGTTTAGCCGCAAACGTGGCCTTGTCACGCTCGTGCCTCTCCAAAATGAGCGTCGCTTGCGTCTCAGTCAGTTGTTGCTCTGGAGTGATGTCGTAAGTTATGACACAAAACAAGGATAGTAACATATAAAGTAAACAAATTTGAATCAACGTAAATTTTTTGTAAAAAAAATAATCAATATATATTTTTTGTAAAAAAAATATAATCCAACGTAAATTTTTTAAAAAAAAATAATCAATGTATATTTTTTGTAAAAAAAATATAATCCAACGTAAATTTTTTGTAAAAAAAATAATCAATGTATATTTTTTGTAAAAAAAATATAATCCAACGTAAATTTTTTGTAAAAAAAATAATCAATGTATATTTTTTGTAAAAAAAATATAATCCAACGTAAATTTTTTGTAAAAAAAATAATCAATGTATATTTTTTGTAAAAAAAATATAACCCAACGTAAATTTTTTGTAAAAAAAATAATCAATGTATATTTTTTGTAAAAAAAATATAATCCAACGTAAATTTTTTGTAAAAAAAATAATCAATGTATATTTTTTGTAAAAAAAATATAATCCAACGTAAATTTTTTGTAAAAAAAATATAATTCAACGTATATTTTTTGTAAAAAATATATATGTTACTCATTAACAAATAAATGAAAAAATTATTCACAATCGTTTTTACAGAAGTTAGCAAAAAGAATTTGTAATATTTTATAAAAATACACATAGAGTATGTTCCACTAGCCACTCGCAACGCTCGTGCTCACGACCGTGATCAAACCCATTCTACTAGCTTGTCAACGATGTAATATTCAGTTCAAGTGGGACGAGTTATGAACAATATGTATTCAAACTATAAGGAAATGGTGGGTATTTGACAAAAATAACGAGATTATAGCATTGTATTTTTTCTTATGTATTAAAAGTGTAATTTAATTTCTATAAAAATTGTTTGATTGTTTGCATGTTCCATTGCACCTTTTTGTGTAACCTTTACTTTTATTATGCTACATAAAGTGATTCTCTTCATCACCATGTTTAATTTTAAGACAATATAAATTTGTTTATGTAAATTTCATATATCAATGTGTCAAATTAAAATTGACAGATAACCAACCGCAACGACCAACGTGACGTAAGTCGGCATGGGCTTGAAACAGTCGTGAACAATGACGCCACCAATGACGTTTTGATCACGACCGCAATGACTGAACTCGCCAAGTAGAACGATACAGTGAGCGTTTTAATCATTGCGATCGCCTAGTGGAACGTACTTATAGCAAGATGCACAGTCATCCATACTGGAGCTTGGATTGAAGAGAAATTTTTTTTTCAAAATGGCAGTAAGCATAACTACATTGACTTCTGCCGATAGCTACATGTCGTGCTGAACAAACGTAAACTTTTCCCATAAGTGTATTCGGGTACAACTATACAAACACTCAAAACCTTTATTACGTAGGCTATAATCTGAAAATATATACTTTAAAATATTGTTTCATATTTAATATTCTAGGGGTTTACTTATGTATACTATTTAATGTTACTTTAATGTATCTAATTGGTACATATGGTGGACTTATTGCTACAAGAGCAAACTCTCACAGCCAACCATAAAACTAGTCCAGCCCCGTTCGGCCGGGAATTGAACCCAGGGCCCTGCGTTGCGCCGCATCGTCAAAGGCCATATGCCTTGTGATCAACCCAACACACCACGGTGACTACAACGGTGTTGTATACTCCTTAAATGAAATGGTGTTATAGCCATGGTGTTGTTATTTGTTTGTTTATTAGTTTGGTATACGATGTGTGTCACCTGTATATTTACAATTGTAATTTAGGCGTTTTAAGTTTTATAATAATGTAATTTTAACATTTGTCATATATTTTGTGAATCATGTTTGTTACAAAGGTTTTAATAAAGAAATTTATAAAAATGCAAATTCATATTCAAATAACGCCTTCTACGCAACACAAGACACTGAGAGGCCAATAAGGAGTGAGCGAGGGATAGGGGCGGGTTGGACTTTTTGACACATTGCTCCATGAGAAATTATGGCACTTATTTTATATGTGTCAGCAGGCATAGTGTGATCGTGAACAGACATTTACGCCTGTTTCCGATAAATACAAAAATTGTACATTTAATCAATATTTTTTGTTTCTACTAATAGTATGTTTTTTACTCCATTTAGAGTGGAAAAAACGCATCCCATGGTGACATTTTGCAGAATTTTTTCAACATTTCCATTCGATCAATTTCTATAATGCTGGCAATTTCAGTGTCAATTGGTGTATTAGCCGAGCGCATTCAGTAAATGGGCAAGCTGCAGAGCCCCGATTCTTCTGTAACATTTGCCTAAGTAGTTTTTGAGACATC
This sequence comes from Druceiella hillmani, assembly GCA_039881145.1. Taxonomy (NCBI): domain Eukaryota; kingdom Metazoa; phylum Arthropoda; class Insecta; order Lepidoptera; family Hepialidae; genus Druceiella; species Druceiella hillmani. The sequence goes on along the minus strand of JAYKKI010000030.1, from coordinate 20,793,233 downwards.
GTCCTCCGTTATACATAATGCGTTTGAACAAACTTTTATTAAATATACATCTAATCAGTTATTTAATAAATTTATTTTAATTCTTCGAAAGATTAATTGTGCTCATGGAAATTAATGCTGAATTGGACTTCCGCTGCTTCATTCTAACAAGTGTTCATTACATATCTTCTTCACCCAGGATATTCGGATAATATATCTAAATCAGCAACTGAGATACACTCGGGGTCATCACGTGTGGTCTTTCACCGTCTTTCCTACCTTGTACAATTTAGATATTGGAATGCAATGTTTTAACTTTCTATCTCCATTGTGGACGGTAACCAACCTTAGTCTTATGCGATTAAAAAAATGTTAATGTTTCAAAACAACATAACTCACCGAGTTCCCGTGCTCGCACCGAATCTGCTGCACTGACCTGAGCAGCGTCGCGTTGTTCCTCCAGCGAGGTCACTTGCTGTGATAATTTCTCTGCTAGGGCTGCCGATTCCTGGAAGCGACACACATTATCTATAATAAAGTGCCTTATCTATGTCTTTCGATCTTACAATGTCCTTTGACATCTCATAATAAGATAAAAATCGGTCAAGTGCGAATAGAACTCACACTACAAGGGTTCTATATATACTGAGATACCAATTGAGTGTTTGTACACACTTGGCTATTTTCTTAAATTCAAAATATGAACATTTAATTTTTTACTGTGAAAGTATATTTTTCAAATGGATAAAAGCAGGGTTCGAAATTATCAAGATAAGTATGCCTCGTGGTAATTATCATGATAATATGTATCAATCAATCGTTATTTATCGGGTTATATTTACCAACTTTTATATTAGAAGCAAGTAGTTTAGGCATAAATTGTGCACATTTAACAATCAAGGTAATGTTTTATTTATTTTGGCCATAATTTCGGAATTAAAAACTTAGACAAACAAAACTTTGAAACAAAAATTGGAATAAACAAACTCCATATTAATTAATAAAACTAATAATTGGAATTTGAAAGAAAGATTTTGAGAAGTATTTTTGGTGGTCTAAAATGTAACAACATCTGGAGAAGAACTAACTCTGAACTTTACAAAGTATTTAAAGAACCGGATGTGGTCAATTCAGAGAATAAAATGGGCAGGGCACTCGAGCAGAATGGACGACAGTCGGGCAACAAAAAAGATCTTCTCAGCCAGACCATTCGGCTCCCGAAAAAGAGGAAGACCTAAACTTAGGTGGCTCGACTGCCTGGAAAAAGGCTTTAAAAAACTAAGTGTAACGAACTGGATATCTCTGGCCAAGAACAGGAGAGCTTGGAAGTTGATTCTGCGGAAGGCAGGGTCCCATCCTGGGCTGTCAAGCCATTGAAGAAGAAGAAGAATGAGTGGAATATCATACTTATCCTACTCAACTGTGTCGACTGTTTGAGGATTGCCTGAATCTGAAGTCTCCGTATTCAAATAAAACTTAAATCTGATTTCAGATTCAAACGAAGAATGACTGACAGTTTGATAGATACAAAATATAAAATGGGGAAACCCCTGATATAAATGTTAAGTGGTGCGCATTCCGATACACACAGTCATTTAATATTACTAACAATTACTAAAAAAATTTAAAAGAAACAAATTAAAAATTTTCAATTATATTTATCAACATAATTATCGACATAATTATCAGATAATTATTGGTGATAATTATCCCTTCGAACCCTCTGTAAAAATATGGGTGAATATTTCGAAAACTTAATTAAATCTATAAATACTGCTGTAGCATTCCAGTCAGATTCTACCACCCCTGCTTGTTCTGTGATTCTTCGCTCAGAAGTTTTGGACAAGGGGTGCGGAAAGGAAGATGCTCTTTCTTGCACATTTTGGTGTACATTTGAAATTTTGAAAATTTTTTATAATTTAAGTTTTTTATAACTTGCCCTTTGAAGCGATGTTCCGCACGATGTACAAAACTAAAAAAAATTATATTTCCTTGCTTGCCTTTTTCAAGTATGCTTTTTGTATTATATTTTCATTAAAATGTAATGATTTAAAAATAAACAAATCATGGAAAAAACCATCAACTATAGAAAAAACAGAATATTAAGGTGTCATCAAGTTCCTGACAAAGCAAAGAAAAACACCACAGTCATACTTAATGAGATATCATCTTATGAGGACTCTTGCTCTAGTAAAACCCGAGATTTGATCGAAAACAGAGATAGAGATTTGATCGAAGACGACCCGTGCCCAAGATGGCCCGTCAAGGCCACCTCCTTTGTTGAAAAAGTTGATAAATTTATATTGGAAGATGCGCGATTAGAGAAGCAGTTTTGAAAAATGGTTGGCGAATCTACTACAACCATTTTGAATATCCTTCATGACCATCTTGGCATGTCAAAAATCGGTGCAAGATGGGACTGAGAATGCTCTCGCTGAGAATGCTCTCTCTGCCGCAAAGACAACAATGTGTTGAGTATTCATGAGACTTTTTGGATCTCTGTAGAGAGGACAGGGAATATGGGGATTTGAAATTTTAAGTTGAATTATTATATGTGACGAAACTCAAGTTCGTCATTGCAAGCCTGAATCCAAGCAGGAGTCCATGCAGTAACACAAAAAGGGAACCACACACCCTAAGAAGTTTAAGGTGCCGCACTCGGCCGGGAATTTCATCATGACGGTTTTCTGGGACAAAGAAAGGCTCATTGACTTCAAATACAACAGTGTTTTTAAAACCCGGGGAGTACAATGCTGCTGGAGCAACATCTACTGGAGCAGCTTTAAAAAGCATTGATAAAGAAAAGGTGAAGGAAATTTGTGAAAGGTGTACTTCTTTTTTGCAACAGCCATGTTGCGGTGGCTGTCCTTCACAAGTTCGGCTTTCAAATGTTGCAACACTCACTTTATAGCCCAGACTTGGCCCCGTGTGACTATTATTTGTTCTCAAAAAATTAAAAAGGGCTCCGTGGAAAAAAAGTTTAGTGATGTTTGTCAAGTCTGCAATTTCAGCCTATTTTCAAGATAAAGTGAAAACATTTTTTTGTGGGTATAAATAAATTAATTGACAGATCTGAGAAATGTATTAGGGTTAAGGGAGAATACATTAAGATGGAAAAATAGCATCACATTTTTTGACCTTCTTTCTCCCTCTGCCTTCCTTCCTTCTTCCTTCTCCATTCTGTGAACTTTTGGATCTCTCCTCGTATGTCTGTTTCTATTAATAATTTAGTTTTTTCAAAAATCGCCATTCTTCACTCTAAAATATGTATTCCTATGCAAAACTAAGTGTTTAAAGTGGAAAAAAGCATTCCTTGGCGACATTCCGTTAATTACTAACAATTACTAATAATATATTACTAACAATTACTAAAATAATGTTGGTCAATATTTCAATTTGGTACTTTAATACCCAAAAATTCTGTTCATAATTCTGACTAAAAATTGCTGGGTTGGCTAATAAGTAACGTGCGTTTCGAAAGAAAATTGTAACTGTATCTTAGTTAAATGTAATTAACCTATTGCCCATCTCCATCTATTTGGCGAAGAAAGGATAGCAGCAAAGTAGAAACTCGCAGATTTTAGAATGAAAAATTCCTAAATGGTTCAGAGATAGTTCTCGTCAGTCAAGTTTCTTTAATGAGATAAGCAGGCAAAAGTTGAACAGCACCAGGTCTGGTGAATATGGGGGATTTGGAATGATTTCCTACTACAGCTAGAAAAAATTTTGTCGAATATTAATGGGACGTTTTAATACGTTTCTATCGATTAACAGATAACATATAAGTCTCTCTCGCTTAATAGGTTAAAATAAAAACAAAATTGTTTTATATACTTCACGAATAACACAAATTAATGAAAATACATATAAATTTTGTGATACGCGAGGGCTGTTCAAAAAAAAAGTTGACTTAATTTTTCTCAAAAAATATTAATTTATTCATCAATATATATTTTGTCCTCTTCAAAGTAATCCTGCTCAGATACAATACATTTATGCCAGCGCTTTTTCCAATCCTCAAACAACATTTAATACAAATTCTTTGATCCATTATTTCTATAGCAAAAAATTGCTAAGCACAACAAAACACGTCAAACCTTTATATCTGTTAAAGACAAACTAAAAATGCAAAATGGCTGATAATGTCAACATATTTTGGGAACATGTGTACCAACATATTAAAAAAAATTGAAAATCCAATGTACGTAGCCTGCGAAATTTGAAGTCAGCTTTTTTTTGAACAAATCTTGTATGTACCCACAGACTTAATATTTGTAGTATATTAAGTTTATGTATGTATTTAAAAAATTTGAGAACATTTTTTTTACCGTTGTTATTTCGAAAAGTATCAGAGATGAAAATGTGAAAGTCGGGATATCCAACTCCACTAGAATATACCTTCAGCCATATAAAATACAAAGATTATATGTGGAAAGAATAAAAACATTACTGGAACAATATTTGTGCTTACATAATTTGTAGAAAGTTGACGTTCTCTAACTTTACACGAGACGTGAATATCTGATTTTAAATTGTATATCATAAAAATACTTGTATATCGTATAACTCTCGGAAATATAATAAAACCTACACCGCTCCCCTACAATAAATTCTCTAACATAAGTAGTGGGAAAACCCACACAAACCCAGCTTCCGCCATTGTTTTTGAAACATATAAATGCTGTTGGTTGTTCCTAAGAGTTAATCATTGCTAACAGCCCGCCTGAAGATGTTGTAATACAACGAAACCTAGGTTGTGGTAAAGAACTTAAAGAAAGTAGAAATAATACTACATCACATAGTTTCATTTGATTGTCAGTATCGGTTTATATTTGCAGAATTAATATTATGACACTGACTCTAAATGAAATAAATCATTATCGTCTTTTGATCACAGCTCATTCAAAAGTATTTTTATAAATTATAAACATTTATTTATCTTCATTTAAATAACGGCTGAAAAAGTACTGAAACAAATAGAAAAAAACCATCAAAAAATATTGAACCAATGAAGAAATATGTGTCCGAAACATGGACAATTCTCAATAGGAGACACTGGCCTTAACATTCCCGAAAGGGGCTTCTGTTACCAAATTATTCACTGAAACTATTTTATGGCAAATACATTGTTATTAAAAAACAATAATCGACAAGGATAAACAAAGTGAACGCACAAGTCCTGTTGACTTGTCAATTGACTTTGTTGATAAAATAAAAAAAAGGTTGTAGTCAAGTCACCTTATAGGCTTCCATCTCGGTACGAAGCTTAGCCTGGTTCCATTTGAGCGAGCTATTGGCAGCGTTCAACTCCTCCCGCAACTTATTCACCTGTTGCTCCATCTGCATCAGCTCGTGAGACTGAAAATAAGTGCATCACTATTGTACAAAATGGCCACAACATTTTCCTTTCTTTAATTAGACAATACAATTACACTTCCAGGATTTGACTTGCTTTCACTGATTTGATTTTAAGTTATATAACTTCAAGAAACTTTACGAGTCGTACGTATTGGTTCATTCACAAGTTAAACATTGAAAATTTTATAGCCACATTAAATATATATATATTTATATATGTATATATATATATATATATATATATATATATATATATATATATATATATATATAGATATATATATGTATATATATATATATATAGATATATATATGTATATATATATATATATATATATACATATATATATATATATATATATATGTATATATATATATATATATATATATATATATACATATATATATATATATATATAGATATATATATGTATATATATATATATACATATATATATATATGTATATAGATATATATATATATATATATATATAGATATATATATGTATATATATATATATATATATATATATATATATACATATATATATATATATATATGTATATATATATGTATATATGTATATATATATATATATGTATATATACATATATATATATACATATATATATTATTTATGTTAAAGATGGCCTATTTAAGAGTTCTTTATTCCTTTTGAGGTACAAAACCCTAAAAATATTTGAGTTTTGGAAATTTTATACACATTTACTATCAAAAGTTACTTTACGGGGGGAAGAAGGGGCCAAGCTGAATGTCTATACGGTGTTATATGGAGGAGAAGGGTAAAAAACCTGAGAAAAAACGTTTACAGATCACCCCATAGCCTTAACTGATGGAACACTTCGTAATGGTCCTAAATACGTTTTAGTGTATTACTCAGATTTTTGCCCAAATCCATAATCAATTACGATTACAATTACATGAAAATAAACACTACTCGTTGGCCTGTGCAAATAATTCGCAAGCCACCAAATGGTAATGTAATGTGAAAACAAGTGAAAAAAATTATTTAGTTGCAGTCTGTATATCTAGTGGTCTCATACGTCGAGAGTTCCTTGCCCTGTTTTAAGTAAAATTGTTTTATTTGTCATAAATCATTACTAATATGAACTTTCTCGCACAATAAACACTTAATAATGTCTAAAAACATTAAGTAAGAGGAATAATATATAATATTTAGTTGAACAGATTATCAATAGATGGCATTGTTTACAATATAAACACCTTTGAGAAATAATATACGGACAATTGAAAAATTTATTTAAAAGATCAATTTTGGATTGTTTGTTTATTTTTCATCGTTAGCTGTGAAGGTAATCTTCAAAATGATAGCTCACTCATTGGTTGTGATGAAGTGCTAAGGGAGATATGGCGTACTGACAAAAAAACACCTTTGAGAAATAATATATAGAGATTTAATATATAAATAACATCACTATTTCAAATCAGTATTATAAAGAACGAGATGTTTTTTTACCGATTAAGGATAAATTTTATATGTCAACGTCTTTACATGAATTGGAAGACATCATTTTTTCCAAATATTTTTAGTAACCCATTGGTTTCAGACAGGCCACAAATGTTATCAACATGAACAGAAAATGAATATAGTTTTGGTGTACAAGGCCTGTGTGCTTTGGTGTAAAAATTGGGACTGTTTCACCAGTGTCCTTTGATGGACTACATTTGGTCACATTTATCATAATTCCATGATATTTTGACTGGAATAATTCGAAGTCTGTATGTGTTTCCGTATATCTATCGCATAGTCCAGCAGCGCCTAAACCATTGGACAGATTTGGATGTAATTTTGTATTCTGGCTCTTTTTTAAAGTATCTTCAAACCTTTTTCTTTTTTCTAACCTCAAAATTTGACATACTTCATAAAGAAAAACTATTTTAAATTCTATTTTCTCATAAATGGGTCAATGATTTTCTTCAAAACTTTTTAACCTTTTGCAATATAGCGTAACTGGAAACAATGCAATAGGAAAAAGCAGTAATTGCACAAGTCAATGTAACGAGGGAGGGACTTAACGGAAGGGGGATGGGGTTTGGTGGATATCTTTTATTTGTAGTATGATAATTAATGGTTTATGAGCTCAATAATACATTTACTGCGTGTGCTCAATGCTTTGCTTTATAAATTCAACAATACAATCACTTTATTGCTTTCTGCTTTGCTTTATAAAATCAAAAATACAATTACTTTAAGTGCACAAAGCTTTGCTCATAAAGCTTTGCTTTATGAGCTCAAAAACACAATCAGTTTAAGTGCTCAATGTTTTGCTTTATGAGCTCACCAATACAATCACTTTATTTGCTTAGTGCTTTATATTATGAGCTCAACAATACAATTATTTTATGTGGTCTATGCTTTGCTTTATAAGCTCAACAATACAATCATTTTATTTACTCAATGATTTGCATTATGAACTCAGTCAATTATTTTATGTGCTCAATGTTTTGCTTTATGAGCTCAACAATAAAATCATTTTATTTGCCCAATGTTTTGCTTTATAAGCTCAACAATACAATTATTTTATGTGGTCAATGCTTCGCTTTATGAGCTTAACAATACAATACTCGTATTGTTATTTTCTGTATTATTTTAATAAACGTCTTTCAACATTTTTACTGGTCCTACCTTATCGTCTAGCATCTTGCATATGCGTTGCTTCTCGGCGTGCGCGGAGCGCAGGCGGCCGTTGACGAGCTCCAGTTCGGCGGAGGCGGCGCGCTGTGCGGCGCGAGCCCTCTCGGCCGCAGCGCGCGCCTCGATGCCGCCCCGTTCCGCCGTCGCGTAGCGCACGACGGCGGCATCGGCCGCGCGTGCCGCCGACGACGCGTGCGCGCGCAACTGTCGAGTGTTAGCCATGTTTGATTTCGTCAGCCATTTTTGTTTTTGACAGCTATGCTTGTTTTTAAATTTGCGTTTAGCTTTGTTAACGTGATGATAGCTAATTAGTTTATTTCTTTAGTATTAAAGACTATGTTTATAACAATACTGTGCCATCATTATTTACCTACTCTATAGTTAAAACTGAGACAAATTTTCGAAAAAGTAAATCAGTATATGTACCTTGAATTTATATTAACTGACGACGCCAGAAGTGAATCAGAACTACCTAGTTGAATGGAAAAATGCCTAAAGCTCACGTGACAAATTACCAAAGATCTAGTGTAACAGAGATGTCTCTAGGAATATTAAAATAAAAGTTTAAACAATCCTAGTATTTTTTATTCTTTTTATTTCTATGGAGTCGAGACACGGTCTATAGAAAAAACAAAAACAGAAAACCAAGTCATTTTCTGGCCGAACCAAATACAAAAGCTCTCCGGGATGACTTACAACTATGCTGTATGTCATGCTCAAGATTGAGACCAATGGAAAGAAATAAAGTCAAAAATTTTAAATGGACTTAAACCTCAGTTGTATGATAACAGCTAATTAGAATTATATATATATATATATATATATATATGTATATGTATGTATATGTATATGTATATATATATGTATATATATGTATATATATATATATATATATATATATATAGAGAGAGAGTATTTTTAAATCAGAGTGACAGTTTCAAATATAAGAGAATACTTGTTTAACCACACAGTAGTGAATAAAACAACAGAGTCTCCCTCACCGTTTCCAGCTTATTCTCCAACTCTTTATTCAGTCTATCTTTCTCTGCTAATTCGTCCGCTTGCAGCTTAATCTGCTCCAGCAGCGCAGCTATTTCTCTTCGCTGCTCTAATGTATCCTTTGACATTTCGGCACCTTCCGAGAGTGACGGACTTGGAGCAAGACGGTCTGCAGATAGGTGGGTATCGGGGTACGTGATAACCTTGGTTACGGCTTCCGTGTTCAAAGTTTGCGGCACTGGTTTTACTGTTTGAAGAACAGAGAAACAGTTTGATTAATATTTATTGCAACTGTGTACTAATATTACCATTATAAACGCTGTAATTTTTTAGTATAATTACTAAAATTACTTATTCCTAAACATACCTCTACCACTTACTTCCAAGCAGCAAAAATTGGGAATCACCTGGATGCTGACGTCAGGAAAATCACGTCTCTAAATATTTTCAAAGATCGAGTGAACAAATTTTCAAAGATCGAATGAAAAAGTCCTGCCTCTCCTGAAACTATTTTTCCTTTTTCTTTGTGTCCTTCTTGTTTCCTGTCTTTCCCATCCCAAATCATTTCAATATTTTTTTTTTTATTTTTTTTGTCTAAATGTGCTATAAAGAATTTTCATTATAAAATCTCTTACAACTACCAACTAAATTTCAACACCAATTGTTATAGTTGACTGGAAGAGATGGCTCATGCAGCAATAAGTCCACCATATGTATTATACATAAAAGATGATAAATAAAATTATGATAAGGACATGGGTTCAAACTCTGTCTTAAGAACGGCCAAAAAATGTTTATAGTGCCACCCTTCCAATATAGCATGAAATGGTGAACTATATCGGAATGCAGTAACTTGCATATATCAGAATGCAGTAGATTGCATATCACCTGGGATTGCATGTTACTGGGAGATGACAAAGATTTTAGCTTTTATAAGTTTGGTGAGCATATCTAGCCAGCGCTAGAAGTATGCTTGAAGTTCATACAATTTCATGCCAGAAAAAATGTTCAATCTAACATTTAAACCATGTTTACCCAAAGTTAAGTTATCACTTAATAAAACACGTATAGAAAGGGAAAATCCACTTTCCATCAAATAAAACACGTATAGAAAGGGAAAATCCACTTTCCATCAAATAAAACACATATAGAAAGAGAAAATCCACTTTCCATCAAATAAAACACATATAGAAAGAGAAAATCCACTTTCCATCAAATAAAACACGTATAGAAAGGGAAAATCCACTTTCCATCAAATAAAACACATATAGAAAGAGAAAATCCACTTTCCATCAAATAAAACACGTATAGAAAGGGAAAATCCACTTTCCATCAAAGCACATCCGTGAGACAAGCAAAGCATTGCTTTTATAACTTTAGCGGGTTAAAAACAAACAAATTGTGAGTTTAAAAATTAGTCCTTTAATTATACAGAAATATTTTGTGCCTTAAATTGTTGGGAGTCTCTCTTTCTTTGTACTTACCAATTCCTATGCTTTATACCAGAAATTGACACTTTTTCAAGTTATGGTAGTCGTAGCACTGTTAGAATTGTACGTGGGTGAAAAAATTTCTTGAAATATATCATTATTATGTATTAAAATGTCATAGAATCGATAAATAGTTATATGTGTTACAAAATTTGAGTTTGTACTATTTGACAAGCATATAATACAGAAAAAATGTTATTCTGTGACATGTTGCAACAAAAATTTACTTGAATGGATTAACCAGACTCACAACAGTTCTTACACATCGTTATATTTAAAAAAAAAAATGTTATATTTTACCTACTCTTCGTCGTATCGATGAATTTTAAATAATGACGACTCTTTTTATAACTATAATTAATTTTAGAAAACAAAGTCTTCAAAAAAAACCGTACAACCGATAGCAACTAACGAATCTGAATAAGATCTGTCAAACGACCTAACAAACTTAGCTTAGTAATAACAAACCTTTTTTCTTCAGCTCACACGCAGTATACCCTTATGCATACACGCAGTATGCCCTTTGGTGCCAGTAATTTTTAATAGATTTTGTGTATTTGGCATTGAATGGAATTCTTGAAGATTCAAGAGTTGTCATCAAAATGTTAACAAGGAACACTCTTCGTTTAAGGCATAATTTTACGTGAAATAACTGAAATATTTTAGTGTAAGTGCATAATAAAAATAATAAACGTTGAATATCAAATTTTTTTATGCCATAAATCCAAAAAGTTTCAGGACAGATTTTGGCGAAACGACAACAAAAATGTCCAAAATGACGAAATGTGTAGAAATTAAAAAGCTCTTGACTTGTTCAAAAACGTTGAGTCAAAAAATTCAAAGACCGGGAGCCGATGGATGATGAGACCAGATCAGGACAGTCGCAACATAAGTTCAACACGTTAAATAAAATTTCAAAAACGTTTAATGAATTCATGATCTATTAACTATTGATCACCATCTAACTTCCAGAATAATTGCAAAAAAGGTCAATATGGCTTAATAAACAATGGCCCACAATATCATTAGTAACATAAAAGGTTAATATGGCTTAATAATCAATGGCCCACAATATCATTAGTAACATAAAAGGTTAATATGGCTTAATCAATGGCCCACAATATCATTAGTAACATAAAAGGTTAATATGGCTTAATCAATGGCCCACAATATCATTAGTAACATAAAAGGTTAATATGGCTTAATAATCAATGGCCCACAATATCATTAGTAACATAAAAGGTTAATATGGCTTAATAATCAATGGCCCACAATATCATTAGTAACATAAAAGGTCAATATGATTTAATTAATGGCCCACAATATCATTAATAACATTAAAAGTTAATATGGCTTAATAACCAATGGCCCACAATATCATTAGTAACATAAAAGGTTAATATTACTTAATAATCAATGGCCCACAATATCATTAGTAACATAAAAGGTTAATATGGCTTAATAATCATTGGCCCACAATATCATTAGTAACATAAAAGTTTAATATGGCTTAATAATCAATGGGCCACAATATTATTAGTAACATAAAAGGTTAATATGGCTTAATAATCAATGGGCCACAATATCATTAGTAACATAAAAGGTTAATATTACTTAATAATCATTGGCCCACAATATCATTAGTAACATTGTAACAGTTGACGAAATTTGTTCCACATAGTTTTATCAACTCCCGAGTAAGAAAAACTTTGCGTAAATGCCTGCCATAATTTCTTAGAAATTATTAGTTAACTAACGGCTAACTAGTATAACGGAAAATACTAAACAATTAAACCTTAGTGAGGTGAGAGCAACAAAATTGAAATTGGCTAAATCCACAACAAAATTCACATTCAACACATTTTCCGAAGCACAAGATACTATCTGCAAGCAATTTGACTCCGACGGCATTACGGTGAATCCTCATTACAAAATGAGTGCGATGTGGCTTTGCAACAAGATTCAACTAGTTCCGCGAGAACGATGGGATAAAAACATCAACATGCACCTGCTCATTCTGCCAGAATCGTGATGCAGCTTAAGGCTAAAAAATTAACTTCCTTATTTTTTCACCCTGCATACTCTCAAGATCTAGGTCTGTGGGACTATCTTCAATCCCAAGACTCTAGTTGCATACGAAAGGTGAATGTCGCAACAAAACTGAAGATATTCAAGCCAATATAAAGAGCGAAACGAAGAGTTTTTTGGAAAAGAACTATATGAATAGTTGTTGAGTTGTTATATGAACTTTGCAGTCATAGCATTGGGGCATTTATTCACGTAAGACTTTGTAGTACATAGACTATTAATAATAAATAAAATTGAAATTTTTCAATAGATCCTATATTTTCCAATACTAGTCTCAGACAGACGGTGTTTATAGAAAGAAATACAAAATAACATCAAAATGTCTATGTGATAAAAAATCCTACGTGGAAAATCGGTAGATCTACCACCCTAAGTTAAAAGTTTTTAAAAATATTTCATTTTAAGCCAGAGCTTCATTAAGGGCATAGAAATATTTCATTTAGAGCGTAGGAAGGTGAAGAAGTTGAGGGGGAGGGGCAAGGGGAGTAGAGGAATGGTTGGAAGGGAATGGAGAAGGGAAGGCAAAGGGGAAAGCGAAGGAAATATGAAGGGGAACGCAAAGATGAAGGCAAACGCGAAGGCTAAGGCGAAGCCAAAGGCTAAGGCGAAGCCAAAGGCTAAGGCGAAGCCGAAGGCTAAGACAAAGGCGAAGCTGAAGGCAAAGGTGAATACGAATACGAATACGACAAAGGCGAAGCTGAAGGCAAAGGTGAATACGAATACGAATACGACAAAGGCGAAGCTGAAGGCAAAGGTGAATACGAATACGAATACGACAAAGGCGAAGCTGAAGGCAAAGGTGAATACGAATACGACAAAGGGGAAGGTGAAAGGGACGGGGAAGGGGCAGAAAATCTAATACTAAATCTAATACCATGAAATAACCAATAATGAACAAAATGAAGATAGAAACACGCAGCAATTCAAATAAATATCACCTTGTGGTCATGAACTATCAAGCAACTCCGTAACACCATTTACGTAGTAGTACCATACTGCGTTAGATACTGTGGGCTACAGGGAGGTAAAATAAACAATGACATCGCCCCTTCATGTAGCAGCCTGGAGCATAAAGCACCACTAAACTCAGGATCGAGTCGTATCAACGTAATGATTAATTAATTTAACAAAATGCTTTATCAAAAGCAATTGCTGTCGAAGTTGAAGAGTATTACACCGACAGACCTCATTATAAAAATTTAAAGAGAATAAATAAAGATAACATCCATATATTTTGTACTACAAAAGTCTATAGAACTTTTTTAATATTTTCTCCAGCATGAGGATATAAGTAGCTTCGAACGGAGATCAGGCGACTGCATTCGTTTTAAGAATACTACAGCACAAACAGATGAGTAAAGTAACCATACACTCTATATCACGTACCCTTAAATGTTCGTACGTCCTTACATGTATACGTAATGCTCATAGCGTGAGTTCTACTCGTACTGAACAAGTTTGTTCGTAAATATCTTCAAATATTCTGGGTTGGGTTGGACATCATTTTTAGCATCTAACAATAGGAGTATGATGTGAATCAAACGTTTAATGTGCTTATGATAATGTTTATAAATACATTTAAAATATAACAGCAAGTTATCATCTCAATAAAAATAAAAACAATTTTATATTGTGATTTATTAGCGATAATATTTACATTTGCTTCCACATCTTCACAATGACACAAAAGCAAGGTGACATCACAGTGAATACTTGTTTGAAATGAAGTCATTGTGGAATTATAAAACAACTATAGAAAATGTTATACAACAGAATAAAAAATGCAGATATTCAACAAGAATTAGACGTAGAAGAAAATATATTTTTAAACGTAAAGAAATTAATGTTGAGAAGCTTTGACCTTGTTTAACCCTGTTCTAAAGTAAATGATGCAGTAGTTACAGTTAGACACATATGAAATTTTGAAAATTTAACCCCTTGAACACGCGCATTGTTCATAAACAACGCTTGTGCTCATGCCATTCAAACGTTTATATTTCGGTAAAAATTATATAAATATATACACAGTTATATATTACTAGCTGTAATCGCGACGTTTGCGTAAAATTCGTAATAAGAGAAGTTATCAAGAATAATGAACTTTATATTTACAATATGTATGGCCGTAAAATTTATTAAAGACGTTAATAGATGGATCTGGCAATAGCATATCGTAATATATCTATGAGCATAAAATATACTAAAAACGCTAATAGATGGTGTCGGCAGTCCATATCGTAATATTCACAAAGTCAAGTTTTTTTTTAAATCTATAATATCCAGATAAACGTATCCTGCTTGTTGCAGTATAAACTATCAATGCTCACAGATGGCGTTGGCAGTACCGTATCATAATATATGTATGAGCATAATATTTACTAAAAATGCTAACAGATGGCATTGGCAGTACCATATCGTAATATTCATGAATTCAGGGTTTGTTTTAAATCTGTAATATCCAGATGAAAGTATCCTGCATGTTGCTCGAGGGTACAAACTGTTACCATACCAAATTTCATAAAAATCCGTTCAGTACGTTTCGCGTGACTGAAGAACAAATTAACAGACAGACAACAATTCTAAAAACAGGGGTTGTCTGGTTGCTATTATCATTCTTTACGCTAAATCCATCGATCTTCGTAAAATATTTTTCATGCACAGGATTTACTCTGTTACAACTTTATTACATGTACCAATAAGAAAGAGGCCACAATAATGAATTGAATAGTGATACATTTGTCTATGGTGTACAGTTATTTTTAACGCTACGATTTTTGCTCCGTACGAAATGCGAACAGACTAAGATAGGTCGCCAAAAAAAATTTTATTATTGTTAAAATTTTTTATGGTAGTAACAAAAATAGTATAAAGACTTTCCTTTATAAGCCTTTTTTACAGGTACGGCAAATTTTTTTGTCTGTTCGTTATTCTTTACACTCATAACTACATACGTAACGTAAAAATGTTTCGGCTATATTGGAACTATAATAATTCTCTAACTATGTAAAAAATTTAATGAAAATAAAATCATTCATTGTGGAGTTATATATTATTGCATTGATATGATGTGAATGCCGACACCACATAAAAGTAGCCTGCACGCTCAAGAGGATAATGGCAGATAATATTTTTATTAAATGATTTACAAATATTATTTTTCGAAATATATTATCTAGCATATTTTTTACAGATGCAAAAAAAAACTGTTTTCCTTCTATGGTTCGTTACTTGTAAACCGTTTTATATAAAGCGAATCCTGGTTAATTTGTTGTTCAAGTATAGTATATTTGTAATACTGGAGACAAATATCTTATAATACAATCTAAATATCACTCTTCTTGAAATAGAGCTCGTAAGAAGAGGTTTAAATTTTGACTTCTCGTTTGTCTCAAATGTCCAATTGTCTCCAATATTGTTATTAAGAAAAAACCAATTTTAAAAATCAGGTGTGTTTTTCTTTTCTATGCCAAAAATTAGTTTCAATGAAACCCTTACACGCCTAAACCTAAAAAAAATGTTTATCTAAAAAGGCGAGATCGCCTTGCATTAATCACACTTCCAAAATTACAATATACATATAGGAGACCAGCAAAAATGGGACCAGACGTTACAGAGATAAAACACAATTTTTAAAATAGCTGGTATTTTCTAGAATATAAAAAACCAAACAATTCAGTACTTGACAACCAGAAAAGAGGAAAAAATAAATTTACAATTATTAACCATAATACGAAATAAAAAAGCTATCTTCATAAATGCGCATATATTTTTAAAATATAAAGATTTATCAATTGGAAATAAAAATAACAAGAAAATTGAACGGAATACATAATAACTTTTTAGAAATTATTACAGAATATAATCAATGCCTCTTGCTTTCTTTAACGTGTAGCCATTGCCTAAACTAATTAAAAATAAACTGTCAACAAACATTGACAATGGTTCTATTTTTGTCAAAATGAATGACATATGCGCTGCAGACGTCTTGTAATTCCATTGAAAACAATGACGCTTTGGCTTTTTTTGTTTACGAACAAGGATTTGGCTTTGGGTCGACTTGCAAGTTTTGAGATTTCCATTGAAATGTTATTGTAAATAGTCTCACTTACGGAGGTCTAGATGTGAAAAATGAATCTCTATAAAAGAGGTTCCTATACTGTCAGTCATACTGGTTATCGGGGATAAAAATGATGGGACCTGACTATTGTTCTCTTATAGAGTTTTCTCACTTATCCAGTGTTTGCTTATCCATGTTCGACTGTATATATATATATATATATATATACATATAACATATATATATATATATATATATATATATATATATATATATATATATAATACGTCTTACTCATTGTTATAGATACACTATTACCATTAGCATGTCGGTGATGCGAACCCTTAAAATTTTCCCCTGCTGAAAATCACTCAATGCGTCTAAAGAAGTTTTCACTTCAAAAAAACACAGAAATGATAATGCTCATTATTCCTAATACCGAAATTCATGTGAACAAAGTCGTGGGCAGAGTTAGTTTATACTAGAAAAGAACTAAAGAGGAAAGTTTGCTTTGTTTTTTATGGATTCATGCAAAACTACTAACATGACATTTTTAGTAACATTTCCAGAATATCTTATTAAAAATAATTTCAGATTATGGAGCTGAAGTTATCACACGGAGGGGTAGACGGAGAGGTGGTAGCAACTAGTCAAACAAAATTTGAATGAACACATGATGCATTTAATAGGCAATTACTTTTAATGTAAACATTCCTTAGATAATATAAACTAATGTTCATATCTTTTGGTATACACACTTGTCTATTATTTTATTATTAAACAGATAACTAAACATAGAAAAAAAACTTATTAGATTAGGGAACTCGCCTATTTTAATATGTTTCTCAGCTCATTTATTCCGCATACAGGTTTTTTTTTAAATATTTGTGTACTGTTTTAGTATTTAATAGATATGCAAGAATAAAAAAATATATTGCTAGATCACAGAACACTCCTATTTTAATGTGTTTTTAGACGTCTATTTAACAACAAAATAATACACAATTAAATGAAACTACGTGATGTAGTATTATATTATGCTAATATCCCACCTGAAGATGTTGTAATACAACGAAACCTAGGTCGTGGTAAAGAAAGTAGAAATTACGTAGTTTCATTTGATTGTAAATAATGAATTTCTACAAAATTAACGCCAAACAAAATAATAGCCAAATATTTCTAAAAAAATATATGTAATTGCTACAAACAACAAACCTTTATGCTATAAATAAAACTATTTTATGCAGTATAAATGATATGAAGGACAAACCAAAACTGGCATGTTCTTTAATCTAGTAACTTTTTCCATTTTTCGTCTAGTAGTAGTTTGTCTTTAAAGGTGCAATATTATATTACTAACGTGAATGCAAGAAAAAGGTTTACAATATCTGAACTGTCATTTTGCTTTGTTTACAAACATTCTCTTTTGGATGGAATGAAGTATAACTTTTCTTCTATTCTTAGATGCCTATTTAACAATAAAATAATAGACAAATACGTATGTCAAAACATATGAATGTTTATGAATATTATCTAAAGAATGTTTATGTTAAAAAAGTTTGTTTGATTTTATTAGGGCACTGTGCCTTCATTAAATTTTATCTGATTAGTTGATATCACCCATCCCCCTCCGTACGGTAGCTTCAGCTGCTATGTTGGAATCTTTATTAGTCCCTCTTTCGATTGGTAATTATACAATATATGATACTGAAAAAATTGCAAATACCTTTTTTGTCCCTACAAAATTTCCATATGAATATTTTAGAATGTTACGTACTGAAATATATGCTCGGAATCTTTATTAGCACCTCTTTCTATTGGTAATTATACAATATATGATATTAAAAAAATTTCAAATAACTTTTTTGCCCCTACAAAATTTCCATATGAATATTTTAGAATGTTAAGTATTGAAATATATGTTCGGAATCTTTATTAGCACCTCTTTCGATTGGTAATTATACAATATATGATATTAAAAAAATTGCAAATACCTTTTTTGCCCCTACAAAATTTCCATATATTTTAGAATGTTAAGTATTGAAATATATGTTCGGAATCTTTATTAGCACCTCTTTCGATTGGTAATTATACAATATATGATATTAAAAAAATTGCAAATACCTTTTTTGCCCCTACAAAATTTCCATATATTTTAGAATGTTAAGTATTGAAATATATGTTCGGAATCTTTATTAGTACCTCATTCGATTGTTAATTATACAATATATGATATTAAAAAAATTTCAAATACCTTTTTTGCCCCTACAAAGTTTCCATATGAATATTTTAGAATGTTAAGTATTGAAATATATGTTCGGAATCTTTATTAGTACCTCTTTCGATTGTTAATTATACAACATATGCTATTAAAAAAATTTCAAATAGCTTTTTTGCCCCTACAAAATTTCCATATGAATATTTTAAAATGTATGCTAATAGCCACATCACTATACTAAATTTCAACTTTCAATATGAAACGGTTTCAGACAGATAGATGGACGAATATATAAACGATCTTACAAACTGGGCCCTTAGTTCTCCCTTAACTTTTGCAGCACAAAGCCCGAAAATTAAGGGTAAAACGTATGTAAATAAACAAATGTACAAATCTAACACATAATCCCTTTCCGCTTTTTGAGAAGTTAAAAAGTATGTCGTAAATAAGAAAATATTCTTTTACCTGTGCTTGTTTCCGCCTTGTCTTCCGTAACATCTTTAATCTGTCGTTCTTCATTCTCGCTGCCGCCACCTCCTTCGAATATATCATTCATAATCTTTCCCGTCGAAGCATTCTTCAGTGATCCATTCTGTAGCATTTTAGCTACATTCTGTGTGACATTCGGCCTACTCGAAGACACCATGTAAGCATTCTTCAAAGTTCCGCTAACGGAGGAGAATATACCGTGTACATTCTTGAACATACTGCCCAAATCTTGACTCAGAATGTCTTTCTGCAATCGGGGAAATTTAGTCTCCACAATCAAATTACTGCTCTCTGAAGCAGCAGCCATTTTTGAATCAACCTTTTGCACATCTGGCAAATTATTAATCGGTATGATTAATTTAGATTTATGACTGCTGTATTCTTCTAGAATTTTGTCGACAGCAATGCTCGCATTCTGATCCTTGAGGTCCCGATCATTATCGTGACCCGCTCTTGACGAATTTGCCTCAACAGAACCAGCATTCGTAGAACACTCCTCTACCGGCGAGAGGTAATTTGAATCTGACGTTCGTTCTGTACCAGTTGTCGCTTTCTCTTCCTCCTCAAACTTTTCAACAGTGCTGCTTTTTGAATCTAACGACAGTTGGCTTCCGATGGTTGATAAATCATCAAAGAAATTCTCTTCAGTCACTTCATCAGTCGCTGTTGTCCTTAATTCTTTATCAATTCGTAGACATGACCAACTTATAGTCGTGTCACTAGATGTTAAAATAGAAGTATCAAGACTCAATTTACTCCCAATACCACCACCGTTTTCTTCCATTTTATTTGAAACGCTATCTGACCCATTTTGTAATATTTCTTTTCCTACTTCATTGGCTCTTTGTGTATCTGTATTTATGGTATTAATTGAATACACCCCGATATCTTCATCAATTATTTTTACGTTAATATGAACATCTAATTCGCTTTCATCATGACTATTATTAAAATATGACGAATCGTATATTTTTGCTATGTTTATTTTACCACTAGAACTATCATCAGTCGTTTCGTGAACGGGCGCCTCTCCTTTATTTACACACGCTCGTTCACTATTTTGTAATACATCTTCGGTTTCACGTAATTCGGGACTGTTGTTCCGTTGCGACGTATTGGCCGTATGCAAAACCTGCAGCAAATGAGGAAATTAATTTATCAATACATAAGTTTTAATTCAACAATCGCACGATTCTTGTACAGATGTATTGCGGTCTGCAATTTTACAACAGTTTTAGATATATTTGGACTTTGTTACATTTTAAATTAAAAATTTTAAAAACTTTTGGGGTACTGGAAAAAATTTAAATCAAGTTAATAATAATAAAAAATTTACAATTTTAAATGTGTAAATACTTTCTTTGTTTCTTTCAATGTACATATATGTGTACATTATGTATATTATCTAAAGAATGTTTGTTAGCTAGGAGTATTGATACATATAACAGAGTATACATGGAACTTCTCATATCATTTTGTTGGTATGCACTTTTATGGAATTTTAAAAATTCCATTTCTAGACATGGTTCTTAGAATAATAAGTACTCCAGAAAGCGAGAACACGCGTGATAGTGTGTCCAAAAAAATACGCCTAAAATGCGTAGTATCAAAACACGGCTGTCAGTGCAATTTAAGACACAGCTTTAAAAGGTTACGTAACAACATAGCTTAAAATGCCGGCTTGTGCATTCCCACCTGCAAAAATATCACTGGACTCCAAAAGAGACAATTGAGGATTACTTTTCATACGTAAATACTGTTACTTAATTTAATTTTCAATTAACTAAGCAATTTTAAAATATCGAAGTAGATTATTATTAACAGAAGCGCGCCATTTTTAATTGGTCTTCTTACCCAAATTAAAACATCTTAATTGCTCGATACCGAAAAATTTAAAATTGTATATAATTATATATATATATATGTGTGTATATATGTATATATATATATATATATATATATATATATATAGTAAGTACATATAATATATAATAAATTATAGCTTGATTTGTTTAAAATTAAACTTGAAATTTGAAAAAAAACGTTAGTTTTATTTATACCACTGAAGAACCTATTTTCAAGATTTTCTCTACTTATGACATGGATAATAAAAATGAATAGTTCGTATTGAATGAAATATCCAGTTGTCACGTAAATATTTGAAACTATTTACTAGAAATAAAACGTTCGGCAGTATACAAACGAAAACAAAAAATCATTATCTATAAATGTGTCAAACGCCACACTACAATGAAACTAAGATGGTAAGATGGAAGAAATTTGAGATAGTAGTAAAAATAGAAATACAGACAGACAATATGTTTTATAAATGTAGAGAAATCAAAGATTAAAATACAGCTACAAATGTACTGTAAGCATTCGAGTGACTGTTCACATAATTAAATTATAATTGGGATGTTTATGACGTAGTGAAAAACATACAAAAAAGATACA
Organism: Druceiella hillmani; assembly: GCA_039881145.1. Classification (NCBI taxonomy): domain Eukaryota; kingdom Metazoa; phylum Arthropoda; class Insecta; order Lepidoptera; family Hepialidae; genus Druceiella; species Druceiella hillmani. The sequence continues at coordinate 20,771,422 of JAYKKI010000030.1, read as the reverse complement.
AAATGGCTCACTGAACTTTTCGATCAGGTAGAAAGATAGGTTACGTTTTATAAATGTAGTAGAAATCAAAGATTAAGATTCGGCGAAAAATATGTTGTAAACATTTGAGTGATTGTTCACACAAAAGTAGATTATAATTAGAATGTTTATGATATAGCGAAAAACGTACAAAAAAGATACAAAATGGCTCACTGAACTTTTCAATCAGGTAGAAAGATAAGTTGCATTTTATGAATGTAGTAGAAATCAAACATTAAGATTTGGCGACAAATGTATTGTAAACATTTGAGTGATTGTTGACACAAAAGTAGATTATAATTAGAATGTTTACAATGTAGCAAAAAATATACAAAAAAGATACAAAATTGCTCGCTGAACTTTTCAATCAGGTAGAAAGATAAGTTGCATTTTATAAGTTTACTATAAATCAAAGATTAAGATTTGGTGACAAATCTTTTGTAAACATTTGAGTCATTGTTTACACAAAACTAGATTTAATTAGGATGATTACGTTGTAGCGGAAAATTTACAAAAAGATAATTTTTGAGTAAACACTATGGATTTCTTAAAACATTCTCTACCGACAGCTTCAAATGAAGCCACCAAAAAAGTAAACAAATGGTTGATTTACAGAAAATTTGGTTTCCTTGGGTATTAGATAGTTTTCAATATGAAAAATAAACCGCAGTAATTGAGGTATAAACTAATAACCAGAATAATTCTGTACACACCATATAGTTACGAATCCCCTTTAACTAAGAGTGAAACAGATGATTATCTTTTCCTCTCTGTAATAACTTCATCTCCCCTCTTGCTCACGATATACATATAAATTATTGTCAATGGCTTCTCCAATAAGTCCATCTTGAGCCAGTAAGATGGCTGTACCTCTATGATATGCACAGACCATTTTAAAGTTTTCTTCTGATACAACAATTCTTATTGCCTAATTTTTTTAATGAAATTTCTAGCATTATTTTTCATGTAATATTTTAACAAAAAAAAACAATTTAAAGCTCTTTAATCAAAAATATTATTTTGACACATTTTATATTATCTGCGATTAAAAAAAATGCTCCATATCAAGTATTAACTTGTTACAGAGTTTTTTAAGTATTTCAAAATCTACAATTCGAAAGTCTGATGCTATAAGACTTCTGTCTTTATATTTTGAGCTACATAGCTCTTTGCGATATTTTCTTCTAAATTCTGACCTAGCTATTGTTTTTTCTTTCTTATTCTCTTCCTTTCTTTTGATTACATTCTTCAATAGTCTTTGAGAGCATTAATTATATTCTCGCATTCATTAGATTTTTGCGAGCATTAATTCCCCGCACTACACTTTAAATATACTGATCTTTTTTTCTTTTTGCCAAATCTTGCTTCACCATAAAATAGTGATGGAAAAATGGTTTTAAACATTTAAAATATAACAAAATATAATTGACTAAATGCTTATTCCATCTCTAACCAGGCAAAAAAGTGGCTCATGGTTGTAATTTGTTTTGATTGAAGATATCAGTGGACGAAGATAACTATAATGTCATAATGATTTCTAGAAAATTGCACCGAAACTTTTTATAATTATGCTAACTCCTATGCAAAAGATATCGTATTGGTTATTGATTTCATTTTTGTTATTTACTCCTAGATTATGAATGTTAAGAAGAATCATTATATAAGTTCATTATTTGTGCCAAAAACAAATATTAAAAAATCTGATTTCTTTAAACAATAATCAAACGGTATTGTTGGTAATATATTTATACTATAGTTAAATACTTAAATATAGAGTCCAATCTTATAACATAAAAAGTCCTTATAACAATCGATCTATATTTAATTATTAGCTATATATATCCATGTACTATTTGTACATTTTTATATGGTCCATAACCGCGCTTAATATAGTTTTATGGTAGTTATACTAAACGGCCTAAAATTAATTTAGCACACTCCTATTTTTTTAATTATTACAATTAAATTATTATTACTCATTTAGCTACGCAATCTAAAAAGATATTATATGTATGATCATATCATGAACCGACCACTAGTCAAAGACACACTGGTATTCCAAGATCGTTAATTGAAAAAATTATTTGTGCTAACAAACTACACCGATACCACAACAATAGTGTATGTTGCCAATCCGGGCACAAAATCAAAGCGCTCTGTCTAGCAGTTATTTTACCTGAAGACATTTTATGTATGTTGAGATTAATGAAAATTGATTTACAAATTATTTGGGTAAATCTGAGTTGAATTAATGCTTTGTTAAAAGAAACATATTTAGTTTCGCTAGAATTGCGATTATGGCAGAAATTTCACATTTACTGACTTAGTGATATAATGTTAATTTCCGAAGATATTGTAATAGTCATTACGATTTTTTGTCTAGACTGTCTCTTTATGCTAAGGTAGTTTTCAGGATCACAAGCAAATCTCGAGTTGTCCAGATTTTGCTACAGTGGTTTTTCGTTTTGAATCGTTTTTCTTTTGAAAACAGAAAAAATCAACATACAGTTTCAAACAATAGCAGGAGTTGAGAATAGACACAAAACTCGCTCGTTGCACGCTTGCTACATGACTACTCTACATCCATATAAGTTTTTGGTGACCACAGTAAATAGGTCAACTATATACTCTGCATTCATAGGCAATAGGATGATAAAAGCTTAATGTATTGAATAAATTTTATATTTTAGTAAAAACGCAAAAATAAAAAAAACTTTTCTCCTGATAATATTAGACTGCCAGTAGTTAATTTAAAGAAAAAAAAACTGTGTTTAAATTTTCACTAAGCAATACCATAAACACAATTTAAAATGTCACCCAAATCTTTAGTATTAACATGTTTGGAATTGGCCGTTAAGCAAATGTAACAAAAATTATTTTATAATTTTATTAAATTAAACGATTTTATCAAGTATATCAAATCGATAATATTTTTTATGAAGCCATATAAAATTTCTTATTTATTGAATTATTTAGAAACGTTTTAAAATATTAAGTAAATAACAAAACATTGTTAGAATTGAAAACTAGAAAAAAGGAATTTTATTAAGATAAATGCCGCGGAGCGCGACTGAAAATTAAACATTAAATGGAAACTGAAGCCTGAACAATCATCGTTATTTCATATTTCTACATAATTAACACATAAATAACAATGCAAAATAACCTCATCCTCGTTTTCTACCGTCGACGTATTTGTGTTTACTTCTAAAAATTCACTTTCAACTTTTTCATCAATATGGCACTGGTTTTCGCTCTTCGTAGAAGACATTATTAATTGTAATACTCTCAGGTGCGCACACGAATAAATGGGCGTGGAGTGATGTTTTCGAATGAAGCCATTAAATTAAATTAATAAATGCAATAAGGGAATGTTTGGATTTACTATTGGAAAGAATTTTTTCGTAAAAGTTAGTATACAGTAAAAATTTGACAATTTGATGGTAAATTATGACATTTGACAGTAGAGAGTTGTGGATGTTCATGAATGCTTGTGAATGTTTGCTCTCGATTTTGTTTTTTTCATAATAACGTTCGTGAGCGTAACGTAATATTTAGTAATGAACTAATAGCCATGGCGATGTCCGTAATAACCACTTATTTTTTGGAAAATTACAAATATTTCAATTATTTTTTTAATAAAAAATTACGCTCAAGGTTTTAAACCTGAGTGTATTCAGATTAAAGGAAGTAAATAAATAAACAACAAAAAATATTTACAACACCGATATTTACTTTGAATGCTGTTATAATACTTATGCAGACATATCATTAACATTTTAAAATTAGTCCTCATAGTTAAGATAATCTACACAACTGCCATTTAGTATAAGTTGCAAGTCATTGCACACCACTGTCTATTATTAATATTTTTAGGGTAATTTTGAAAAATACAATCAGTCTGATAACGTCGCCGATCGAAATATTTTAGTATTCTTTCATTAGGTATCTCTGGTTAATCTTATTAAACGATGGCAACTAGTGTATATTAGTTGCTACAAACGTGATTTTTTCGAAAAAATTTTGAATCGCCCTTATATTTTTTTAAATATTCATAGTAATTAGATGGTACCGTATTTAGTTTTGATAATTATTGTTCTAAATGAAATAGTTTATCAATAATGTAATCATAAAACGAATCTCAATCGCATAAATAGCGCCAGATTTGAATATGTGACCTTACTACTCATAAACATATATAGTTAAATGTTCTATATTTTTAAATGAAAATGATAAATCCACGTGATCCCTTCTCACGGTAAGAGCATGTAGCCATTTATTGTACCGCTCTCACTATTGGCATACATTAGAAGAAAACTATGATCAGAACAAAAATCTGAAGGAATATTATATTTATGGTCCTTGAATCTTATGTATATAGTGCCAGAACAACTCAGCACAGTTAACAAAGAGCCAGAAAATTGACTACCCTATTAGAAACATTCTTTGTTGTCTAGAAATATAAAAGTCTTTAGTTGACTGCCTATCTTATATACTTATCCGATATGACCAATGGTAAGTTTTTACTATTTACTTTATACGTCGTAAATCAGTGCTTTTATAATTACAGAAGATCTCTTTTCAAAGATGATTAAATGTATATTTAATAAACAATTAAAGCATTATTATTCTTTTTATGTTAAACTCTAATATGGCATACTAGGAAAGCATGGCCATATTACCCTAAAATACCATGTATGAAGGTATTTTCCGACGTTATAAAAAAGTATTTTAATTACACGGCTATCGCCAGCAAAAGTCTGAGAACAAAATTTCAGTTGTAATATCAAATAATGTTTAATTTTACTTTTTTATAACATTTATTTTTGATTGAAGACAAGAAAGTGATAACCACAAAAAGGTAGCTACGGCAAGGTAATATTCAATTATTCTTGTTACACTTGCTCTGCGTCAGCAAATATTAAAAAATTAATACAAGCAGTTTGCAAAGAAACTTGGCAACACATGAAACTATTGCTACTTGTGGTTTGAGTTAATTATTATTTTTGCTAGCTATTTTGATTTAATTTTATGAAAAATGCCCTATAAAACTTATTCCACATGTGCGTTTTATGGGTATAGTAACTAATAGCAGCTAGTTTTAATAAGAGAAATATTAGACACACTCATATAAATAGTTGGCAAACTAATATAAAGGCTTCAAAGTTGCTATGGATTGATTTGATAGATAATTAGTGCTATAATTTTCAATCACCCATAGATTAACTCACGATTTTATGGAAAATATTTTGTTTATTATCAGGATAGGTGCTAACTATATTACTCCGTATAACAATATTATTCCATAAAATTTAAATGCAATCTGAGATCGGGTATGGCTAATGAAATGCTGTTTAATGACGGATGTCAACTGACACTAATAGTGAGATAAGCGCTTGCGAAATTCTTTTTAGAAAAAAAAAAGCTATTGAAAGAGTCACTATGTATAAGTGTTAATTACACTTCTAACAAATTAGAAAGTAACGGAAGCTTACACTAGGGTTGCAATGATCATAGTTTTGTTGAAAATTAAGGGGGAGAGCTAGGTATTAAGTTTAGGGTAGTTAGTAAATTACTTCATCGGCAGTGTCGGAATCCATTGTATACTTTAGGTAATAACTATGACTTTTTAAATAGTATTGAAACATTAAAAAAAAAAATTTTTCACTTTATAATTTGCAGAAAAAGTTAGAAAGGGGAGAAAATATTCACTTTAGGGTGTAAAAGGGGTTAGGTTGAAATTTTTCTTTTCTGGCATCACACCATGGAGGGGGATTGTCTATTTTGAAGTTTCATTATTTATATTCTATTTTTTTATACAAAATCAACAATAAGTAAAGCTTTGAATATTGGTGATGACTATACCACCCCGCGCCTGATTTCACATCACACCTCAAGGCGTGATCAGTGCTCAAATTGTTAAGCCCACATTATGAATGTTATTATTTTTAATAAAGGAAATAATTTTTAATAAGGTCAACATACAATTTAATTATAAAAATTGGTTTTCAAAAAAAGTTATCAAATAAAATTTTTTGCTAATATATTTTAACTTATTTACATAACATGATTATTAGTTATTACTCACATAAAAAGTATGAATAAATATAAATCCCGATAATATGGCAAAGAGGAAAGTTTGTTTGTTTGATTTATGGTGATTCACCCAAAAACTTCCAATTGTATTTTACAGAAAAGACATATTATATAAATATTTTATTGATAAGCCACGGTAACTATTCAAATTATTATCAACTTTACTTCAAAAATTAACATAAATTGTATGTTGATTTATTAATTTTTGACGTGATAACGTCTTATAAATCGATTAACACCGGCTGCACGCATGAAAAAGTGTCACGTTCCGCCTGAGCCTGAGCGTGCAAGCGAGAGCGTGGAACAAGTGATAGAGAGGCACGATCGGCCCAAGCGTCGGAATTTATCTCTCTTCTCACGTGACGTCAGAGCTAGCAGTTCGACAACCATCGATTTGACTTTTTCAAGACACATTACACTTGAAACACTCCCCTGGATTTCGTACTTTTCCTATCATCGTCCTATCCTTAACAGAATAACGCAGATTGGAATATCTTTAATATAACACATGTATATAAGTTGTAAATAAATTGTTAATAGCACATTGTTACTTATAATTAATCTGTATAATTTAAGTAAAAAAATATTTGAATTAACGAGTGTAAATAAATGTTAATTTATGGAAAAAATTGTAATTTTCTATTAACTCCTTCTTTATATTATACAAAATAATAATAATTCAATTGAAATCATAAAAGTATGCAATTTTCCATCAATGTTTCTTTCTGACGTTATCACGTAAAACTATCGTCCGTAAACCAACTTTACAGACAACCAATTTTTTTTTAAAGAAATGTAATACTTATTTTAAAGGATTTTCTCCAGATAATATTTGCACTTACACTTTATAATCTGGTTAATAATTTAAGAAGAATTAAAAAGATTGTATAATAAAATTAGGAAGACACATTTTGATGATGTTCTGTATAATTTATTTATGCAAGAACATGAGGAAAGCGCAGCGACACAGCCACGGACAGTAGTGTAGAGTTATGGTCAATTATCTAGGGGCTTGCTCAAACGTATTGTGATTGATTACGCTGTATTCCAAAATAATTACTAACACATGTATTTTCCTTTTGGTCACTTAATTCAATTGGGCTGTTAACCTGTTACTTGAGTTCTTTTTATCATATACATATTTCTGAAGGTTTATACATTTATTTCCCTCTTACTTTGATTATGTAAATCAGATATAGAATTTATGGTGACTGATAACATTAGATTATTAATGCAAAATTTTGTTTAACCTTATATTGCATTTCCTGCTGTATATGTCACAACTAACACTATAGCCTTCTGTGCAGATAGCAACATTTAATTTTGATCGCGGGAAAGTGAGACAAACCAGTCTAATTTACAAGCAAAATAGGAAAGAGCTAGGTGGTAATCTTGCTGCTTTCATGCAAGCAATGTGTTTAAAATTTATTTCTTTGTGAAGTACACAAGATATCAAAATTTGTCAAGTTTGAAAAACGTTTATATGGCCAATAGAGTACATATTGCGTATATAGGGACCAAAAAGCCATTGTTATTGGATACGCTACATTATAAGGATTTGCACCAAAAGTGGATCGAACCAAATAAACAAAGATCAAGTGGTTTAGAGATAACTTTGTTCCGTAGCAAGTGTGAATATTTATCTTTGGCAATACAATACTCTGCAAGAACCAAGGAATATAATATGCTGCAAGAAACTTCGTCTCCGCAGCCTAGCTGATCAGGGCCCGTTAAACCTTCATGAAATATGAGAATTTCATCCGAAACCGATATTCCTAATACAGCTACATGGATTAACGTTCAAAGTGAAACATTGATGGTCAAACGGAAAGACGTAAAGTGTTATTTGTTAAAAGGAAGTTTATTCTAAAAAAAAAGTTTCTAAGCAATACATTTTCAGTCTATTGGGATCATAAATTCAAAACCTGTATTACACAGTTCCATACTCCTGGCTTTGGTACTTCTACTAAATATAAGGGTTTTAAATATACAGCAGTAAATTTTCTTTCTAAACACCAACTGATTTCGCGAGCGCCATCGCGCTCGTAGCAAATTTAGTTAGTACACGCACGAGTGCGATGGCGCTCGTCAGCACTCTAATGGTTAATCATCTATTTTTTTTGTACTTTTTGGGCTATACAACTTAAAAAATGTACCTATATATGATTCAAAAGTACAACAAATGTGATATATGGTATATAGTAAAGAAGTTGATTTTCCATTATCCATATTTAATTTGTTTCTTCATTTTTCCCAAAGTCTAAACCAGAAATTAAATTGCATGTATTTTTTTTCATGTAAATATAAAAAATTGTGTATTATTTTATTATTATGGTACAGCTTTTTTGATAATTTGTGGTACTTTTTTATAGATATTTATACATTTTATCGATACAAATATAATAGTTTAGTATATTTCAGTTTATAGTATAAGAATATAGCTGGTTGAAATAGTTGGAAATTAAATTATATTATTAGTTAAAAATAATATTTAGTTTTAGTAAATATTTTGCTCAAATTTTTTGCTCATGTGGTAGGGGAGGTCGCTCGCACGCATCGCTAATTTTTTATCTTTCTACGTGTTACATAAAGTTAAAATTATAATATTATTAGTAATTACAATATAAAAAGGATCCAGGAAAAGTTTATAACCCATAATGTTGGAATACGAAAATAATTCGAGTGAAAATGATCGTTTTTCAAGTTGTGAAGAAAGTGATAGTGGGAGTGACATTGTGGTGCGCTCACAATTTGGCGTAATGCAAATTTTGAGTGACAGTGATAATAGTGACGATAACAATTATTTTGCTGATACGGAGGATGTACCGGACTGCGAAAATGACGATGTGACCTTGATTTCAGTTTTTGTTATAGTTTTTGTTCACAATATATATTTCCATAATTTTCTTTGTATTTCATTATCCTTGTACAAGTTTTCATTAAGAAAACACAGAAAAAATTATTAAAATTGGATAATTTTTGGAAGAGATACAGTTTTTTTCGAGACAAGGGTAATGACATCAAAAAAAAAGATTTCTGTGGCATTTTTAAGTAAAAAACCATGGCACTAAAACGGATAATGATGTTCAATAAACATTTTATTTCTAATTCACAGAAATAAATTATTGTTATGCAAATTTACGCCAGTACCATTTCAACTTCCAAGTAATCTTTTTAACCATTATACTCGTTATTTTTATGCTGTCACATATCACCGAGCAACATTTTCCACCGTTCAAACATATGTCATTTGAAAGATTAATATTGTAATTATATATGATAAATATTCCATTAGTAACTTGTAAAATTTTTGAAATATATACAAAAATAGATTGTAACTGTACTGATATTTCGCCACCTGATATTGTTTAGCGTAATGTTTACATTTTTGAGTGGTCTAACTTACCACTCTATTTTTTTTAATTTTTACGTTGACAGATATAAACAGCAACAATATTTTCTATGATTCATATAATTTTATTTCATCTTTCATCATATTCACAGTCATTGCATCTATCATATTCATAGATACAATGACTGTGAACAAGATGAAAAGTAGAGACAACGTAATTTAGACACCTACTTCTGGTAGTTGATATATTTAAGCTTTAACATTACAATATTTGTATTAAGATTATTGTTAATATTTTTTATTACAAACTATACCAAATGTGTTAAAAGACTAGATTCATTTTGAGCTCAAGCACGATACTAAATAAAAGTGTCATTATATAAAAGCTGGATGTCCTTTTCTGCCTTTATTGTATATATACATTTGGCGCTCTTTCCAATTATTTTATTTTATTATAACAATATAGAAATGGGAATAATACCACTAAATACAATTAAATAGGCAAGTTGACTTATCATAAATTTTGATATTTTTTATACAATATCATGAAATATAAGTCAATTAAAAACCGTTATTGAAAAAAATTCAAATATTTATTGAAAAGTAAGCCAGTTATAGGTTTCTAAATTTAAAGATACGAACAGAGTTAGATATATCCCTTTCTCTTTCCCTCTTGTAGAATAAAATATACAATATTAAAAATGACCTCACAATGCAGTATTGCCGTCCTTGTCTAAAGATTAAATTTAAATCTTTATAACTCGTTAAATTTTTAAGATTATTTAAAAAAAAATTCACTTTTCATCAGCTTGTACCTTGAAATTAAAATTAACAAAAAAAAAATAAATAAAAAAAATTTAGTCAAATACCAAATTATTTTATTTCCACTATTACTGTGTATGCAGCCATTGGGACTGGAGCAAAATGGAGCGAACAGAAATAAAATGACGGCCCGTGTGACGCAGTGGTGCCAGCGTTCACCTGTTTTCAAATGTTTTATAATGGGTCCTAAAACGTCATTTTAGAGTTCCAGTTATAAAATTGTTTAAGTAAATATAAAATTTAAATCCACTTTCCATTAACAATGAAAAGTAAAAAAAAATAGAGTTTTTTAATGCATTCATTTTTAACGCATGCAAATGATGTACGATTATTTTTCTTTTGTTCCACGGTTGGTCCATTTTGACCTTTCTTTAGTTTTGGTACGAGAATAGTTTTTAAGTTGACTTGATCTCAAGGACAAACTATTATTAATATGGGTGCAGATTTCAGATTAATGCAGGAATGCTTTCACATTAGCAATTTCATGTTGCGTGTTGCCAAAGCTCAGACAAATTATTCATATTAATGTCCGGAAATAAAAAAAAATTCTAACCTACACAAGAATCAAAATTTGTTGAATGTTTAATTCTTAGATAGTCGGTCTTCTGTATATTGAGCAATTGTCTAGTGGTTGTGGGTGAGTTTGTTAAGGGATTTTCTTGTAAAACAGAGTTAAATCCATATTTAGTCTTGTTCTAATTACTTAGTACTTCATCAGAAAATGAGAAAGTTAAAATGAAGAACTCACTAACATTCAAGATATAATGATAAAACATCATTCGACGCAACACACCTGTGAGCATGGCAGACAATATGTTGTTACCATCACTAATGTGACAGAAATACAATAGACAAATGACAATAATCTACAGCACAGCCAAAGAACCAATATTAATTCGGATACAAACCTATACTATCGGTCCCGATGAGCCGATACCTGTTCCGACAGATATTTGCTGTAAAATTGCAAATTAACGACCAGATTTCTGACTGGTAAAGTTACAGGCGAGTAGTAGATCAGACTAGAATTAATATGAGTTATATTATGAAATGTTTTGTAATTATATGGATTTTGTAAAATGACAAAAAAGCTTAAAAGACCAATATCATTTCAACCTACTAGATTAATTATACGTGGGCAAAAAGCAGCACGGTAAAGGTAGAAGAAGTTACAGAATACTTAAGGAGTGTCTTTTTACCGAACCCAGATACTGGTTCTAATAAGTCACAAACTGCCACATAACAGCTAAGCCATCCCAATAAAAATTTATTAAGTTAGGAGTCAAAGGCGCTGCCAAGAAATGTGACAAAGCCCCTGGATATGATCTTAAAACAGCAAAGGTAATGAGAGAGCATTCTCCCATGGATTCATTTTCATTATCAGCTTTATAATGACATCCATTGAAGAGGCTTTGTGCCATCACAGTGGAAAGTGGATGAAAATATAATGTTTCCCAAACCTGGTAAGAATCTAGAAGACATCAAATCATGTCATGTCATCCCATTAATATACTTCCCATTCCGTCTAAAGTACTGGAAAATCTTTTCGTTAAAGGACTTACGCTATAAGTGACAGAAGGTAAGCTCATTCCCGAACAGCAATTTCAGCACGGATGCGGAACTATCGAACAAATTCACCACTTGGTTGAAGAAATACGTAAACTGTCAACAGGAGAAAATATTGCTTTGCAATGTTTTGAAGCTTATAATAGATATTTGATCCTCTTTGAGACGAGGCTCTGCTTTACGAAGTGAAGAAGTTCCTTTTTCATCGAAGAAGAAAATCCAAATATGAAAATCAAGAGAAATCCAAGTCAGGGCGACATGATGAGCCAAATTCTCTATCATATATATATATATATATATATATATATATATATATATATATATATATATATATACTTCATACCTACCTTGCTTGAAGAATGTGCTTGTGGGAACATTTGTTGAAGATAGAGTGGTCTTAGCAAATCAGGAAGAAATTTCAGCAGCGGCTGTAAAACTGGCGAATTAACATTAATGAAACAAAGTGCACGTAACAATCACTACGAAACGAAACACATGTTCGCCTGCATCATTAAATTACGTTAAAATCCGACAGAGTGATAATGTGCATTACTTAGGAGTTTCATTATATAGCTGCCTAATTAATATAGCATATGCACATATTCACAAAAAGCTCGGGACGGTGTATCGACTAATTAACGTAAAATTTAAACTCTCTTTAGACAACAGACTACTCCTATGATTAATGGCTAAGTCAAACCGAATGCGTATGCAGCGTGTCTATGTTACAGCAGCATTTCTAGCTGTAGAAACATTATGTGAGAAGTCAGACCAAACGCACTGCATGTGCAGCGCATAGTAAAAGATTCAAAACACACGCACGCCAGGTCTCGTATGAAAAGCAGGATATGTCCAACGGAAAGATAACGCCGTAAACGTGCCACTCTGTAATAACCTTGTATCGTTATGCTTTCTCTATTGGATGTCGACTGAACTGACGCATGTGTTTGGTCTGCAGCAGCACTGCAGCACAAAAACTAATAGTTGATAAAATTGTCTTATGGCACATATTATTTAAAATATGGACATAGAAATCAAGAAAAAGCTAACAGAAATAGTTCATAAATTTCATTGTATTTACGATCCCAGCAATAAAAGTTACAAAAATTCAATATTTGAGGTTTAACTAATTCGTATAAAAAAGACGAGACGTACGAAAGTACCAGTAAAACCGATCTGCAGATGAACCCAGCTCTCGGTACGGACCAATCTCGTTCCTTCTTTAATCGATGTAGTGGTGTATAATAGTTTTTTCCTTTCTGACGATTCTCCGACAGTTAGAAGCATCACTTCTTCGTTAGTTGAGCTGCTCTCAAATCAACTTTTGTCAGAAACAAGACACATCATCCTCAAACATGTTCATAAATGGCCGCATATAGGGCATTATATATGCGGTGTGGCGTACTGCAGCACAGCATAGCGTATCACCCGGCCTGTGTGACATTTGACGTAACGCTACACGTAGCAGAAATGCTGTGCTGGGCACGCAACGTATCTGATGTGCATCAGCTTTAAACGTGTATGTATGTATGGCATTTAACTGCGGGGCACAGTACTCAATTTTAACCTGGAATCCTGGTTTTCTAATCAAAAGTGTTACGAATAATAACTGATGCACCATAGTAAGTGACTTATGCCCACTTGCGTTATGGCCTTAATATTCTAACTGCAAAGTTGGAAATTGAAACAAGTTTGAAAGCAAATAAGAAACCGATAACTAGGCACATAAAACGTTTAGCGAAAGTACTAATAAAACTACGCAAATAATCAGAAGGTTGAAAAAGGAAACTCTTTGGAACTGCTATAATTTGCATTTCCTCGTAAGGATGAGTCATATGACAAATGCATTGCGAGTATAATAATATATATATATAACTCTTTTCCAAAGTATTTTGGATAGCTTACAAATCAGCGAGGAGTTAAAAAAATTAATGGGAATTTGTCTATAAATTATTCTAGTTTCAAAATAAATTCTTAACAGAAAATATGGACGAAGTTGGTTTTGCAAAAGTTTTACTGGCGTTTATTTTTTTTTTCTTTTAAACGATGACAGAAATAGCGCAAACACATACCATACTCCGGCAAGAGTGGTAAAGTAAACACATTAGCACCTAGAAACATACAAAATGATTCACTGGAATGCGACTTTTATGTATTACTTGTTGTAATTTCAAAAAATTTTATGCAACCTTAGATAAACATGTTCAAAAAGATATTCACAGAGGTATCGGGGAGGATCTTATAAAGTTAAAATAGAAGATAAGACATTCTACACTTTATAAATGCGAGCCTCTCATGACAAACACGATCAAATGCCTATGATATATCTATAAACTTTCCAGATTAATATATTTTCTCTCTAAAGCTCTATACATTTGTTCAACATAATGGTGATCTTGTTCGATGGTTTCAAGTCCCGGCGAAATCCAAATTGGTAGCTGGTGATGAACTAAGCCTACTTCACTTTTAGCATAAACCTTAAGGAAAAGATAATTTAATAGTAGGCCAATTTGAAATATTCTCCCGTAAATTACTAAGCAACAGCTGTCAAAAGGAATTGAATGCCCATCAAACAGTTCACTTAGTTATTCATCAGCTCGTTACGTGGTCCACCTAAAGCCGAGTCTCCAGCGACCATATTTTTGTTAGAAATGAGTCATAACATGTTTTTCTAACAAAATAGGGGTGTAGCCAAAATGTTTTGTCGAACAAAACATGCAAACATGTTATCCGAGACGAATGGATAACATCCCCCGTTCGACTGCGGGGAAGGAAAAGTTTATTCCGCCATTGCTTTCAAACATCGCATACGTTACTCGCTTCTGTTGTTTACATCGTCGATCGGAGATATATCAAATTTGTGTATGGTATTTTGAAGATAATATGAATCGGAATAAAGACAATACATTATTGTTTATTAATTTGATTGGTTTCTTTGTCTTGTATGGAAAATAACTTCAAAACTTCAAATACGTCTTCCTCGTTCAAAATTTCAAATACGTCTTCCTCGTTCAAAATTTCAAATACGTCTTCCTCGTTCAAAATTTCAAATACGTCTTCCTCGTCTCTTTGAATTAATTTAAGCTCAAACGAAAAATTATCTAACATTGAATGTTCATTTTTCGTTTATATCGCGGTTATGTTTTGCTAACATTTTCACTAAACATGTTTTGTTAGATTATTGGCGCAGGGACACTCAAAAATCATGCCAAAAATCACCTTAACATAAGGCGACTTGCAGTCACAATTCAATAGCATATGTGGGAATAGCTATAGCCATAAATTAAATGTATGAGAAAACTGTTTACAAGTTAAACTGTGGTTACTGTAACCGGTTGCTTTGCTGTATTTGAGGTTAAATAACATGATCATGGATAAGTTAACCACTAGATAGGGCATGAGAACACAGTTGTATGAAAACCAAGCTAGCCACTACTCATCAGGGTAAATGTACCACGTGACACCGTTCATCAATCAGTGGTTAGTCCCTTGGGGTAGCATAGAGATGTAGTTTGCTCGATACTTACGTATTTTTGATGTGTTTCAAAGTAAGGGTTTTAACAAATTAACAACATCATTATATAAAAAGAAGATTTTTATTATATTATAATCATCATATTAACTATATATATATATATATATATATATATATATATATATATATATATATATATATATTATGCCGTTATTTTGCTAATAAGAATTTCCTAGAGAACCTAAAGTGATAAGTGAAATCGCGACTCATATCTAGTGGTGAAAAAATCAACAATATGGCGGAATTGCTGCCGGCAATCTGACTGTAACATACGAAGATATACTTGCTTAAATAATAGTTAACAGTGTACTTACTTGTGAAAAGTGATTAGGTTTTTCTGAAGTGATGATGTGATGCTTCTGTTTTGACAATATTTTATAGCACAAAAAGGTATGGTTTATGTAATTTTGATTTAAAATTACAAGAAAATGTTCGTTTTCTTACTGAAAGCGTGTAAATTCTTCGCCCGGAGCGGTGGCACAAATTGTGCCAACGCGCGGCTAGAGATTTTGTGTTAATACATGACGCATTAACACAAAATCTTAAGCCGCGCGTTGGTTAACTTATCCATGAACATGGTAAATACTTATTCCACTTTCATCCTATAATTTATATAACCTGGGAAACAAGACACATAATGGTGTGACAGAAAAACAAACACTTGTTTTTTTTTTCAAAAATATCATTTTAATCTCCTATTTATAATAAAAACTGTAAATAATATAATAATTCTAACATCTAAAGGCACTTTATATTTCCTGTCATCAAATTATTTCTCTCCCCCAAACATATTTATTTGGGGCACCACCGACGAGGAAATTTAATTAATGATAATTATGTAAAAAATAAACTCTAAAAATTATGAGAAATAATACAATTAAACAATAAATAGTAATACAAAGTTACAACACAAGTGACAATATGAACGAAAAAAATTAACACCAAAAAATATTTAAAAAAAATAAAAAATATTTAAAAAATAAATCAAAAATATTCATATATGCTTTAAAAATTAATAGCAAACATTTATTTATTATTTAGTATTACTTTTCGATTCGCTAAATCTCAAAATAACACCGACCTAATTTGAAAAATATAATGCGTGTCAAAAAAATTATTATCTTAAAATAATTATGAACGAAACAACAGAAAGTTATAAGTTTTCAACAAAGTCATAAAAATAAAATGGCATTAAAAAAATCGCTAATTAATTGGTATTAAATCTTTAAATTTTCACAAAATATTTTTTTTTCATTAAATAATATAATTCTTTTACTAATGATCCAAAAATAGTGACGGCACTACAGGATATTAATGTAAATGAAAAAAAAAACCTAAATCAGCGCCATCTATTATAGAATTATCTAAATTTCTTTTTCATTAAATATTAAAAGCAAATACAAAATAAATTGTTTATAAAAAAATTGATTTTCTGAAAAATATACAAGTCTTTCCTAATCTACTTGATAATATCTACAGCTTAAAAAATACAAGTGAAATCATAAAAAATAAATATATAATTATATATATTCTGAAATATAAACGAAAACATTAATTAAATTCAAAATTCATTTGATATCTTTATAAAATTTTATCACAATTTTCAAATCAAATTTTCTATCATTTCACTCATATCGATTAAGTTGTACAATCAATATTTAAAAACAAATGTGATGAATTAAAAATAATAAAACGCTTTAATTATTTTTACAAATAACAACACACGTAAAATCAATTAACAACAGGTGTCAAAGCGACATTCGTATTGAATGTTGCCGCAATCAAAAATGTTACCAATGTTGCCGCACCGCAATACCTCGCCCTTTAAACATTTAAAATATCATCACGGTCCTCCTAATTTTAACTTTCAGTGTTATTGACAAAAGTCACTCCCGATAATTGGTCCAAACATTCGATCACATTTTTTTTAATAATATTGGTCCCATTATTTGGAAATATTTAATAGAATGGTTCGATAATTGTATATATTTATAAATATACTTTTATATAAATATATTGTCATAATAAATTCGAATTCTCTTTCTAACAGAAGTGTATCACCGACTTCTCCGGCTCTTCAAAAATCTGTAAAAAAATAAATTTTTTTAAAAGAAATGTATTAAAATTTTGGTAAGTGGGTGTTGCCATTACCAAAGCGTGATTGCTTCATTATGCTTTTGGTTACTTCAATAATATTTTTTTAATTTAAATTGGAAATTCAGAGGGATAAAACAAACTACTGGCAGGTTTATTTATGGTATTTAGCTTAATTACGTTTTCCTTGTTTTGAAACATGTAAATCAATATTATGTGATTTGCCGCCAGATCACCATGCTCCTTCATAATAAAAAATTACTTAGAAATTTGTAAACTTACAACATAACTTTCAGAACGTCATTCGAGGGCCAATAAGAGATAAATAAAGAAAAAAGAATTGAATCACACAGAACGATTCTAATTTTTTCCAACAAAAACAAAGAACACGTTAAGTCTGCAGACTTTAGAAAGGTTTATATTTACCAAAATTATATAATACGTAAAGAAATTGACGTAATGTAAAACATAGAAAATGACAAAAATATTTATTATTAAATTACGACTTCGAGGAATTAAAAAGCCCAACTATAATACGTATTGCCTTCATTAAACTGTGAAAATGTTTGCTGTCCTGATCTTTTAGAACTATCGCTTAACAAATTTCTACGTCTTCAACATTTATTTATTCATTACATTTTCAGTCTGAGAAAATTTGATAACATTTCTGAGTTTACATCGCGGCTCAAGTGGATAGATATTCATGCAAAACTCGCACAATTTTCACATTCCTACGCTGCGTTAAAATATTCCATAATCCCTCTTAAATTGTTGCCAGATACAGCCCTTTGCCTAGGTCCATGTTTTGAAGAATATTCTCATGCTCTATATCCTCAAAATTTACAAGTTATATAAGCATTAGTTTACTGTTTATGCTATCAAATTATGGAACAAACTCCGATTCGATCTGGAATGATTCCGTAACCAGTCTTTCACCATTCATTAAAATATTTAAACGTTGTCAGAAAAATCATACACCTAATTTTACATCCCAAATTCTATTTCCCCTCATATCCCTCGCCTTTTCCTAAGCTTCAGTGCTGGTCCAACGTCCCTCCTTATATATCTTAAAATTAGATTAAATTTTTGTCTCTTTTGTAACTTTTGGATGATTGGAAAAGATTGCTACAATAGCAATAAGTTCATTCTTCCAGATGAAGAAAATTGCATCAAAAAAGCAAATGTGAAAAATCTTCGCGACAAAAAAACCGACTTCCTCATCATATATATATATATATATATTTATGAAACCAACTTGTAAATGGAGCAAAATTTATCATTGTACCAACCTCTCACATATGACTTTGAGGCCTTTTTCTGCGGAAGAGCCCGCCAAATACACCCTTCTTGTCCCGTTTTTCCCGCGTGCTCGCCACCGAAAGTTCCGACTCACCGCTACTCTCTGACATGGGTCGATCTGATACTACCGGACTTCCTCCTGCGACGGAGGCAGGCCGTGATCCTGCATTGTTGTTGGATGCTGAACTAGAGTACGCTGTGAGGGGAAAAGAGTTATTGCAATTAACACGATCAAATAAGACGGAAAATTTTAACTAGTGACATTATTTTATGGTGTAATCATTACAATTATCGTTTATTTACACCTGTGACATTTTTTTATATTTGTAATCTTGTAAACTTTAAAAAAAAATTTTGTAACATACAAAATTTTTTTTCTTAAAGTTTGAAAGTCATACATAAATTACCACACAGGCTACTTCTGTTCATCTGTCTGTCTATTTTTAACAAAATTCTTTATGACCATCTACATGAAATCTAAATTTAAAATATTTGTTATTTTAATCAAGATAGAAATTTTGAAATATACTTCAAAATAATTTTAATACTCTTAAACATTTAAAAAAAATTTAATTTCCAATTTTAAAAACAAATTCCGTTAATAACATTTCTCCATCACCGTCAAATTGATCTAGAAAGCAAATGTCAGTTAAAAATTTAAAAAAATGTTAATATCTAATCTAGATAATTAAAAAAATTAGCCAAAAAGTGTTAGTGCAAAACAACTCCAACCTAGAAAAGCATGTGAAAATAAATTTATAAAACAACAAGAAAAACATTAAATTAGTGCACAATATTAAAAAAAATACTATCTAAAAAAAGACCATAATTAGTTAGTGAAAACATTTCGAAACGTATAAAAGCGTGAACTAAATATTAAAAATAATATAAAAAAGAGTATAAGCCTTTATTACATTATAAAACTTACATAACCTAAATAAATTATATAAAAATACAATAAAAAAATTAACAATTCAAATACATATCGAATATTACACATATACTATAAACAATGTCTGGAATAAAAATAATACAAGAAATATGCGAGTAAAGTTTGGAAAAGACCTATTTTGTCAGGAAAGTTGGACATTTTTTTATTGCTTTGCAAAGAATATATTTTCATGGAGGTATTATTAAAATTATAAGCGGAAATTTATAGAACTGACAAAGTCATAGTAGTTCGAAAGCCAAGCAGTGCAGCGTGCTCGAGGTAAAAATTAAATACTTGTTCCTAAAATATTTGCCAAAAATAAAAGAAAAAACTTTCTGTACAGTCTTTGGTTAGCAAACAATTGGAGGCAAAAATCATCTAATAAATTTAAAAAGAGAACATGAAATGTCAAATTTATTTTACTTTTCCTTTATTTTTGAACTGGCCAGCAACAGATATTTTCAAATCGAGGTGTGCTCGCACAATTATTGTCTATGCTAAAATTGAGAAATTGGACATAAAGTACAACTGATATGTTGAACAGCGTGATACAAATAAGAAAAACAAATTTCCTCATTTGAGCTGTAATAGATATTAGGCGGACGATATAGTTACATCTCTTTTAAGTCATGTGAGATGCTGCAAACATCTGTTGTGAGATAGCTAAGGCATTTTTAAAAAAAATTTTTTGATATACTCTAAGGCATTTTTGACCGTATTCCATCTAAGATGTATTAAAAAGGTCATTTGTCGTACTTTATTTATTCGTGATACAAAACAATTAGTAATCCTAAACTGGCATTTTGCAATTCTCAATTTTTTAGACAATATATTGTAAGTATCTGCTTCGGATCCAACTGACTTTAAATTACAAATATACTATCTTTAAATTAGTTGCTATTAATGTTTGAAATTAAAATTTATTAATCGTAATCCACAGTGAACTTTTAAAAAAACATTATTTATATAACGTTTTTGAGTCAAATTTCTATGATCAAATTTACAACTGGCTTCTCGTTTTATAAATATTTATAGTGATAAAAAAATAAAAAGAGTTTAATTGAGAAAAATTACATTATATTAGTTATACACATATACAAATGACAACGTTTTATAAATATAAATGAAGCGAAAGCCTTTTCTCAAAGTCTTAACCTAAAGTGCCATGGACCGTGACGGATTAAATTTTTGATTATAAAATTTCCAAAGAAACTAGTAAAAAAACGACTCCAAAAACAGCTAACAGGCAGCTTTTGCCGTGTGGGTGTCTGAAAATTTTTAAACGAATGGTGGTCTCAACCTTGTAATAAGACATTAAACTCAAAACTAATTTTAAATTTAACGTAGGGACAATTTTTGATACATGATCCACCAAAGGTTACGAAATCAACGCACAAATTGGACATTTTTTTTTATATTTCAAAGCTCATTTCGTAATTCGACTTTAATTATAGATTTTAACCAATACTTAATTTGTTCACCGAAAATTTCGATAATTAATATTTTAAGTTATATCTACTGTAAAACATGCGCGTTAATATGCTTCATTACTACGCCAATTTTTAGTTTTTTACGTAGTGGTTTTTGAGAAAAATGTCTATGACAGACTAACACAATAGTGAGCTTATAAGGGTTTTGTTTTTCATTTTGAGCCCTCAAAATGGTTTTTAACCTTAAAATTGTAGTTTTGACAGGTTTGTCCAATAATGTTACATTGGATCGAGTGTACAGAAAAAAATTTTGGCCTTTACTATTGGAAAGTGCAGAGTAACATTAGTTTTTTTTTTAATTTTCAATATTTGGCTATTATATATTTTCTGTATAAAAACTACTCGGAACTGTCAAAAAAAAAAGAACCGCTTAAAAGAAATGGGTGAAAATTTGTTTTTTTTTTGTTAAATTGCTAGAACTTTCTTTAATTATCAAACTAAATTCGAGCACGATCTGTCAAACGCGGCTGTCGTAATAGGTCGACCTCAAAGTTGTTCTGTGTATTTTATTATGGACAAATTAGTCGAATGAAGAGTTTGCCTTAAATTTGTGTTTCACATGAAATTGCTTGTACCATATCGTTATAAATTTAAAAAAAAAGGCTATGGTGAATCAAGCGATTGAAGACATCAAACAGAATTCGCAGCCGGAATTAAAGGCCATACCAATATCGACCTACGAGAAGTGTATGATAGAGTGGGTCCAGCATTCTCACAGTTGTATTGCACACAATGGGGATTACTTTGAAGGTGATGTAATAAATTTTAATGGTTAAACTTAAATTTGTGAGTTTTTTTTAACGATTGCGGGTAGTTTTTATACATAGGGTATTAATCTGAAACATTTAATTGCACTGTATCATGCACATAGATCTAAAGCTGTAGAAACTGTGACAGAAAGACAGATTGAATAGAGCAGAATTTATATTGTGTTTTCTAAATAGCATTTCAGTGTGATATAACTAAAAAAAAATGCGTTACTATCAAAGCTAAATAGATGGCATAATTAGTACTAGCTTAAATAAAAAAAAACAAGAATACCCTATTAAACATGATAAAAAAATTCTATAAAAAAAATGAAAGAAGCGGCCAAAGAACTAATAATCCACCAAAATATTCATTCCTGCCATCAAAATTCCAACTCGACTGACCGAAATCGCTCGCCATGTAAAAGTGTGAAGACTCCGACCCCTGCTGCTGCCCATAATGATGCTGGTGTTGCCAGCTTGCCGTGCTCCCGCCGTTGTTGTTATTATTATTGTTACTGCCCCCGCTCATCACTATCGAGTTGCTAGAGATACTGGAGCGATTCGACGATGGGAATTCCACGTTGCTGCGGTGCGACGGCACCGACTGCTGATATTGCCGCTGCTGCCAACTCGAGACGAGGGCGGACACCTGTCCACCCTTGTCGGGCGGATTGCTGTTCCCGCTAGTCAGTTTGACAGGTGGCGGAGCCATCGGTGGCCCCGTTTCGGGGAGCGGCGGCGCCGCGTGATAGTGGTGTTGCTGTTGGTAGTCGTGGGCGACTGTTTTGCCGTCGCGTGTTAGTTGTTAGGTGCATCGTTAAAAATGTATTAAAAATTGATTAACTTACATTTATATTGTTATAATTAATGTACTTTAATATAATACCAGGTTTTTCCAATATAAGTTTGGTTAAAAAACAAATTTTTTCACCATCCATAAACTTCCACCTTTCTTCGCAATTTCGTAGATGTACTACGTATCCATGTATACATAATCCAATATCAATACGTCTTGAATCAAATCTAACCAGTAACCCAATGGTATGCAATAAAACCACAGAGGTCCCACTTCCTACATCCATGATTTGTAATAAAAATATTTACGACACTAAAGGATGAACTGCACTATCATAAGAGTCAGGCGCTCTGCGCCAAATAAACGCAGAGTGACCTATATGCTTTCTAGAAAAAATAAATCAAATCCGTGTGATGTGGTATCAGGCACCTATAGTACGACGTTAAAGTGAATAAAAGTGAACTACAGACCTCAAAACCCAACAGACACACATTGTTTTTAATTGTATGTTAAATTTTGAAATAAAAAATACGAGTGGGGGCGTATCAGTGGTGTTTGGTGATACAGGAGTCTCTTACAAAGTTTTGAAGATATTTTGGCGTTACTGCTATTGCCTGTAGAAGTTATGACAGATTCGCTTTAAAATATAAAATATTTTTGGCATCAGACATTTTTTGTCAAGAGCATAACATAATAAATTGAATTCGTACAATATATACATTCCACGAGCGCAACTAAATCCAAAGACGCATTAGTGGCGTAGATCCACATTATGAGTCGCAGCACTGTGCCACTTTTGGCACAGTTGCTTTGTGCAATTGATTTGTATATTAGCGAGATTCACACTAGTTGACAATTTTTAAAATTAACAAACTTAAAAGTCTATTATTAGAATAAAAAATTGATAAAATTGATTTAATTTCTAGTTTAAGTCTGTCTGAATTCTATCGACAATAGCGTTAACACCCAAATATTTAAAAAGCCCTTAAGCCCTTGTTTTGAATGGGTCAAAAAGTTTATAGAATGAAGGGAACGAGAAGGGATGGGGCGACTTACCCACACAGGTGCTAATGAAAGACTCATTACGAGTATATATATCAATATTCAGCATAAATGTGTCATTAACTTCTGAGCTATTGTTAAACAAGCAACTCATACTGGAAGAAATAATTGACTATGGAGTAAATAGAATTTCAGGCTCATATTGAATGAGATCATTGAATGAGAGGTTTGCTGGAACCCAGTTACACCTTATTATTTATAAGTGGTTTAATTTCGTCAAATAAGGAAGAGATGCTATTCAAGATGACCCATGCTCTGGATCTCTGATCGAGACCACCTCTTCGGATATTATTAAAATAGTTGAAAAAATTGTATTGGAAGATGTCCGATTGAAGAAGAAGCATTTGGATGAAATGGTTGGAGTATCTTCTACAAACATAAATATTCTTTATGACCATCTTAGCACGTCAAAAGTCGGAGCAAGACGGGTGCTGAGAATGCTCACACCGCCGCAAAGGCAACAACATTTCAAGTGTTGTAATTTTTTGGATAACTGTATAGATGGTAAGGATACAATTTTTTGAGTCGAATTGTTGTGGATGATGAAACTTGGGTTTTTCATTACGAGCCTGAATTTAAGCGGGAGTCCATGCAGTGGTATGAATTTTAGTGTACCCCTAAGTAGTTAGAGGTGTGGCAATCAGCTAGAAAAGTCATGGCGATGGTTTACTGGAACCCAGAAGGTGTATCCTGCTCATTAATTTCATAGGTGTTTCTGTAACGAGAGAGTATTACGCCGGTCTACTGGAGCAGTTTAAAGAAGTATTGAAGGAGAAAAGGCGAAGGAAATTAGCTAAAGGTGTGCTGCACGACAATACACTTATTCCGATGGCTACCCATCACAAGTGCGGCTTTCAAATATTACAACAGCCAGCTTACAGCCGAGACTTGACCCCTTGCGACAAAAATGAAAAAGGAGCTTCGTGGAAAACTCTTTAATATTGATGAAGAGGTCAAGTCTGCAATTTCAGCTTATTTTCAAGATTAAAACATTTTTTTTGAGGGTATAAATAAATTAATCCGTAGATCTGAGAAATATATTAGGGTTAACGGAGAATATGTCAAAAATGGAAAGTAGCATCACGTTTTTTGGACAATCTGTCACCAGTCGCCATGTAGAAAATATGGCTTCATCTGAATTGGCGGCACTAATTATATTATCTACTTACTATTACATTATCTTTCATGCATCATCACATATAGAGACGAATCATAAACAAATCATTCAGCGTAAAAGGAAAACAAATGTATTCCAAAATTGCCAAGCATCCATGAATGTATCAAAGACGACCATACAATAAATTACACATCCTCTGTTCCTTTGCCTCTACGAAGAGTCCCTTCGCATCTGGACTCACACTCGACTCTATCCTTCATGAAAAACATTAAGAGAATATTTATATCCAAAGTGCATTGCATGTGTCAGTCATGTGGCCTCGCATGCTGTAGATAGTCGTCACACAAATAAAACGTAACTAAGCAACATAAGTGATTGTCAATTGAACTTAATTTGACTTACCGTTTTGTTGCTGCGACTGTATAAAATCCATGTTCAGATCACGGCCATTTGAGTGTCGTGTTCGACCCCAGTTTGGTGGCTCCGAGTTCCTGAAGAATAGTAACATAGAATTTTAGCATTGACGAGAGAAGCTTGCCGAGAAAGAGACTGAATTTTTAAATTGGTCATTCGACAAGAAGTACACCAACTGGTTCCATCTCACACTGCGTCTTAGCAGCGATCAAACGGTTTTTTTGCGCCTTGTGTTTTTTGACGTGATAATGTCTTTAAATTAAAAAATGTGTTATAACAAAAACTGATATCAAGGTCACACAACCTCCCCTACTGCGCGCTAAACAGCAACTGATTTTGTGAGCGCCATCGCGCTCGTGGCAAATTTAGTCAGTACGCGCACGAGCGCGATGGCGTTCGTCGGCGACACTCAAACGGTTAAATTAAAAAATGCATCCTAATATAAGATGAAAAGTTGAGCATAAGGAAATCATTTAAGGTTAGAAATGATACGAAGCACGTCTGATGGGTTTAAACACGAGGAGCAGTCGTACGTAAATACCATGCCACATAATAAAATAGAATTGTAACTGTTTAATTTATTTTCATTAAATAAAATAAATTATTAAATTTAATTTTTATATTTCCCAATGCATTTATAATCTGCTGGCGTGACGTATTCGCGTAAAAGTGCTACGGCAGTGTTCCGAAATAGTCACTCTCAATTATTATTGTTGGTTGCTTTAAAGTGACAAAATTGTATGCTCTCACTAATTCATTGTCTAATTTTGAGCTTTTTACGTAATGGTTTTTTGAGAAAAATGTCTGTGACAGACGAACACAATAATGACCTCATACTATTGTACTATGTGTACATTTGACCGCACCGAAAGAAAGTACAGAAGATTAAAACAATGTCACAAAAATCAAAGAGTAACTTCTGTATATACTGACATTTATTTATCAACAATTACGTACAGAAGTGGTTTTTCGTAGATGCGTATAAATTCGATACTGACCTGTAGATAACATCATTGTCGTAATGACTAGGTGGCGCGTTAACCGGCTGCCTCGGCGGTAACGAAGGTAACGCTGATGATTCTGCAATGACAAAACGGTTGTTTTTTTGTTAAAAAATTCTTAAAAATGTTGCGAAGGATCTCGCACAAAATTGGAAAACGTTTCATTTCTTGAGATTTCAAATGAAATTATTTATTATGTCCAATATATCTATTACATTAATACCTATTATATAATATTTATTAATATCTATTATATAATATTTATACCTATTATATAATAATTATAAATACCTAATATAATTAAGTAAGCGGGGGCCATATATATTATTGTGAAAATCTCAAAAACAAATATAAAGTCGATCGATATAGTTTTCCTACATCTTTGTGTACGTTTCTAAAAATTCTGTTTTTTTTTCAGTACTTTTGTTCATTTTTAGTTCAGTAGTATAAGAGAGGGGTGGTCAACATTTTTGCATATTTTTCAGTACGTCTCTCAAAATATATCATTTAAAATTGTGAAAAAGTATTTTTGAGAGCCAACGATATTCCATATTATATGAGACTTTAGAAATATATTTCAGTGTTAGCTGTTGAGATATATGCTGGTTAATTTGCTTTATTACTGTACCAACTATCAAGTTTCTACGT
The DNA here is from genome assembly GCA_039881145.1 of Druceiella hillmani. Classification (NCBI taxonomy): domain Eukaryota; kingdom Metazoa; phylum Arthropoda; class Insecta; order Lepidoptera; family Hepialidae; genus Druceiella; species Druceiella hillmani. Next base: position 20,744,432 of record JAYKKI010000030.1, on the reverse strand, counting down.
CAAACATTTTCCGAGAAAAACGGCTTTGACCTACGGACATCTAAGTGATCTTACAAGGGTTCCATTTTTTCCTTTTGATTTAAAAAGCCTAAAAATTTTAACTACAGGAAGTCTAAAAAATAAAAAATTAAACTGAACTCCTTTGATTTGACAACTTGAGGTCTTTTCCAAATTTTAATACGTCTCAAAATATCTCAATGTATGTACTAACAACTGTTTTACTATATGCACACATTAATACTCACGAACAGACACGTGCGACGCCACAGCGACGGCTGGCTTTGGCGGTAAACTACGCCGGTGCTCCGTGAGGATCTCCGTCTGAGTACGTGGCGCACGACGCTCCGGCTCCGGCGATGAACCCGCCGACGAGCTCGATGATGCATTGCTGTAAACAAAATTAATTTATGAAAAAATCTAATCTTATAATTTTCAGTGACACAATTATGAAAGTTTTTTTAGTTTTATTATCACTTAAATGTGTTTTTCCAAATTTTGCATCCCGTCTTCCCTTTACTAGACAAAAAGAAGCGATATTTTCATAATAATTATAGTCTTTCCACGAATCGGTTTCATAAATCAAAGAGAAAAGGAGTAAAACACTTTTAAATCTTTTTGTTATACTTTATTTGTTTACTCCGTTGATATTCACAACTGGAAGTAGAGACAAATTTGGCAAAATCTCAGACGGGGCAATGGTGTTACAAGATTTGCATGACAAGTTCTCGATTGAAACCCATAATTTAAAAGTAAAAAAGACGCATAAAAGTAAAATCAAAAACAGTCTAAAAAACAATGACCCTCAGGAAACTTACGTAACCACAACCACAGGCAGTGATTAGGAAGAAGACAATATTTTAAACAATGACAATATATTTTACACCCTCAAACGCCTTGGTTAATAATAGAGAATACGTGCAGAATGCGCCTGCCTAGATTTCACGTACATTTCGGCCCTCGGCAATCTGCGTTAATTTGTGATGAGCCCAATATTGGGCCCTCAAGCAATTTGTGTTGAGCCCAATATTGGGCCCTCGGGCAATCTGCGTTAATTTGTGATGAGCCCAATATTGGGCCCTCAAGCAATTTGTGTTGAGCCCAATATTGAGCCCTCGGGCAATCTGCGTTAATTTGTGATGAGCCCAATATTGGGCCCTCAAGCAATTTGTGTTGAGCCCAATATTGGGCCCTCGGGCAATCTGTGTTAATTTGTGTTGAGCCCAATATTGGGCCCGCAGGCAATTTGTGTTGAGCCCAATATTGAGCCCTCGGGCAATCTGTGTTAATTTGTGTTGAGCCCAATATTGGGCCCTCAGGCAATTTGTGTTGAGCCCAATATTGAGCCCTCGGGCAATCTGTGTTAATTTGTGTTGAGCCCAATATTGAGCCCTCGGGAAATCTGTGTTAATTTGTGTTGAGCCCAATATTGGGCCCTCAGGCAATTTGTGTTGAGCCCAATATTGAGCCCTCGGGAAATCTGTGTTAATTTGTGTTGAGCCCAATATTGGGCCCTCAGGCAATTTGTGTTGAGCCCAATATTGAGCCCTCAGGCAATCTGTGTTAATTTGTGTTGAGCCCAATATTGAGCCCTCAGGCAATTTGTGTTGAGCCCAATATTGAGCCCTCGGGCAATCTGTGTTAATTTGTGTTGAACCCAATATTGGGCCCTCAGGCAATCTGTGTTAATTTGTGTTGAGCCCAATATTGAGCCCTCAGGCAATTTGTGTTGAGCCCAATATTGAGCCCTCGGGCAATCTGTGTTAATTTGTGTTGAACCCAATATTGGGCCCTCAGGCAATTTGTGTTGAGCCCAATATTGAGCCCTCGGGCAATCTGTGTTAATTTGTGTTGAGCTCAATATTGGGCCCTCAGGCAATCTGCGTTAATTTGTGTTGAGTCCAATATTGGGCCCTAGGGCAATATAAACATACCATTTCTGTTTTTGAAAGAAAGATCTTAAGAAGTATTTTTGGTGATCTAAAATGTAACAACATATGGAGAAGAACTAACTCTGAATTTTACAAATTATTTAAAGAACTGGATGTAGTTAAATACATCGCAATTCAGAGAATAAAATGGGCAGGGCACTCGAGCAGAATGGAAGACAGTCGGCCAACGAAAAAGATCTTTCGAAAAAGCCAGACCATTGGGCTCCCGAAAAAGAGGAAAACTTAAACTTAGGTTGCTCGACTGCCCGGAAAAAGACTTAGTGTAACGTGAAAAATCCTAAGTGTAACGAAATAGATGTCTCTGGCTAAGAATAGGAAAGCTTGGGAGTTGCTTCTTCGGAAGGCAGAGGCCCTTCCTGGGCTATCAAGCCATTGAAGAAGAATATTCCCAATATAGCCAAATACTTAGTGTTGGAAGTATAGAAGGTAGAACTAAGTTTTTTTAATGTATTTCACGTACTATTATGGGCTGACCTTTGGGTTCAAGTTAGAAACATCTTCAAACATTTACTAGTGTTTCCCTTCACAAGATACTTCTTTACTTGCTAAGCGATAAGGGGCGTAATGAGACCTAATAACGTAACGTTATTGCTTAAAACATGGTCATAATCATTATTTTTCTCGCTCATCGATAAATTTGTATTTTGTTAATGAAACACTGTTAATGATTGAAAGCAAAATTTTAAAATATTTATACGAATATATATGTTTTAATTTCTTTGCAGTCGACGGTCACGTGGTGTGCACGTAAAGATGCATATGGCGTTCGTGTCACAGACGGAAGGAGTATGACTTTGATGTCTCCGTGTTTTTATTGTTTTTACAGAATATGTTTTAAACAATGTTTCAAATAACACGATAATAGTTTTGTTATTAGTTTCCATTACTCATTTATGATTTCCAAAAGCTTTATTGTCCCACAATTATAGTAGAAAAGGCTGAACAACAGTAGAAAAAGTAATTTTGCATTTTCTACTATTGTTCAGAATTAGTATAAAAATAGATAAATAGAGCATCTCCTATTTAGATCGGTAGATTTATGGTAAAACTAATAAGATGATTCTACATTCCTTAGTTTTAGAAAATTTACTAAGTTTTTATATCTAAAAAAATGATCACGTGCAACTCAACATATGTGAAGGAAGTGAAACTTCTTTGTAATGTAAACCTCGATTTGTAAGTATTATAGTAAGGGGTAAAACAGCAGAGAGGGAGAGCAAGAGAGAGGGAGGGAAATAAATATTATTACCTATAAATATGACTCTTTGCTGAAATATAAACAGCACATGTGTAAGTGTACACTGTAACGTTCCAAACGTGCTTAAGACCACGATAAATACGTTGAGTTAAATTTTAAAAAAATATAGTAAGTAATTGTACTAAATAAGACGATTTTAATACTATACATGAAGAAAAATAAATAAAACGTCATTACAAATTCACGTAAACATCCAGTTGCCCACAGAAACAAAAAAAAACAATCATTACTCACCTCTGCAGCTTCCGCCGCACCTCTGCGGTAGGGCTCTCTGCGCCCACCGTTGCGCCATAAGGTGTTAGCTGGAGCTGAGGTGCAAGCGCCGCGTGGAATGCCAATTTGGCAACCCAGTCTAGCATAGCGGCGCGCGATGAGCAACCAAACAGGTACTCCGCGCCATCTGCGCATGCTAATCTGAACACGTGTGCGCGTTTCGTGTAGTCACCGGCTGGCGAGCAGCGTGCCTGGTTAAAAAGAGTGGTCGGCATTATTTATTTCTCTGTTTTCAATACGCTTGCATTTACGATAGGTAACTGACATTGAAAGATTTTAGAATAACAAAAATTGAACTGGCCAGCAAGTTTGTAATTTATTTATTCTTTTTCAAATAGTCTCCATGGCTCCCTATGCATCGTTTCAATCGATTGAAGCACAGAAACAGCTGTCTCACTTTTCTTGGACAAAACAAGAAAACAGCAGTCTCACTTTTCCTTGGACGTCTCTTTCACAGCCTTTTCGAAAGCTGTCACCATGACTTCGGAGTCAGGAGTCGTTTTCCTGGCAGTTTCTCTTTTATTCTTTGGAATAGATAGAAATCACATGGCGTGAGGTCAAAGCTGCAAGGAGGGTTCTACTGTTAGCGCATTGCTCAGAAAATTTTCCAAAGCAGAAAGTTATCCATATAAAAGTATAGTTTTGCCATTCTGGTGTACCAGTCTGCGACAACTATTATTATATTTTACATGGATAACTTACCTACAAAAATCTTCTCTGAAATTTGGTTATTTTCCACAGAAAACTTTTCCACGTTCGCCATTTTCACGATTACGAAATTACTAAAAAATAAAACTGTATAAGCAAAATATTGCAGTAGGTTTAACTGTACTACAATTAATTATAAGAAGAAAAAGGCTTTACGTGCGTAAAAACGAGAAACTAATGCAGAGTAAAAAAAACATTTACGCCACAACATATATCTGCATTGACCATTCAATGTTAAGAGGTACCACCAGGATGACAAACTAAAAAAAAACTTTTTCTTTGCCTAACCTTAAGGTATGTGCTTTGAAGATATATCCATGAAATATATCACACATTCATGAAATAACAAAAGATACAGTGTTTAGGGTAGAGGCGGTAGAGAGAAGTCAGCCAATAGGCCCGTGTGTCTATTGTGCCGTTAGGGAAATGTAAAAGTTCATTTTTTTGGATTACGATGACAATCGGCAAGGGGGTTCCTAATGACAATGAATAGGCCCAGAACTGATGAAATTTAACAGATAAAGAAATATAGATATTTACTTTCGTTTGCGTTCCCGTCAAAACATCTTTTTTATCAGAGATATTCCAAAACTCCATTTGAAAGTATATACACCAGGTGTATACTTTTCCACTTAATTTTAATTTTAAACATATATTTTTAATAAAAAATAACTCACGTTGAGTATAGCGACAGGTGGCGCAGCGGCTTTAGCACTGGCGAAGTCGAGTTCGTCACGGAAGAAGCACAGCAGCTGACCGCAGAGCACTGAGTAGTACTGACGCCAGGAGCGCACTGTTGCACGCTTGCCTCCGCAGCCCGCCTCCTGCTTGCGCTCCAGGTAACCTGGCGTTATAACAATGACAGGTTTTGATAGGAAGAACGAAAGATTATAGAACAATGAGGAAGCTGTAGAGCAAAGTAATTCTAAAAACCAAACAATTCAGCTATAGACATTTAGAAAAAAGCAAAAAATTAAGTACAAATATGAAACAAAAAAAAATTTAATGAAGTAATAAAAAAACTTAGTGATGGCTTTTGATAAACTCTTTTTGGGATTTGAATATTCAGCGATACGTGTTAGTTCGCGTAAAGCAATATTGATATAGTTGTAACGCAGTATGCTTTTAAGGTTCTATTTAGAATAGCGGAACATTTAAACGTAATTACGATTGGCGAAATATTGAAAATAAAAAAAACGTTACACACAAGTTTTGTGTTATATTTTTGTACTTTAATGTATCTATCTAATTGATACATATGGCGGACTTATTGCTACAAGAGCAATCTCTTACAGCCAACCACAATATACGAGAGGAAACTAAAAATTCTACTTGTTATATCATGAACAACATGTATACATAATTTCCTATACATAAAACAATTATAGTTGACTAACCTTCAATTTCGACAGGCGGTAAGTCAGCCGCGTCTCCGCGCTGATGTTTCCTGAAGCTCTGCGTGCGGCGCCTCGTCGTGAACGATGGGGTGCGCTTTGGAGTCTTTACGCCCACCTGCAATCATACATTGAATTAGATAAACTTGTTTCATAATAAAAGTAGGGATTGACATTTATAAAATGTAATATATGTACTGTATCAGATATATTAAAATATTACGCTAATTTTTGTATATGACTTCACTCATATGCAACTTTAAATTATTTATTAATTTTAACCGAGTGCCGATGAGCGTCATCGCGCTCGCGTGCGTACTAACTAAATTTGCCACGAGCGCGATGGCGCTCGCGAAATCACTTGCTGTTTATCGCGCGGTAGGGGAGGTCGCTCGCACGCATCGCTAATCTTTTATCTTTCTACGTGTTACATAAAGTTCAAATTATAATATTATTAGTAATTACAATATAACAAGGATCCAGGAAAGGAAAATTTTTAACCCATAATGTCGGAATACGAAAATAATTCGAGCGAAAATGATCGTTTTTCAAGTTGTGAAGAAATTGATAGTGGGAGTGACATTGTGGTGCGCTAACAATTTGGCGTAATGCAAATTTTGAGTGATAGTGATAATAGTGACGATAACAACTATTTTGCTGATACGGAGGATGTACCGGGCTGCGAAAATACGATGTGACCTTGATTTCAGTTTTTGTTATAATTTTTGTTCACAATATATATTTCCATAATTTTCTTTGTATTTTATTATCCTTGTACAAGTCTTTATTAAGAAAAAACCGAAAAAATTATTAAAATTGGATAATTTTTGGAAGAGATACAGTTTTTTTTCACATACGACATACATTTAAAAATTTATTGATCTCAATGAGTTGTTAATTTTTGCTATATTATATTTGAGTCCCGTCTGTTAGTCTGTGCAATATTAAGTTATATAATACTATGAATGAAGAATGCAATTTATTGGTAAATAAGTATGATCGTAACACTAAACAGTCAAGGTCGTAATAAAGAAAAAATATTTAAAAAACAAAAAACAAATGTGGTGCTGTAAAATAGCAAGATAAACTATAGAATTTCAGTACAAATTTTCAGTATATAATAAAATAATACATAAAAAAACCCTCAAAGTCTTAATACTCACATTCATACTCTCCGCCCTCTTCACGCTCGGATCCATCTTGTGCAAGTGTTCGCCGAACATGTGTGCGACTGAGTTGGCCTTTTGCAGAGCCGCTGGTGACTCCGACTTCTGCAGCTCAGCCACCTGTGGGCTCGTCACCACCGGCTTGATTGGCTCCACATTCTGCTAAACAATACAATTCAAGAAAAAATTGTAATTGTTGCCATACACTTTAAGAGAGTCTTTAACCAAATGTAGGCTTTGAAATCACCACCAAGCGCATACATATATATACGAGGTGTGACCAAATAATACGGTGAATGAATTTTTATAACAGCAACTGCTGATGCTACATCCATTTAAACTAACAAGTATGATAGTCCGATCCTTTGGGATAGCCAATGTCAAGTTCGAACAAGTATAACTTGTCAGACGGTTTCCAGATCTGGAAAGGTGAGGTTGTGTTTACCGTTTTTGTTGTATATCACGGATTTCGAACAACGCATGAACATTAAATTTGCTTTCAAGTCACGAAAGAGTGCCAGAGAAGCTTATGAAATGTCAAAAGTGGTTATGTCGATAATTTTTTGACTCTGAAGACTGTTTACAAGCAGTATGAGTGATTTAAAAATGAAAATAAGATGGTGCAAGGTGGCCAAAGGTCAGAACGTCCTTCGACCTCCAAAACCGACGAAAACGTGCAAGTGACAAAACGTACATTAAAATAGGAGTTTGACTATTTGAGGGTTTGCTGAAGATCTGTTCAGGTCTGTACAAAGCATTTTAATTAATAATTTGCAAATGAAACGAGTGAGTGCGAAATTTGCTCCAGTCAGACAAACAGAAGGGAAAATCATACGTCAAGTTGCAGGAAATTGAAGCATCATCTTGCAGTAGATCCGGACTTCATGAAAAAAATTATAACTGGAGATGAAAGTTGGGTGTATGAACATGACCTTGAGATACTGTGCTGAAAGGAAAACGTTTTGACATCATTCCTGACATTGAATATCATTGATAGAGCAGCTAAAGGCCCTTCGGAAAGAAGAGTTCCAAGAATGCTTCTAATCATGGAACCGCCGTTCAGATAACTGTCGCTAGTCTAGCCTAAGCTACTTTGTTATAAAATTATTCACCATATTTTTTGGTCACACCTCGTATGCATATGGTGTCAAATCATTAATTCACCGAATAGCCATGTAATTATTAATTAAACTTTATTTAGCTCGTTTAGTTAATTTAATAATTCATTAAATACACGTGTTTATATTAAATTGAATGCTGAGTATTCATTTAAATTTATAAAATAATTTTTTTTTTTAATTAATTTAATAAAACATTTATTTTAATTAATTTAATAAAAAAAATAAGATAATAAAATTAAAAAAATAGTAAACAACAATAATAATTATTGAAGTGAAAACTTCTTTAGCATCGTTGTGATTTGAAAGTCGATGAAACGAAAAAGCAACAGTAAAAAGAGACAGACACATAAATTCATAAGATTAAACGTGGGAGAAAATGAGATAGGAAGCATTATACAGTGTTTCTTATGTTCGTGGTTCTCTTTGTGCTCTGCTTCGTACCCCCTCCACTCGTGTTTACCAAGACATAGTGAGAGTTTGCTTGGGTCTCAGCGTTGTACATGTGTTAATACGTGTTTATGCGCGCATGCTTAGTACAAAGTTATTCTTGTATTATGCCAACCAAGTATAACTTCTAATGGGCGTACATAAATGCACACACAATTTTTTTTCTAATTTTATATAAAAATTAGAAAAAAAAAATAGTAATTTCAGTACATATTTGTATATAAACTATAATATGAAAAAGTTAATTTGTTATGAAACAACTTGTTTCTTACATAGGAGTACATATAGCATACAAAATTGTGTCAAATTTAATTAAATTTTGCATCGCTACTGTATTTAAGAATTAAAAATTAAACAGTTGAAACTTGTTTTATTATGAATTAGACTACAATTTACGGAACGAAAAATTTTATGATTCAACGATTATTAGTTTCAAAGACAAAGTGTGATCACTTTGTTATAAGCCAAAAAAATGCGACATATTTTAGTGTAACCCAGCTTCCAAATGATCCTTATCTAATGTTACGAAACAGATAGTTGTGGTCAAAAAAGGCTATTTCCTTACATCTCTTAACATTTCTCCCACATCTTTTAATATTCCATTCCATTTCATTCAAATAAATCAGCAAGTGCAAGTATCCACATTCAGTTCGCATACCAACCTGTCTCTCCATATGCTGCGGTGTCGGCGGATCCTCGCGCCGCCGCTCTTCCGTGATGCGCTGCATCTCAACTCGCTTACGCAGCTCTAGCCGCTCTGCTTCGGCACGCTCTGCCGCACGCTTCCTCGCTGCCGCCTCCTCGTTCAACTGCGTCTTGAACGCTTTCTCAACCTGCAAATTGACATTTCGTAAATGTTATAAGGGTTTTGTTATGAACGTTATACTATCATCACTCTGAATTGGAATTAAAGCTTGTCTTACTCCGATTTCTAAATGGTTCTTTTAACAAATTTCTGAAACTCGTATGGAGCCATTAAGGTAAACGCTATTAACTGTTTCCTTCGATAGTACTGATTAGCTTGATTCTACTGAAGTCAACAACGCAACACATGATTATAAGAGATTCCTTGCTGATCAATAAGGTTGAGCACCTTATCTGCTATATGAAATGCTTGCTAAAACACTATTTCCAAGCTTCCATCCGGGTTGTCTCGGAGCTCCTCCTGGAGTCCGCAATGACCCGTCTCATGCAAAACAGGGGCCCTTTGAAAGCCCCATAATAGTGTCCTGTATCTACAATCTGACACTTCCATCCAATATGGTTAAATACTGTCTCTACTCAACTCCGTTTCTTTTTTGGACCACTTTTGGGGAAAGCTCCAAATACCTCAAAAATTAGTCCAGACTCAACCTAATCACGGTGGCTGAAGAAACCTAGTCCTGACGGTTTGCGTGATTCTACTCTATTGCTATACTGACATATGTTAAGAGCATATCAAGACATTATGTGCTTTATCATATTCACTGCTGTCAAACAAAACATGACTCATATCCTGCGTATCGAAACCGTAGGAACACACTGGACTATTTCTAAATATAACATTTCACGCGGAAGGTGATGTGGTCCCATCAAAAACTGTAAAGTATAGTAATCGCTATTAAGCCAATTTTAGTTTAACGCTCAAAAATATCGGAGAAGAATAACTTAGTGGTCTCCCCCTCGAAATCGGGGACGGTCCACCTTGATTGCTAGTGAGCAGTGACAATCTCCAAAATAAATCGCTTTCTAATCATTCTCAAAAATGCTAAAACAGGAAAAACAGCAAAAGACGACCAGGAGGTGGGTAGTCGAAGGAGGAGACATTTTGACCAGGTGTTTTTTCTAATGGCTTTTTGAGGAGTTATGGCACTTATTTTGCATAGGTTGGTAGGTATAGTGGCTATATTATATGAACTGGTTCCGTGCCTCTAGTATCTTTTATATCTATTGAGCAAACACCAAACGTAATTACGTGTTCGTTTATTCTTCTTTCATGTCGCAAGGAAGTGATAGATCGACCTGGTGTTTTGAATAGAGATAGTTGGCGGGCTGGAATATGATCTAGGCTACTTTTTTTTCGGGAAATCCTTCGTGAACATTCTTATTTGATACAGAAATTACACAATGAGAATAACGAAGCAACGGAGTTACGGATAGACATGATTTTTTGAAACGGGCCTACGCGATATACGGGAGCAACTTTAATTCCTAATTTATAGGGAAGTATTTTTGTTTCAAGTGTCATTTGTATTATAAAGTCATGAAAATAAAGGTTTAGCATTTGATTTCCTTTAATCATTATAGACGACGTCGCATATTATAATTTCTTTCTATAAATTTTTAACTATTAATATAAATTTTTTACTTTTTTTAATATGACCAAAGCCACGATTTACCCGTGTTTGTAAAATATAGTTTGTGTATAAATTTTTGAATATATTAATGTTATCATTATCAATTAATTCTTTATTATAATTAATTAAAAATATCTTTGATTACTCAATAAAAACCTTATTGTTTAATAAAAGAATTTCATTTATTAATAATAATTAAAAGAAAATGGTGTCATGCAATTGTCTATGATTATCTTGAAGGCCCACAATTGAAGAGCAAAGAACATTCACTTCTAACGTGCACGTTACGGCACCTCTTTTTTTAGGTACGTTTCATATAGAGACAATTTTCCGAAGTACTCAAATCGACAAGATCATATCAAATTCTTGTAGTCACATAGAAAAACAAAAGTCGAATTAACTCACCAGTGTGATGCGCTGCAACGCCTTAAACCTGTCGTTCTGAGCCTCTATAGTCTTCTCGAAGTCCTCGTGTTTCTTAATAAGTTCCTCAACGTGCGCAATGCTCTCGCCGAATTTTCCATCACGCAGCTGCGGTACTCTGCGTAACAAAACAATTTTTTTGTACATTATTAAAAGTTCAAAACAGAAGTTGATTTTTTTAATTGAACAAAAATAAATTTACCTTATAAACCGACTTTGACTCAAGTGACTTACATTTATGTCACGCAAAACAGTAATGTAATGTCTCATTTACATTCGCGCACGAGCCACATGATGCGTGTGTAAACAGTGGGCTTGTGACTCGTCTCGCATCTCGTTTCATATCGTGGTTTCCTTGGCACGAGTCAAAGAGGATTGCGAGGTACGCGCGCACAGTGTTTACTCTCGCACGCGCACTTCATTCGATTACAAATCTTTTGCTGTGCCGGTTGTGTCGTCATTGTTTGGTCTAGATTGATTTATTTTTACGACGATGTAATTTTTTTACTGTTTGTATTTGTAAATTAGTTGTGTAGTAGTAAGCGCTAAGTAAACATGGAGTTGGTGCCGCTAATACTTCGATGTCCTCCATAGTTGATAGTTCGAAAATAACTGAACGCAAAAATGTGACACGAGACGAAACACAAGAACGAGACGCGAGTGTAATTGAGGCATAAAAATAAAGCTTATATTACAAGCAAATACGAGAATGTATTTTTAAAATTCTAAACACTGTATTGTTTTATTGAATTATTTGACCATTTTTGATATACAAACATTTATTTCTGAATATTTTCTAAATCGAAATATTAAATCTTCATCTGTCCACTTTCCATGGTACGGATCGATAATCTATA